>CM076574.1:905300810-905701792 GCA_034641835.2 Pinus albicaulis
CAAATTGCCTCACTGTGTGTAAACTGCCCTACTGGAGTCAAACTTGATGTCCATTTACTCCATTTTGCCCAAAGATCCCTTCTACTTTGAATCAAATTGGCCCTACAGCAGCCTTGCATCATCATCTGATAGCTTCCTTGACCTGTTTGACCCCATAGCCCAATTGATCTGACTTCTTGTTATCTATTTTTATATCTTTGATCAGTTTTATCCCTCACAAACTTAAAAAAAAAAAAACCAAAAAAAAAAAAACTCACTTCATAACTAGCCTAATATCAGAACACCATAAGCGAACATACCGACATCTTTTACACATATAGAGAGAGCCCTCTCTGAGTCTAGGAAGGCTAGGTCCTTGGGCTCCAAAGCTTGGTTTGATGTTACATCGTTATTTGGCTCGCCAATCGGCCAAATCACGGGACCCTAACAAAACATAGAAAGTTTATTAAAGAGCGAAATCTAGCTCCGCTAAATTGATTAAGAAAGCTCTCCTCCAGAGAGTCAAGCAAGAGGGAGAGTGCAGGCAGAGAAGATACATACCCCCTCTCCTATTTTTTGTAATATTTCTAAAATTTATCTTTTATTTAAATGGAATATTATAGATTTTTTTATCACTAGGTAGGTGAATACATGGGTGGGGAGGCCCATAAATCTTCTTAGCAGAAATAAAAACACTTCAAGTGTGAAAAGAGACCTCCTAAGCAGCTAAATAAATCACCTTTGAGTATGAACAAGGGTTGGTTCATGTTGAACAGGTCAACTTTGACCAATTCAACATCGCTGTTAGGAAGGAGTGGACATTAAATGAGGAATAATGTGGTTTTGGAGGCAGATGGATTGCATGGAGGAAATCACCTAATTGATTGGGGCCAAGGGCAAGGAAGCTCATAATCTACATAAGGAAAAGGATGGCAACCATATGGGGTTATGATTTGGATTATTCATTTCTTGATCTGTTTAGATCTAGATTTGTCTTAGGACATTTCTATGTAGACTTGGGATGTTTAGCAGAGTTTGCAGTGTTCTTTAGCACAAGGTGTTCCCGACGGGGAATCCCACCTCTTTCTTTGAGTGATCTCTAAGGTAAAGGATTGTTCTTCATTCCTTATCAGGCATTGGTTCCATCTTTAGGAGGTTGTTTCTAGCATTCATATAGGAAACCAGTGGAGGATTTATCCTACCACTTTGTTCTTCACATTCAGCCTTTCAGGAGAAGTATATCTATATCTGGCATTCAGGACATTGGGTTTTACCTCCATGTAGCAGTAGTCTCTTCAAGGATTATGCAGTCTAGTCCTGTAGATCTATTGGAGGAAGGAAGTTTCTAGTATTTCAGCTGGAAATCCTATGAGGGATCATCTCCTCACATTGGATCTATTGTTTCCATCACTTAGGAGATAATTTGACACATATAGCAGTAGGCTATTGAGCCTCCCTCTCTGATAGTGCAATTTTCTGGAGCTGTTGTTCATCCAGTAGCTATTTTCAGTGGAGGAGATTAGAGGAGCTAGATCTTGAGATTTTAGCCGAAGGATCTAGAGAAAGGGTAAGCCTGTCTTGCATAGATATGATTTTCCCTCATTGTAGCCATCATATCATCATATCTAGGTTTAGGTATGCATTCCCAATAGCATATATGTGAAGCCCTAAGAGGGTGGAGTTCTTAGACTTACAGATTTGAGAAACCATTTCTGGGTTATCTTGGGTATCCATCATTGAGCCGATATCTACAATTTCAACATCATCAAAGCTCCCATTCTTCCTAGATCTAACTTTATATCTTTCAGGCAGTTGTAGTCCCAACAGTTGTAGCAGGGACATCGCAGTTTACCATCCAGTAGTCTAGCAGTCTAGCAGTCCCTTTTGAGAAATCATTGCCGGGTCATTCTAGGCCACCCTTATGGCTTGTGTGTCTCATATTTTGAGCATTGTTGTACTTAATTTTTCACCTCAAATATAATAAAATGGCTCAGATATTTCTATGCATTCTTATGTTTATTAGATTTATTATTTACTTTGCTGCAGTTCTTATATTGTGTTTCAGTATTACTACATTTTCCCTTTTGGGATATTACAGTGGTATCAGAGCATAATCTTGGCTCATCCTGTGCATTCAGCCAATATGTCACCATAAGGAGAAAATTATCACAAGGAGAGGAGATGTACAGAAAAAACAAATAAAGGACTCCATTATTTGGAGGAGGAGAGGAAGAGGAGCTCCCAAATCTTCTTTTTCAAACTATGCAGAGCATCAAGGCAGATATCAAGCAAATGAGAAGGGATATGTGTAGGGAATCTCCAAGGGGGTTTGAATATAAAGCAAGCCCTATATTTTTACATGATGGGTGTAAGCATGTAGCTACACATTATGATTCACAGTGCAGTCTTATGCCCAATTTTATTGTAAGAAAGATGGAGGAAGAAGACATGCCAAAGAAGGAGACTCTTGGTGATTATTTGCAAGAGTATGAATCTTAATCTAAGAGGTTCAAAGATCACCTAAAATTTCAAGGGTTTTGCAAGATCAAGGAGGAAAGAAGCACAAGGAGAAAACAACATGATGTGGGTATATTATTTCTATCTACTTTTGATGGTTCACCTAAATGTTTAGCAAGGGCTTGGGCGGAGGAGGTAGACACCTATTTTCAGCAACACCAAGTTTAAAAGAATGAAGCCATTAAAGTAGCAGTGCTACATTTTGAAGGTAAGGCCTATGCTTGGTGGATGTTTGAATCTTTTTCATTAAAAAATGCAAAGACATATACTTATGCAAAGTTCACTAGGGTAATATTGGAAAGGTTTGATGAAAACCATTATGAAACACCTTTGGTAGAGCTAAACAAACCAAAACAAACAAAACCTTTGCATGTGTTGGAAGGATATATAAACCCAAATCCACTTCAGAAAACTATTGGAGAGGCTAACATCTTGCACAATACCTTGTTAAAGGCAAGATTTTTATCTCATATTCCTGGAAAAGAGGTCATGGAGATCCCTTTTTCAAAAGAGGATCCTCTACTTGAAAAGGTACCCATTCATATTGAAGAGGAATGAAGGCTGGAGGCAATAGTGCTGTCATATCCAGAGCATATCTAGCACCTCATGAAGATGAATATGGAGCACTTTCTCCAACAAGAGGAATTATTGTATGTTCACAAGAAGTTCCAAAGGATCTCATATGTGGAGATCAAGGCACGATCCATGAACAACAGGTGCCATTATTGGTATATTGTGAGACCTTGCAAATGGAAGGGAAAGGTAGGGAGGATGGCCAGCGTCATATGATTAGGAGTACACACCCCTATCTATTTCAGAATGTTGATTCATAAAAGAGGTAGAATAATTTGCACAGTATGGGAAAGGACAAAGTTGTCCATTCATATATGCAGTCTACTCTTGATATTGATGTCTCATTACATGGAGGAATTCCACCTAGGAGGCCACCAGATCAGAAGATGATGAGGCATGTCTCGCATCATGATGCACCATTCATAGATCCATGAGGAATGGGGGCACTAGGAGGTCTTAGTATAGTGCAAATATTCTGGGATAGACTCAAAGGGGAGGGATACACTCTCCCATTTTCAGCATTACCCACTCTCACTGCATCTTTTTCACTTACAGATATTTTTGCAGTGATGGAGGATGGCACAACCATGGTGAAAGGAAGCTGCTCCATGGATTTGGAGAAATAGGGGGTACTTCCCTTGAGGAAGTAACCCTCCATATATTGTAGTATATGGAGGCCACTCATGCTTACATTGGCCAAGATCAAGAGGTTCTTTTTGGATGGTAGCTTCTCATGGGAGGCCAACTTGCAAGGGCCACCACTTCTACTGGAGCATGAGAAGCTGCATGATGGGAATGGAAACACTTTATAGGATGTCTTTGGCATGAGGGATGTCACAAGAAAATACAACAACATGTGGGGAGCTTCACATTTCAGATCTTTAGTGTTGTCTCTTAGGAGGATTGATCCATATTGAAAGTCTCAATTTTTGGTAGAGTACTCCAAGGATCTTCGTGCTTGCATGGTTCTTGATGACCCGAAGGAAGATGATAGATACATGGTGAATGATGGGGTCATCTATTCTTATGACAAAATATTCTTGACTAGAGCTTCTGAGCTCAAGGAGAAGTTGTTACATGAAGCACATGTGGACTTTCTTTCCATTCACTTTGATGCATATCATTCCTTGATGGAGGAGTTCACTTGGGAGGGCATCCAGCAAGATGTATATCAGCATATAGAGAGATTCATAGCCCATATGATGATGGAGAGTTTTTCACAACCACTTCCATACTCATTGAGAGTGAGGGAGAACCTTTAGTTGAGCCATTTCAGCTCAATGACCAAAGTACATAGTAGAGAATGTACATTTATGCATTATGATTTGTACTCCTTTACTTTTTGCGAGAAACATATTGTACCAAGGAGGATCATTCCTTATTTTATATTATATTTTGATGTACTTGAGTCCATTTGTAGCATTGATGTTGGCCATTCTATTGGTGGTTTGTGGGGTATGCCACATAGTTCTTGGTGTGCACCATTGGCACTAAATTTTACTTTTATGATCCCATCTTGTAGGATGATTATGGCAGAAAACAAGTGACTGAAAATACACTTGTTATACTTTTTTTTGAGGCTGGAAAGGGATGCATTGTGCTGGTTCCACATGTGGGACTATGATCCACCTCCTAGTTGTCATATGGAAACTTGTTTTTATTTTTTTTTGCTTCCATATATTGATGATGTTCTTATTCTTATTGGAATATTTATTGGGAGGATGGCACAAGGGTTGGAGGTGCCCATTGGGAGTATGATTCTCCATACTTAATATGTTGCATGTTTTAGGAGAAAGAATGGGAAATCCATGATTGCCTCACTACATCTCTTGTCTTCATGTGGGGGGAGCCATTGGGAGAACTTGATTTCTTGGGAGAGGCACTTCATGGATGTTTTGATTGGTGGGGTAACTTGGGACATTATTGGGGACCATAATATTTCAGCCCAATATCAGCAGCTACCCCATACATATCATAAATGGAGAGAGAAACAACATGGGTGGAAAAATCTAATATCTCCATACAACCCCAATACATTGCATGAATCAGCGCCTGAGGATTTCTTTGATGAGATACCTAGGATGGCTCATTTCATTTGGATGATAGAATAGGTATGGGAGTCTCTCTTTGGGAATGCGATCCCTTATGCTTTTCATTAATCCTACCTTGAAGAGGCCATGGTATAGCAAGAAGGTTTCAATATAGACCTTCCACTTTCTCATGATGAGGGCTATTTGGTTTATCCACCAAAGGCCAGCTTGCACAATTGGGAGGAACCATTGGGAGACAGAATTATTGTGGAAAATATGAAGCAATGGTGGGGACTATTGATGAGGAGGCCACAAGAGGAGGAGGGGAGGAATTTTACTCCATATTTATAGTTTCTTGAGGACAAGCATCATTTTGGAGGGGAGGATTGTAATATTCCTAAAATTTAGCTTTTAGATAAATGGAATATTATAGATTGTTTTGTCACTAGGTAGGTGAATAAATGTGTGGGGAGGCCTATAAATATTCTTAGCAGAAATAAAAACACTTCAGGTGTGAAATGAGACCTCGTAAGCTGCTAATAAAGCACCTTTTATTATGAAAAACGGTTGGTTCATGTTGAACAGGTCAAATTTGACCAAGTCAACAGTGCTGTTAGGAAGGAGTGGACATTGAATGAGGAATAAAGAATTTTTGGAGGGAGATGGATTGCATGGAGGAAATGACCAAATTGAGTGGGGCCAAGGGAAAGGAAGTTTATAATCTATATAATTAAGAGGATGGAAGCCATATGGGGTTATGATTTGGACTATTCATTTCTTGATCTGTTTAGATCTAGATTTCTCTTAGGACATTTCTATGTAGACTATTTAGCAGAGTTTGTAGTGTTGTTTAGCATAGGGTGTTCCCGAGTGGGAATCCAACCTATTTCTTTGAGTGATCTCTAAGGAAGAGGATTGTTCTTCATTCCTTATCAGGCATTGATGCCATCTTCAGGAGGTTTTTTCTAGCATTCAGTGTAATATTCCAAATCTGGAATGGCTAGAAATCCATGGTTGGAAAACGTATTTTCCAGAAATGGAGGTAGCATGATTTGATACCAAGACCTCGATCCCTTAGACCAATGTGTCTAAGACAAAAATCCAAGAGTTGGGACCAAAGAAATCCTTCTAAGGTGGTTAAATAGATCGACCACACTTAGATGTCCTTGGAAAATGCCCAATGAAGGGACTGCAACATATACAAGAACAAGATATGGAGCCACAGGGTTATTCTATGAAGTCTGCATACATGAAGAAGTAGATAGCCAACATATATGTTATATCGCAGCAAATGTATACAATGTGTGGAGGAATCAATCACTCCAGCTAGGAAATGGAAGCCTCAATGTGACATATACATGAAAATGCAAGAGCATTTCTACACATGAAAAGCCTTGGCTAAAATAACACATTTTATATGAGACACTGCTAAAAAATACATGATATTACAATGATAGCTCAAATAAATGAGGGGGAGCAAGCTCTCAACCCCTGAAAACACTAATACAACAATAATACACAACCCTTAGAAGGATTGGCTGCAATACATGTACAAATGGTAAATCTGTAGAAATGCCAGAGTTGTTGGGCAACAGCCGCAACTCATAAATAGAACTGGATGGAGAAGACTGAAGATGCTACAAAAAATGACAAGATCTCCTCCAATGGATCTCTAGAATTAAATTCTGATCCTCTCATCTAATATCTTACCCTCCAAAGAAATCTTCAAAGCCCCACTGCAAATGTTCCACTAAAATAACGCAGTCACTGGATGAAACTGCATTGTAGGGCTAGGGAATGAGTTGGCCTTGACTGCAATATGCTCTGGAATGCCTCCAATCTGATATCTCAAAGGAAAGAGGGACTCCTCCTCTGAAAATAGCTGATGAAGGTGGTGTAGTGAACCGTCACTGCAATACCCAACAACACAACATTATCAGCTGCAGAAATAACGCTATCTTGATTGAGGATGCTTGGCCTCAAGCCTGGATGTGAGGAAAATGAATAAAAATCCCTCAAGAGACCTCTCAAGAAGGATAAGGAATAATAAACAGGAATTCCTCCCAGCAACTCTTGCTAAACAACAAAGAATGCACAATTTTCTGAATAGACAATGAGATGAATAATGCAAGCATGAGAAACAATGGTTGCCTTGCCCTCCTTTTAAACTAGTGAAATTTATTTCTCAACGGGCCCCATCCATTAGGGTTTCCTCCACAAAATATACTCTTCCTCATTCACACTGCGCTGGCTTCCTAAGTAAGCCACTCCTCCTATGGCAGCGCTGTTGACTTGGTCAAAATTGACCTTGTCCATTTGCAAATAACCCTGTTCACACATGAGGGTGTGAAGTCCAGCTCCAATGGTGATCCCCTTTCATACTATGAGGGATTTTATTGAAAATATCACTATGCATTGGCCTCCTTACCCACTTATTCTCCTCCTGGGTAAAATAAGAAAAATTAAATGTTCCAATTTTCTGCATGAAAATTTTGGAACATTACAGTCCTCCCCTCTCAAAGATTGCTTGTCCTCAAGCAAGTGCAAGGATAGACTGAGTTCTCTTCTCCTCTCCTTGTAGCATCCTTGTATGATGATATCCTCCAAGGAAAGTGAGGCTATCTCATCAATCAAATCTCCACATTGCTCCTCCTCAGCATGTAAGTTAGCTATCAAGCCATCATCATGTAAAGGTGAAATACTCAAGAGGATAGAAAAGTGATTTCTAGAGGTCCTTTTGAAGAATGGGATCTAAAATATAATGAGAAATATCTCTCCCATGTGGATCCACCATCTCCAAGCTATGAGCCATGCAAAATGAGTCACCTTCCAACTAGGCAACCCCGGAAATCTGTCATCTACCTTTCGCTCCGGCAAAGTAGGTGGAATGAAAATCTGCACATGGTAAGCAATGTAGCCTACCCCACGTTGTCCATGTCTCCACTTATGATAAGTGTAGATAAAGTGCTAATCCTGGGCTAAAAAATACTTGCCCTCATGTGGCAAGATAAAGACTAGATCTCAAAAGATCTCTCCTCCTATGCTGCAAATCATGTTGGCCCAAATATCCCCATATATGATGAGTTGGAATTCATCATCATATGGCATCATATACATCATATGGCTTACCTTATAAAGAAAAAAATGTGTATTCAATTTAAACATATCATGTCCCATGTTCCCCTTAGAACATGTAGTGCAAAAAGTGTGAGGAATTTCTCCCTCAAAGGACACATCCATGCAATGTGTCTCACTCTCAAGAATGCTCCTCATAAATACGACAACAATAGAACCATAGGGAGCAAAGATGAGAATCATGCTTTCTTCCATATGTAACAAACTTGAAGGAAAATTGTCCCTCAGATGCATCCAACGCAACTTGACCCTGAACTGCAATAGAGACTGATCAAATGAGTGGCTCCTTAACCACTGGCCTGCTGCTCCAATCTCCTCATAAGTATGGAGGAAGTAAATGATGTAAGGTGTACAAAGAGTGTGTCCTCCATAATATGCCTCTTCCCCAAGCCCTCTTAGGGAATGGCCATCCATCATGCTTATGGACCCAACTAGACCATGAAGCTCTAAAGAAATAATGCTCCTCCTTGGAGCAACATCCTGCACATATATGGTTAAGGGACATACATCATATAAATAATCATTACCCTTACCATATGTTCTGCTCATACAAGTGGAGTGGCTCATAATTGAGTCTCCTCTCATCCTCAAAGAGAAAAGAGGTGGCTGTGCTAACTCTCTCAAAGATTCATGTCCCTCTTCCATCTCCATTTGGTCCATGCATATGCTCACATGCTGATATATCTCCTCCTCAAAGCCCATCCAAAAATACCCCTCCATGATGGTGTGGTATTCTCTCATAGAATGTGTGTGGCTGAAAAGGAACTCCTCATGAGTTGCATGTAACAACTTTTCCTTGGGCTTGGAAGCTCTAGGAAAGAAGATCCTGCCATGATGAATGATGACCCCATCTCTGACTAAATATCCCTCCTCATGCAACTGGTCATCCAAGATCATGCAAGTGAAAAGATCCTCGGAATACTCCACCAACAGCTGGGAGTTCCAATATGGATCTATCCTCCATAGTGACAACGCTAATGGTCTCTCATGAAGACCACCTATCCTATGGTCACCATCTCCTTTGACATCTCCCATGCCAAAGATACAAGTTGAAAGGTTGCTATTCTTCCCCTGCTGCTTCTGCCATAGTGCAAAATCTAAAATGGAAGTGAGTATTGATGATGTTGAGAGAATGGTCTCTCTCTCCTTGAGTCTACCCTAGACTCCCAACGCTGTATCAAGCTCTCTCTAGGTCTCCAACCTCCTGAAATCAATGATTGGTGCCCCAACATGTGAAGCATCCATCCTCCTCTACTGATCCAGTGGTCTCCCTGGAAAAATTTCTCCATGCAATGAGACATCATCATCAAGAGATGATTGAATATATGAATGGAGAAGCCTCTACATGCTTCCACTGTGCAATCCAATCACCTTCTTAGGTGCATCAACCTCCAAAAATGAATAGGGATGTATACTCCTCATCTCATGATGTTGGGTCTTCTCCCTACCTTCTCCTTGTGTCTCCAAGGTTCCACACCTCCTCAACAATGGCACAGATAGAACATGAGTTGTGCCTTGATCTCCACACATGAGATCCTGGGGACTTTCTTGCAAAGATGCAAGCATCCCTCTATTTGGAGTAAGAGCTCCTCTTTCCTCTGCATGAGGTGCTAGATCAACTCCAGATCTTAAAGCGATGTTGCCCTCAATCTCTGCAACAAGAGTGGTCAACTTTCTAATGATTGAATCCATTTTTGAAAAATATATCTCCATGCTCCTTTGCTTAAAGGTGTGAGATGAAAACCTTTCTCCCAGCAAAGTATGGTGCAAGTTTTCATGCAAGGGTTTTTCTTGAGTTTTCTGGTTTAATTCCACCATGGGTGTCTCATGAATCTTCTCATCAAATCTTTTCACTAATGCTTTAGTGAAATTTGCATAAGATGTAATGTTTACATTTATCAAAGAAAAATATTCAAAGATCCACCAGGAAAAAGCCTATCCTCTCAAATGCAGCACTGCCACTTTGAAGGTTTCATCCTCCAGCATGTAGTGCTACTGCAAGAAGGACTCTAACTCCTCCACCCAAGCTTTGGCTGAACATACAGGTGAACCTTCAAAGGTAGATAGATGAAATATAATATGTTTCTCTTTTTCCTTCACCTTCATCTTGCAAAACTCTAGAAAACTTAGATGATCTCTGAATTTCTGAGTTTGAGACTCATACTCCTTCAAGAAATCACTAAGGTTTTCCCTCCTATCAACCTCTTCTTCTCCTCCCATATCTCTTCCGGCAATCCGGGGCATGTGACTGTGCTGTACAAGATGGTATGTAGCTGCTTGCTCACACTCCTTATGTGCAAATCTAGAGTTTGCTTTAGAATCAAACCCTCCAGGAGATTCTCCATATTTCCTCATGATCTCCTCGAACTCTTCATGAATCATATATATAGATTTAGGAAGAATCTTGGTAAGCTCATCCCCTTTTCCCTCTCCAAAATATGGAGTATTTCTCCTGCTTATTTCTTTTTCTCCTTGACGAGAATAGGAAGTGCAAGGTTCTTCCTCTTCTTTTTTCTTATCCTCCTTAGGGAGGTTCTTCATGGATCTGAAATATGATGAGATAAAACTCATCCTCTTTAATCTTATGATATTATTAGGCATGGAATCATAGGCTGAGCCAAGAAAGCAACTTTGATACCACTGTATTCCAAATCTGGAATGGCTAGCAAACCATGGCTAGAAAACGCATTTTCCAGAAATGGAGGCAGCAGGATTTAATACCAAGACCTGGATCCCTTATACCAATGTGTCTAAGACCAAAATCCAAGATTTGGGACCAAAGAAATCCTTCTAAGGTCGTTAAACAGATCTAGAACACATAGATATCCTTGGAAAATTCCCAATGAAGGGACTGCAAACATATACAAGAACAAGATATGGAGCCACAACATTATTCTATGAAGTCTGCATACATGAAGAAGTAGATAGCCAACATATATGTTATATAGAAGCAAATTTATACAATGTGTGGAGGAATCAATCACTCCAGCTAGGCAATGGAAGCCTCAATGTGACATATACATGAAAATGCAAGAGCATTGCTACACATGGAATGCCTTGGCTAAAATAACATAGTTTATATGAGACATTGCAACAAAATACATGATATGACAATGATAGCTCAAATAAATGAGGGGGAGAAATCTCTCAACCCCTGAAAACAATAATACAACAATAATATACAATCCTTAGAAGGATTGGCTGCAATACATGTACAAATGGCAAATCTGTAGAAATGCCGGAGTTGTTGGGCAGCAGCTGCAACTCAGAAATAGAACTAGATGGAGAAGACTAAATATGCTGCAAAAAATAACAATATATCCTCCAATGGATCTCTAGAATGAAAGGTTGATCCTCTCATCTAAGATCTTACCCTCCAAAGATATCTGCAAAGCCCCACTGCAAATGTTCCACTAAAATAACGCGGTCACTGGATGAAACTGCACTGTAGGGCAAGGGAATGAGTTGGCCTTGATGCCAAAGTCTGCAATATGCTCCAGAACGCCTCCAATATGATATCTCAAAGGAAAGGGGGACTCCTCCTCTAAAAATAGCTGATGAAGGTGGTGTCATGAACCATCACTGCAACACCCAGCAACACAACATTAATTTTCTGTAGAAATAATGTTGTCTTGATGGAGGATGCTTGGCCTCAAGCCTGGATGTGAGGAAAATGAAGAACAATCCCTCAAGAGACCTCTCAAGAAAGATAAGGAATCCTAAACATGAATTCCTCCTGGCAACTCTTGCTAGGATAAGATCACTAGGATCCTAAAGAAGTTTAATGTTTCCTCAACGTTTAAACCCTACCGCACCATTCGAAGTTCCCTTAGGTCTGTTAAAGACCCGATTTTCCCTAAGGATGGTAAGGGGGTGTACTTGATTCCATGCTCTTGTGGGAAACCTTACATTGGTGAAACGGGTCGGTCTATTAATCAAAGAATTCAGGAGCATGTCGCTGACCTTAAGCATAATAGATCGTGCTCCTCGACCTTAGCAGAGCATGTTCAGAAGACTAATCATCACATTTGCATTGAAGATGCTAAGGTGATTGCGCAGATTGACCATTTCCACCACTGCAAGTTGCGAGAAGCCTTGGAAATCGAAAAGAGGCCTCTTAACCTCAACAGGGACGATGGGTGGATGGTTAGCAGGTGTTGGATTCCTGCTCTTCATTCTTAAATTTTTATTTTTATTTTTATTTTATTTTATTTTATTTTTAATTTTAATTAAAATAAATTAAAATAAATAAATAAATAAATAATAATAATAATAATAAATATTAATAAAAGGAATAAATCTATTTCAATTAATAAAATAAAATAAAATAAAAATGGTTAGAAATTAAATTATTACTACTATTATTATTATTATTTATTTATGTTATTTTTATTATTTTTTATATTTTTATTATTATTATTATTATTATCATTATTTATTTATTTTTATTTCTTTATTTTTTTTAAGATTATAGTAACATTTAATCCTTTTTGTTTTTAAATAATATTAGACAAAATAAATATTTTAACTATTATTCTATTAATAGAAATAATCCTATTTAATCTTCTAGAAAAATTAAAATTAAATAATATTCATATTATTTCATATTATAATCTTTAATCATTTTTATATTATTATTATTAGTATTATTATTATTATTTTTTATTTTTTTTAAATTTTTGGTATGACTTTGATTTAGTCAAACTAGCTGTTATCTTTCAACGGCTAGTTGGAGCTTCTCGTATCTATTTAATGGGGTTTCCTGATCAGATTTTTCATCAAGTCCTGATGATGAACCACACTGGCTGGTTCGAAACGCGTCGACCAAATTCATTTGGATGTGATTTTTACCGAAATATTTTTTCACAATTTATGGATCACAGAAGCAATATTCCTAAAACTCTTGCTAAATAACAAAGAATGCACAATTGTCTAAATAGACAACGAGATGAATAATGCAAGCATGAGAAACAATGGTTGCCTTGCCCTCCTTTTAAACTAGTGAAATCTCTTTCTCCATGGGCACCATACATTAGGGTTTCCTCCACAAAATAGCCTCTTCCTCATTCACACTATGCTGGCTTCCTAAGTAATCCACTCCTCCTATGGCAACGTTGTTGACTTGGTCAAACTTGACCTTGTCCATTTGCAAATAACCCTGTTCACACATGAGGGTGTGAAGTCCAGCTCCAATGGTGATCCCCTTTCATACTATGAGGGATTTTATTGAAAATATTACTATGCACGGGCCTCCTTACACATTTATTCTCCTCTTAGGTGAAATAAGAAAAAATTAATGTTCCAATTTTTTGCATGAAAATTTTGGAACATTACATTCAGCTAGGAAATCAGTGGAGGATTCATCCTACCAATTTGTTCTTCACATTCAGCCTTTTAGGAGCAACAAATCTATATCCAACATTTAGGCCATTGGGTTTTACCTCGATGTAGTAGCAGTCTCTTCAAGGATTGTGCAGTCTAGTCCTATAGATCTATTGGAAGAAGGAAGTTTTCAGTATTTCAGATGGAAATACTCTGAGGGATCATCTCCTCACATTGGATCTATTGTTTCCATCATTCGGGAGCTGATTTGACACATCCAACCATAGGTTATTGAGCATCCCTCTCTGATAGCATATTTTTTTATAGTTGTTGTTCATCCAACAACTATTTTCAGTGGAGGACATTGGAGGAGCTAGATCTTGAGCTTTTAGCCCAAGGATCTAGAGAAAGGGTTAGCCCTTCTTGCATAGATCTGATTGTCCCTCATTGCAGCCATCATATCATTAGATCTAGCTTCAGATCTGCATTCCCAACAGCATATATGTAAAGCCCTAAGATAGTGGTTTTCTTATACTTGCAGATCTGAGAAACCCTTTCTGGGCTATATTAGGAATCCATCATTGAGCCTAGATCTACAGTTTTAGCAATATCAGAGCTCCCATTCTACCTAGATCTGAATTTCTATCTTTCAGGCAGTTGTAGTCCCAACAGTTGCACCGGGGACAACACAGTTTACCATCCAATAGTCCAGCAGTTACGCAGTCCCTCTTGGGAAATCATTGCCGAGCCATTCTAGGCCACCCTTGTGGCTTGTGTGTCTCATATTTTGAGCACTGTTCTACTTGATTTTTCACCTCCAATATAATAAAATGGATCAGATATTTCTGTGCATTTTAATGTTTATATATATTTATTGTTTAATTTGATACAATTATTATATTTTGTTTTAGTATTACTGCATTCTCCCTTTTGGGATATTACATTTTTTGAATCTTGACCTAATACCGTTCCGCCCAGATGCTGATACGGATTGGTGCCCTTAGTTGCCTCTCCTAGGTACCACACATGTGACTGTGGGGGGGAATACCTATGGTACCTAAGACAGATGTTGCATCACTTTCATCAGTACTTCTAGAGGGCGCCCTTGCGAAGCTTGGGGACTTGCACCAACAAAGGCTGTTGTCAGGAGGTCAATGTAATTGTTTCTTTTACCTTCGCTAGTGGGCCTAGGGCGTAATTACCCCGGACTATTTTTGGAAGGTCCTCTTGTTTTGATTTCCTTTATTTTGGTGTCCAGTCCTCATCACTCAGACTGTAAATACCTGAAATTTTCTTGATTGAATATATCTTAGGAACTTTTAGAGTGTGCTCTTTGCTCCTAGATTTATTAGCTTCTTATATTTTTTGAGCCTAAAATAATCTCTTAAAGTGGCTGACTGATCACCTCATTGATCAAGGAGGCTTCATGGGATTTCTCCCATGAGTTTTAAGCCTTCTTCAAGAAGGCGTAGGAGTAATTCAGTTGGTGATTTTCACCCAGTGGTGTCGAATGCAATGAAGAGAGAACCTCCATCTGGGCTTGCTGTTTCTGCAGGTGGTCCTGGTGTTAGTATCAGTTTAGAGAGCATTGGTCCACTCGTCTCTAGGGTATTGTTTCCACAGAATAATTTGAAGTAGATGAAGTTCCTCAGCCTCTTGAGTCCCTTCCATCTCCTCTTCTTGCTAGCTGTCCTAACATCCTTCGGTACATCGGGCCTGAGTCTTAGAGACCAACTAGTCCTTTTCCATCATATCCATTTCTTTCGATGGCCATGACTGGTAACACAATTTCAACTATGAGCACTGCAAGTGTTCATACTCCTCTATAAGTTGAAGGAGGAGGAACTATTTCCATATTGACAATCACTTCTAGTGTTATTGATCTTAGTGGAAACACCCAATCACATGCTTCTCAATCTAGTCCCTTTTCTTTTGGAATGCCCTCTAGTGGAATTCCTTCTTTCTCCTTTTCTATTCTCTTGGCTATTTCCACGCCCATACCTTCCATGGCTAGTGGACCAGCTTCATTTCAAGGGTTCCCCTTTGGAATTAGGCATATTCCCCATTCGAACCCTTCCTTAGGATCCATGCCTTTCACCTCGCAGAGTCAGGTTTCAATCCTTTTTCTGGGGGTCAAGGCTCTAATGTATTTTCGAGATGGAACCCTTCTTTTACAACATTGGGAGTATGGAGTCAGTTTTTCGCTCGTCAGTAATGGAATGTTCCTTTCCCTTCATCAGGTAAGTCTCGGGCTTTTTCTCCATTTGCAATTGCTTGGAACCCTTACCAAAGGGTTACTTCTTCATTTAATACCTCGATTGGAGGGAATGTTCCTGTTTATAGTAACCCTGTGTTGGGAGGGGGTTCTTCTCTGAATGCTGGGTCACAAGGTTTTCCCTATGGTCTCGCATTTTCTACGAAGAACATTGGAAACCTAGTGCCTCAATAATTATAGGTTATTCTTTTCAGAATGTGGGGAATCCTTCCTTTGGGGGATGGAATTCCCAGGCTCCTCCACACTTACCATTTCTGGCAACGTTAAACTTGCCAGATCTATCGAAATGGACTAACAGTCCTATTCGATATATTCTAGGTTGGCCTTCGGTCCCCACCAAATTGCCCTTAGACATTCCAAATTTTGAAGGGAAGACTGGCGAGGATCCGACGGATCATGTCACCACGTTCCATTTATGGTGTTCGTCGAACTCCCTTATCGAAGATTTAATTAGGTTGAGATTATTTCAACGAACCTTAACTGGAAATGTGGAAAAATGGTACATCAAGCTGACTGGGGGCAATTTTTCTACTTTTGGAGAATTGGGTACAATGTTCTTAAACCATTTTTAGTCACCTGTCTGTTATGATGTCGGGACTGACCTCCTGGCCAATTTTTAGCACGACAAAGAAAATCACATTTCTAATCACATTCAGGAATGGAGAAGAAGGAGTAGGCTTATTAAAGCCCAAATACCGAATGAATTCCTTCTTGAATGGTTTTTGAAATCCTTACAGCCTGAGATATCAAAATATGTATCCCTTTCAGGGGTATTTTCTAAAGAGCAGGCTATGTTTAGGGCTTGTCAGCTAGAATTGATTTATTCTCAGTCAGGAGTCCTTAATAAAAAAAATTCGGATGCTCCTCACTCCAAATTAGATTTAGCCAAAAATAAACCTGGTCCTCATGGTGACAAGCTTATTGGTTTGATCGATAGTGGTACAACTAACCTGCTAAATCAATTGCAGTAGTTGCCTATACAATCTGATTCTTCTAGCCAGGTTATGCCTTCAATGTCAACTCCTTCCCAACCCTTAGCAATTAATGTTGTTCAAACTTCTAACCCCAAAGGAAATCAAAAATCTGATGGGAAGAAGAAGGGATGAAATAATAAGAAAAACGACAAGGATGGGAAGGGGGAATGCGAACAAATCGAACAATCATGTTGGAGAGGGTAAGAAGGATAATAAAAATAAAGTTAAGTTTCCATGAAATTTGTGCACTAGAGACCATCTTACACACCTCTACCCTAAAATTCAAGATGTGCAACACTTGTTAGCTCAACAGGGTTCTTCTAGTTCCCAGGCTGTGATGACAAATCCTTTTCCCCAAGGGTAACAATTACTTTATGGCACGAATGAAAATATTGGGGCTCCCTCTAGGGGAAAACAGGAAGGGAAAAATCCATCAAACATATACATGATGAGTGCTCACGTAGATATCACTATGAGATATCATGATTATGGTGAAGTTGAGTCTTCGAAAGCTAAGGGTGCTCCTAATAATGCTGAGCCACTCCATATAAAGAGGCCTGCGGTTGAGCCTATACCTCGGATGTCGAAAGGGTCTACAAAGAATATGACAATCAATACTAATGCTAAGACTGCACAGAACTACTTGGTTGTAAAATATCTAGCTCAAAGTCCTTTTGCTGTGTCTGCGTTAGAGGTACTCCAGTCGTGTCCTGCAAAAAGGAGTGCATTGCTCACTGCCATTGGAGCTATTGATCCAAGGAATTCTATGATTATCAAATTTTATATGTTGACTTTTTAGAAGATATTTCCTCATCGTATGGCCTTTCATATCAAGTCAACATATCAGAAATTTAATATTTTTTGAACAGTTGTTGATGAGGGTGCTTCCATGTGTGTAATGTCTCTTGCATGCTGGAAGGATATTGGATCTCCTTAAGTTGTTCCTTCAGCCACTCTTCTGACTGCGTTTGACGTTCATTCTCATAGGCCGCATGGAATTGTTCTAGCTTTACCCATCTGTGTTGGGGGTAAAACTGTCAATATCGAAGTTGAGATAGTTGATGCAATCTTAGACTATAACCTTTTGTTGGGGCAAAACTGGATCTATGAGATGGATGTCATTATTTCGTATTGTATGTTTCCCTCACGAAGGGAGAATTGTCATAGTTGATCAACTGGATTGTTCTCCTGTAGATCCAAATTCATCTCCTGACTCAGCCATTCCCTTGGTGAATGATACCAAGCCACCTGTCGAGAATTTGGGTGTTGGAATGTATACATCCTTGATGGGTACCTTTGATTTTCCGCCTCCTTTGGTTCATATAAATGCAATTTCATCCTCCAGGGTTCCTATTTGGAGAGATTTCTTTCGAACTCATTATTTTTTGGATCCTTGGACCTTACCTTCTCCTACCTCCACATTAGCAAAAGGTCAAGTGGGTGGAATGGCATTTCCTATGTCTACAGTTGAGATTGCTTATAGATCTATTGTGGACTTTGTAGATTCCATTCTAGTTTCTCTTCAACCAGAGGAATTGGATGGAAATGTTGCTCCATCTTGGACTCTTAATTCATCTTCTAATCAGGATTTCCATGATACCACTCTTCCATCATAATAGGCCATCCTCAAAGCAATGAATGGTGTAGAGAGACCGTGGGATTATTTGCATCATCGGTCTTACTTTCTAATAGACTTGCGAGAATTTGAATCAAGTTTCTCTAGCTCTCAGTCTTCTGGTCCTATTCACCTAGTCCTGAACCCTTTAGCACCAACACAGGTATTTTCTGAAGGGAACATGGCTGTTATTTCTGCTACTACCTCGGTGAACATCTCCAAAATCCCAACATGATAGAGAACATCTTCATTGGAGCCGAATGTTCCCTTGAAGAAGTTCAAAATTTTACTGATCTTTTTCAAGAGTTTAGGGATGTATTTTCTTGGTCTTATGAGGAAATGTCTGGTATAGATCCATCTATTGTCCAACATGAGATCAAGACATACGAAAATTCTAAGCCTATCAGGCAGAAGCTTCATCTGGTCAACCCTAGGAAAGCAATAGCTATCAAAGCCAAGGTGGAGAAGCTGCTTAAGGTGAGTTTCATTTGCCCCATTCCATTAAATGAGTGGGTTTCAAATCCAGTTCTTGTAGACAAGAAACAAGGAACAATTCGAGTTTGCATCTATTTCAGGGACCTAAATAAATCATGTCCTAAAGATAATTACCCCACACCATTTATAGATCAGATCATCGATGAGTGTGCGGGGAATGTTATTTTCTCCTTCATGGATGGTTTCTCTGGATATAATCAAATCATTATATGTCTTGAAGATCAGCATAAGACTGCATTTATTTTTCCCTAGGGTACCTTTGCTTACAAGAAGATGCCTTTCGACCTTAGAAATGATGCATCTACCTTTCAGCGGGCTATGTATTATGCCTTCCATGACATAAAACATATTATCGAGGCATACTTGGATGATATAGATGCTCATTCTCGCAGGAGAATTGATCATCCCTCTCACCTCTGCCAATTTTTTGAATGATGTCGATATTATTAAATTCAGTTAAAGCCTAATAAATGTGTTTTCATTGTCACATCCGTTCAGTTGTTGGGATTCATTGTGTTTATGGAAGGTATTCGGGTAGATCCCTTCAAGGTTGAGGCAATACTTCATTTTCCTACCCCGTCTTCAATTCATCAACTTCAAAGTATGCAAGGAAAAGCTAATTTCCTGCAGATATTCTTCATGAATTATACTGAGATTACAAATGGATTTATGAGGTTGTTAAAGAAAGGAGTCCCTTTCTTTTGGGATGAATTTGTGCAACGTTCATTCGATTCTTTGAAAAAGGCATTGACCACTACTCTGTTACTGAGTCCACCCGGTTATAGCAGGGATTTCCTCTTGTATCTCGCTGCAGTAGAATCTACCATCGGTATGGATCTGGTTCAGGAAGATGATGCTCTTTCCGATCATGTTATATACTACCTTAGTCGAGGCTTGGTAGGTCTTGAACTCCGGTATTCTCCGATAGAGAAACTTGCTTTGGCAGTTGTTCATGCTGTTCAGTGGCTCAGACATTATATTATCCTCCGCAAAACATATGTTTTGGAAACAATCAATCCATTTCAATTTGTTCTCAGTAGGCGAGTGATTGGGGGAAAATACAATCAATGGATTTTTATTTTGCAGGAATTTGATATCGAGTTTTTGTCTGCTAAGTCCAATCATTAGTATTTGCAGAGTTGATTTCTGAGTTGCCCTATGGAGAATAGATTGCTTATGACGAATCATTTCCTGATGAACATCTTTTTCTCATCTCTTCACAGGATCCTTGGTATGGATATCTCATGGTTTATCTCCAGACTATGAAGTTTCCCTCAGCTTTTTCGAAAGATGAGCGCTGAAATTTGTGTCACTTAGCCAAAATTTATTTAATCATTGATGACATTCTATATCGTCACGAGGTTGATTCTATCCTTAGACGTTGCTTAACTCTTGAAGAAGATGAGGTTGTACTGAATGATTTCCATAATGGATATTTTGGTGGTTATTTATCTAGGCTTACTATAGCCCAAAAAATCTTGCATGCATTATACTTTTGGCCTTCGATTTTCAAATATTGTATTGAAGCGGTCAAAAAGTGTCATCCTTGTCAGGTTTATAATCGAAATATGCATGCTCATCCAACTCCACTCTTTCCTGTCATCACTGTTGGTCCTTTCACAAAGTGGGGTATTGATTATACTACTTGTAACCCGCCTTTGGCCAAAGGTCACAAGGACATTATTGTAGTCGTAGGCTAATTCACCAAGTGGGTTGAGGCTATTCCCACTTTTTGGAATGACGATGAGACAATAGCCCTGTTCCTTTTCAATCAAGTCATTTCTCATTTTCGTATCCCCAAAGAGATTTTCATTGACCATGGAAATCATTTTCATAATAGCATGATGGCTGAATTGGATTTGAAATTGGGTTTTTGGCAGGAGCATTCATCTCCTTATTATCCTCGAGCCAATGGGCAAGATGAAGCCGTTAACAAATCCTTGAAGGAAATTCTTAAGTGGAAAATTGATAAAACTAGATCCAATTGGCATATCATGTTGTATCCTGCACTTTGGGCATATCGGATTTCAGTCAAGACTGCAATCGGTTTCACTCCGTTTCAACTAGCTTATGGATTGGAATCTATATTTCCTATTGAATGTGAAATCCCTTCCCTCAAGTTAGTTGTTGAACTTCTTCCTAACACTTCCAGTCTTAAAAATTCCTTATTCATTTAGAACATCTCAATTAGAAATGTCGAGATGCAGCTACAATGAATGAGTTGCATAAAAAATGCGTGAAGGTTCAATATGATAAGGCGGTCAAACTTGGGGTTTTCTCTGAAGGTGACCTTGTCTTAGTTTATGCCCAAGAGAAGGATTCCTTGGGGGAAAGTAAGTTTAAATATATGCAATATGGCCCCTTTATTGTCAAAAAGGTCCTAAAGAAAGGAGCTTATGCCTTGGTTGAATTTGATGGGAATGAGTTGGCGGAGCCCAGAAATGGGCTCTATTTGAAAAAGTACTATGCTTAGGCTTAGGCCTAGCATCTTGCTTTGTTGTATATATTTTATTTTTGTACATATCTGTGTTTCATTTTTTGGTGTGGTTTTGATGGTTTTTGATATGCTTTGGAAGGTAATATTGGATGAAATGAATCACTTTGGCTTTGCCGATGGTGCTAGTAGACATACCCAGAACCTGGCTTTCGCGGCTTGGGTAATCCACTATCCATTTGGTCATTTTTTAGTTTCAAGAGGTGTCTGCATTGGCCCTACTTCCAACAATGTAGCAGAGTACACTGGAGTGGTCAACATACTCTCATAGGAAATATCTTTTGGTGTTGATTCGTTAGTGGGTTAATTGGATTCACAACTGGTGGTTTTGTAATTAAACAACACCTATCATGTCAGAGACCCATTTTTACATCGATTGTTTTTTAGGTATGTTTGTTACAATGTTCATTTCAATTTATCACATTCATTCATATCCCTCGATCTCATAATTGGTTGGCTGACTCATTAGCTAATCAAGCACTTGATTGGCATATTAATCATTCATTACTTTAAAAATATCAAAAACATCATTCAATGTTGTACATTTGGGACATCACATCATATAAAATCACTATGTATATATATATCAGAGTGTTCAAAATATACAAAATATGGACCATCATATCCTATAAAATTAGGGCTTATGCCCCATCATGTCTATCATAAAAAATATTACAGTCATCCAGTCAAATCTAAGGTCCCTGCCCAACATTTGTGTTCTAGTAGAACATAATGGCAGTCGCTACATGACAGAATAACTGCACCCAGTCTCATGGTACCCCTACCACCCATCTCTAGATAGCCTCTGGTAGGTCCTCTACAGTGGCCATAGGCACTTAGAAATTCAAACTCTCCAATTTTCTCTATACTTCATGAAGGGTCCTGCCTGGGTCTTCAGCATCTGACTCAATTTTGTGGCACTTATGCCTTGGGTAGCCCTCTGATCTGACTGGTCCCATGTATGCATAATGATCATTCCAATTTTTTAAGTCATATTTTCCTATCAAAAACATTTTCTCATTTCTCTATATAAATTGAAAAAAATATAAAAAAATCATATAATCAAAAAATGCAATCTTACCGATTGCACCCCATGCTACTCTGGGTGGAGGGACTAGATCTGGATCCACTCAAAAGTCCATCCCAGCATAGGGATAGTCCTCCACTACGAGGACTTGTTCTCCCCACCACTAGAAGAACTCATCATCCCAGGTGGTTCAGGGAACTTCACTTCCCCCCAACCTCTTCATCAGATCTTCCCATCGAGCTATTCTTGGATATCTAGGGCTACTGATGGTAGAGATGACTTTGGGTCGAAGTCCCGAGACCCTTTCAAAGAATAATCTTAGCAAAATTTTTCCATACCCAAAAATTTTATTCTTTGACTTCCGGATAGAAGTCAATTGTTTTTTCAGATTTCCCACCAAGGCTATGCACCAATCATACATATGTATCAAGCATTCCATTGCTATAATCATATGTGTACGCGAAGCTTGATGTAAAGAAGTTGATCCTGCTACTCTACCAATGGTAAACAGAAGAATTTATTTTATAATTACTTCATATATTTGATGAAAATCTGACTTCCCACCTTCTATGCATTATCTACGCAATAGATGTGGACATAATACTATATGGTAAGCCCTCCATCGGGCTTTCCGTGAAAATCTATTGGGTCTCCCTTTTGAGAGAGCCCTATAATAAAGTATATGTCTTCTTCCTATATTCATAGTGGCATCTGATAAATCATAAAAAAACCTTCTTCTAGTTCCCAGTAACCAACTAACATCTGAAGCAAATGAGCATTGCTCTTCATATTTGGAATTTTGAAAATTTTGAGTAATCCGAAATTCCGGAGGATATCTAAGGACTGTTGGTCCTCCATCACTTCATTGTCAATGGAACTATGCTCACGTCCCTCCAACTATTCAACATCCTGGACAAATTCATCAATTGACTTATAGATACAAGTTTTTTAATTTAACTTTGTGCATACATGACTTTGTTTTTACACAGTCGCGTGTATACGTGAGTTTCCTAAAGAAAACCCCCGTATACGTAAAGGGCTTCATTAAAAATATAGATTCTACAATCAAATTTCTATAAATTTTCTTAAAAAAGGAACAAAATTGATAAATGGGATGAGCCTAAGGCTTACTAGACTGATTCGAGGTGATTTGGTGGTCGATTGCTCCATATTCAAGAAGAGGATTTTTTTCCCCAGAACTGCTTTTTCCACTTCAGCAATGTACAAATGACTCAAAAAGTGAATCAAAATGTTTATTTATGCCCAAAATTTGATTTTTTTTCACAAATTTCATTCATGTTTATTTTTTGAAATTGATTAAGGTTTTTTAACCTATTGGCTCGTAAGTGTTGGGAAAAGTTATTTTCAGGTACATTGTGTTGAACTCAAGATTTTCATAGTTTTTATTTGGACCCATGACCACTAACCTGTCATGGCAGGTATTTGATTTCGAACTGGCATGTAGGTTAGGGAATTCACTTTTCGTTGCATTTTTTCATACTAGCCTCCATTCTGATTACTTTCCATAGGGTCGATCTCATCATTTCATGAGTATTTAACCCATTTCACTCTCCAATTTTTTAATCATGAATTGGTGGTAGAGCCATCCTTTACATGGGCTTCCTAGTTAGTTCCTCGCTAGCATTTTTTGCCCATGCTGCAATTTATGTAGGCTCAGGAGTCCTCTTTAGTCCCACCATGACTTATGTGTTGAAGCTTCATCCTTCTTCTTCTTCGCTATATTTATTCTAGCCATTTACCCTAGAGGCTCCCATATGTTGTCAAGTTGTATTATTGCATTGCATATTGACTACTTGTTTATCTTGGCCTTTAGCTGGCTTCATTTGGACTCATGTTTAAGCCCCCTTTTGACCATGTCTTTTTGTAAAATTTAACTATGCAATCACTTGGCCTTTGTGACTTGACACCTTTACCCATGGATGGAACATTCCTTTGAGTGTCACTTACCAGTTTCTGCCACTTTGCATTGAGCATAGGATTGTTCCTATCCCAGGAACTAAAGCATCTATTTCATGACACTAGTTCTATCCATTGTACTATAGGCATTCTTTTATTATGTTTTCAGGCTTTATAATATGAAAAAGGAAAAAAAATTAAATATTTGAAAAAGAGAAGGAACGGGATATTACTTCCATACTTGATAGCAGCTACAATGTCAGTTGTGTTTCCCTTGAACAAAGCACAAAAAAATAAACCTAAGTCTTTTTTCCATTTGGGATGGTTTTAGTTTTTGACTTAGGAGAATCCATAGCCTTGTTTTTTGAGTCTGTACTCCCCTGGTTGGTTATCTCTTCCAATCATATGGAGGGTTTGTTTATGCCTCCGACATGAAAAACTTATACAAAGTTATCATTTGCTTCCATAGTCAACATGAGTCATGCTTTTTTTCAAGGGAAGTTCACCTGAGTCAGCCTTTCTCCAATGTCTCTTGACTCATTTTTTAGTTGGCCTTCCCGGTCTTGTTAGTATATTGTTCTATCAAATGAGTTATTTGGTCCTTTTCTTGTGATGTTTTGAGAAGGTCTCCACTAACTTCTTGTTGTCGAGTTTGTCTCTTATCGACTATGACATATTGCTCTGAGAGTAAACCTAGAGTCGTACCCTAGCCCTATTTTCATCATTGATAGGTGACCTTGTGCTCAGCATTCGATCAACATCATGTGTCTTTGACTGAGTGGTTTCCCTTATATTTGACTTTAGCTTAAATTATCACGCCTGTGATTTGTGTAGTACCTGGATTTCCATTTGACCCTATCAGTGGATATCTCGCCTCTTTGTCAGCTTTCATTATTTGTTGGTTTAGAGGGTTTCTGCCATGCGCTAGCTTAATCTTGTGCATGCCAGAAATGTACTTCAGGTTGGTTACTTCAATACACTTTGTCTAGTTCTTTCCAAAATTTGGCTTGCAAGTTACACTCGCACTAGACTAATGTGGGATGCCTTAATGCCTTCCTTCCAGCAGCACTTTTCCCATCGAATCTGACTCATTGATATGGGAATAAGGTCTGGAGTCATTTTTGTTAGTACCTTAGGGTTTGTAGTCATTAGTGGCAGACTCTTCTCTATCGATAATGAGAATATATCATTGTCTCCTGATTGATAGATTATTTCAAGTGTTCGACCTCAACTCATTCATTCTCACTTGCTAGATTGTACTAGGGCACCTTGACACTCATTATAATTATCGATGGGTTGTCTCACGTTTTTTAATGGTATACATCAATGACCGGTAATCAAACGATTTCTAACATGGTTGACCTCAGCTCATTTATTCCCATTGTGTAGAATTTTTCCATGGTGATCAATGAAGACCTTGGGTTTGCATCAACATGTTTTGGTTCACTTTGATAGCTCCTTCAGTTTTCTGTCAGTGACACCATCCACCCTTATATATTGCAGTTCCATTACAACAACATCTTATATGTTGGCTCCCGAGTTGCGTGTTGTACCATTTGTTCCACCATTTATGATTTGGTACTTGGAGATTCAGCTGTGACTTTCATGATCAGATATATTTGAAGCATCATTGATGAGTCTTCTATATGTGATAGTTAAACATGATTTTGAATTATAATTCTGGGCAGTGTTTAAATGATTCACTATGTACTCTACATTTCACCTATACTTGTATACATATTGGATCTGCCCCATACTTCATATGAAGACATTATTTCTCACTGAGCATGGGTATGCCCGCCTCATACATGAGCTATCTTTCTGATTTCTATCACTAGTTTTTTAGCAGGCTTAAATCTGGCGAAGTCCTCTCTAGTCCTCGCAAGGTTCTTTCTATGCACATAATACATTTCAGCCATCATGTACCTCTTCTGACTTCATATATTAGGGAGCATATTTTATAGCATCATTTATCACCATTATATACTTGATGACTTATGCATAGGCCTCGGGTAGCCCTTCCATTCAGACTTTTTCATACTTCTCAAAAAATAGTATCTTAAAACCCATATGCGACTCTGCCTAGAATTTTCTGAGTATACATGCGGGTACATACATAGAGAACCCATGTATGCCATTTAAAATATCAAAAATTATATAATTTCCCTACTTTTGAGGTGGGGTATATAGTTGTTCTTGTAACTTAACTACCCCAGCCCGTGGCCTAACTATTCCCCAACTAAAAAAAATAATTTGAGGAGGTATAAATACCCCTCAAGGGAATGGCCTAAGAGAGGAAGAGAGATAATTATAGATATTATACCTTGTTAGAGCCTTATCCAAGTATGATATTTCCCCTATGCCTCCTGCACTCCCGATATTTTTAGGAAACCCTTGTTTCCTTAAGATGTTCACCTTCATCCTATGTGACATCCATTGTGCACGATTCTTGGAAGAAGTTTTGCGAGGCTAGGGATGGACAGATCCAGATGACGGTTTGCTCGAGGTCGTGGAAAATTTCAGGTAATATCTGCACCATTTACTTATTGTACATGTTATCAATGAAGGAAGTGCCATCTTGTTCCTGATGTTTACGTGTTATATATCTGTTATACATTATTAATGATCTTAAATATTTTATTGATTCTTATTACTATGAGATTATGTATGTTTTTTGCTAACATCTAGAACATATATATGTTGTACAACTAGGATTTTGTGCTTGTTAATTGCTGGTTTGCAGGTTCCGGAGCACAAGGAGTTGCAGGGCATTTGAACCCCGCGGGATCTACTACAACCGAGGGATAAATGGGTAAGATCTGCATTCCTTATTCCCTATTTTAAAGCATTGAAGTTGGTTAATTGAGTCCTTCTTGTGATGGCATGCCCCTGACCTATGAAGGTTTATCAACCCAAGACCTTAGGGTAACATTGCCCACAACATGGGTATGCAGATCTGAAGCAAGATCTGAAGAATAGATAGTTGAAATATGGCATAAAATTATATATATGCTTGAAGGGTTGATCCCTTCACTAGATCCTCAAGCTAGAAGCTCAAGATCTAGCTCCTCCAACCTTCTTTATTGATTGTAGTTGCTGCTACACAAATGCTAAAAAAAATTGTGCTGTCAAGGAGGGAGGCTCTCTAGCATGTTACTGGATAATGAAAATCAGCACAACAATGGTGGAAACAGTGAACGCAAAGTTAGGAGATGGTCCCTCACAGGATTTCCAACTAAAATACTGGAAACTTCCCTCCTCCAATGAATCTACAAGACTGGACTACAAAATACTTAAGGGGATTGTTGTTGCATGGAGGTATGAAATGATGGCCTCACTTCCGGATATGAATATGTTGCTCCTGAAAGGCTGATCTTGAAGCTTAAGGTGAAAGGATGACTCCTCCACCAGTTTCCTAGCTGAAATGCTAGAAACAACCACCACCTCTCAAACCCTTGAGTAGGAATTTGTTATTATTGTAGCTAGAAGTGCATATGAGTGTGGTTGAATGCGGCACCAATTCCTGATGATTAATGGAGCTCAATAGAAACCTTCCCAAAGTATGCACTCGAAGTTCCTCGTGCATAAGGGTGGGATTTCTGCTTGGACACACCTGTGTGCTAAACAACACTGCAGACTTAGCTAAACAACATAAGCATGCATAGAAATGTCACATGAAAAATCTAGACCTAAAAAGAACAAAAATAATAATACAAAATCTCCCTTCTATTGTGCCTTCATCTTCATTATATAGATTGTGAGCCTTCCATAACCCTAGCCCACTTCATAACTACGTTGTACATGTGGCCACTAGCCTTCATGAAAATTGCGTTGTCTCTCCATGATCTCCATCATGTTTTGCATTTAATTCCACTCTCTCCATCATGTGTGAGTTTTATTCACAAATTCCTCCACTATCTCATCATAAGTGCTTTATGATCTTACTTTTAATGCACCATGATCTCATTTGACCTCCTCCAAGATCCTCATGATTTTACATTAATGATCCATGATCTCCACTCTTCTACATTTAAGAAGTTGCTCCACTACTCCATAATGTAGATCTACATCTAAATTATCCACATTCACACATCAAAAGTGGGATTTATTCATCTATGGGGTTTATGGGTCCCTCTACCCTCTTGTTTACTTACTTAATTAAGAAAAATAAGAACTCTAATATTCCAATTATCTTATGAAAATTTGGGAATATTATAGTCCTCCCCACCAAAATGTTTCTTTTCCTCAAGAAAATTAAAAATTGGATGCTACAACAAACATCCTCCCTCCAAATGGCATCCTCATATGGAAGGCTTCCTCATCTTCTACAATGTGTAATGCATGCCTAGCTCCAAAGATGCCTCTTTATAATGTCTAGAATTGACTCCAAATGAAAAGTTAGATGTCTCTCCTCATCAATGAATCTCCAAGTGGAAACCATATGATGTCCAAATGTCTCCTCTATACATGAGATACATGAAATGAAGTGGTTTCTTCCCAAAGTGGAAAGTTCCAACTCAGGAACTATCTCTACAACCCATGCTACATAGAGTAGATTGAATTTTTAAATGCTCTCATCATTAGCCCTATTGGCCTTATGGGATCTAAGAATCACATCAACATAGTGCAAAATAAGAAGTAAAGACATATGGATGAACATGTACCATGTCAAACCATACTCTCCCAATAACAACCACCGTAGTAAAGCCTTCTACTGTCATGCTAGATCGTCATGCAAATAAGTAAGAGAGCCATACTATCTCAAAAGAAGCCACCAAAACAATGATTCTTACTGTCATGCCACATCAATATCAAACCAAGTATGAGAGCCATACTCTCTCAAAAGAAGCCATCACAATAATGACTCTTGCTGCCACACCACATCATCATTATACCAAGTACAATGACCATAATCTCCCAACAGAAGCCAATGCAGTAAGGCCTCCTGTTGCCATCCTCCACGTCATGCAATGTATGGGGAGAAATAAACCCATACTCTCCCAAGAGTAACCAAAGAAACAAGGATTATTTCTGCCATCTTACATCATCATGATGCAAGTTATGGAGCAACAACATATTGATTGACATGTGGGATGTCAAATCAGAATAATACAAACAAGCTCCCTATTGCGACATCATGTGAGAGTTATGTCATGTCCCAATCCCAAATACATACATTAACATGAGATATATCCCAAAAAAAATTACATTGAAAGACATGAGACATATCCCAAACAAAAGAAAATACATGGACATAATATATATCATGAGATGTCCAAACTCTCTCCTCAATAACCAGCGTAGCCATGCCTCTTGTTGTTGCATATCATCAGTTATGTACATGGCATGGACCACACAAATGTGAGATGCTAGGTAGTAATCATACTCATCAAACAACAACCAGTGCAACCATGCTTCTTGTTCCCCTTGTATCATATATCTGCAAGTAGGTTTTCAACCCCTTACTCATCCTCCTCATCCTTCCATCCCACTGTGGATGCTAAAGCATGTCATGATCAAGATAGATACCCCTCCAAGGTAGAATAAAAAACTCCTCCAACTAAATAGCTTTTCACTCCATGAATTATTGAAGTGAACCTCCTTTGAGGTCTCTCCATGAGATCCTCTCATCCTTGGCCCAATAGTACCCATAAGGCTCCATACATGTTGTATGTATATCTTCCTCTTTGATTTGTAGATGCTCATCAAGGAAACTTCATCTTGATAATGGGGAATGCTCTACATCATAAGATGCCTACACTCTATCATATTTCCCTCCATTGCTTCATTACTGAAGCTACCTTCAAAATGCTCCAATAATAATGGGGCCCTCTCATCATCACTGCTGCTAAGTGACAACACTGTAGATCTGCATGGTGATACATGTGTTGTCTCATGGCCATATACAATGCTAAAATCATGGTCTGGAACTGTATTGAATAGGATTGTGCTCCTCCCATCTTCTGAAACTCCACACTTCAACACAAAGTGTTGGGTGTAGCTCAACCATGATAAACTGGGATAGCTATACATATTCTCCTTGATCAAGTCAAGGGTCCTCTGTGTAATGATAATTTGTTGCTCTAAATCAACAAGGTGCTCTAATCCTTGGTTATGAAATTGTCCTCATGGCATGGTCTCACAAATATCAATATGAGGTACTGAAATAATATGAGATGAAATTGTATGCAAACCTTGGATAAGTTGAATCTCGGGAACTTCTTTCACATCTACAAGAGTTCCTTCCACCAGTGCAATGGTATTCCCAACTACTGGTACTAATGATGGCTGATCTTCTATTGTACCAGCACTAGTATATGCCTCCTCCTCTTCATGCATCTCATGAATCATGCACGGGGCTCCAAATTTCAAGAGCTTAAGACCATCTTGCAAAGATGCAAGTGATCCTCCTCCTAATGTAAGTACATATGCCGTTGATGGTGGCGGTAGAGGCTCCTCCTCCTAAGTGATAATGATGACATATTATTTTGGATCTTCATGTACTACCTCCTTAATGATGGGAGATGTCTCTGGTTTCTTTCTACCAAACTTATTCTTTAGTCTTTGAATGAAATCTGCATAAGAAGACACTTTCATATGTGAAAAATGACTGAACCACCAATCTTTGGCTTCACCCTCTAGGTGCAGTGCTGCAATATCCACATTCTCTCTTTTTGACATAGGATATAGTTGAAAGAATGTATATAACTTTTCCCTCCATGCCCTCAATTTTCTTGTGGGAGATCCATAAAATGTAGGAAAAAATAATATATGCCTCTTTCCTCTGTTTCTACTTCGGGATCTCCTCTCCTCTTTGAGTCACAAGATCTGTTGGAGAGTTAGATTCTCATTGAGAGCTATAGGTTGTGACTTGTACTCATACATATACTTTCTTAGGGTCTCATACCCCAAGTCTCCTTCATATTCATACCATTCCCTTTCCTTCTCAAAGGAAGTGGATCTAGTAGAATGATGTGAAGCTCTTTGCTTCTCCGATTGTTGCTTATATTGATAGGAAGTGTTGGAACCTTCCTCTTCATGAAATATTCTTGGAACCTACTTTTTTCTTTATCTCTTCATTTTTTTGACCTCCTTGGAGAGATATTCCATGTATCTAAAGAGAAGAGTGCAAAAACTCAAACCCTCTAACATTTTAGATCTCTAATATTTTTTTCTTCTTCTGATGTTAAATATGAAGTGCCCACAAGCTGAGCCAAAGATCATGCTCTGATACCAATGAAATATCCAAAAAGGGATAATTTAGTAATACAAAAACACAATATATGTACTACAACAAAGTAAACAAATAATCTAAAGACGCCATAACAATGTACATAATATCTAAGCCATTTTATTATATATGAGGTGGAATGCAAGTATAACAATGCTCAAAATATGAGGCACTCAAGCCAAAGAACAAGGCTAGAATGACCCTAAGTTCCTAACACAAGAGGTACTATGTAACTGCTGGACTACTGGAAGGAAATCTACATTGTCCCTACTACAAATGTCGGGGCACCAACTTCTGGAAAATATGGAAATGTAGATATGGTAGTTTTCGAGCTCTGATGATGCTGAAAATTGAGATCCAGTCTCTATGATGGATACCCAAGATAACCCAGAAAGGATTTTGCAGATCTATCATTCAAAGAAAATCACCCTCTTAGGGCTTCACTATACAATTGTTGGGTATGCAGATCTGAAGCAAGATCTAAAGAATAGATGGCTTCAATATGACACAGAATTAGATCTATGCTTGAAGGGTTGATCCCTTCACTAGATCCTCAAGTAAGAAACTCAAGATCTAGCTCCTCCAACCTTTTCCACTGATTGTAGCTGCTGCTACACAATTACTGAAAAAAGCTACACTGTCAAGGAGGGAGGCTCTCTAGCCTAATGCTGTATTTTGAAAATCAGCTCAACAATGGTGGAAACAATGAATGAAAAGTGAGGAGATGGTCCCCCATAGGATTTCCAACTGAAATACTGGAAAATTCCCTCCTCCAATGGATCTACAATACTAGACTTTGAAATCCCTAAGGGGACTACTGCTGCATGGAGGTATGAAATGATGGCCTCATTATCAAATATGAATATGTTGCTCCTGAAAGGCTAATCATGAAGCACAAGGTGAAAGGATGAATCCTCCACCGGTTTCCTAGTTGAAATGCTAGTAACAACCACCACCTCTCAAACCCTTGAGCAGGAATTGCGTTATTCCTATAGATTGAATTGCATGTGAGTGTGGTTGAATGTGGCACCAATTCTTGATGATGAATGGATCTCAATAGAAACCTTCCCAGAGAAGGCCCTCAAATTCCCCCGTGCGTAACGGTGGGATTTTCGCTCGGAAACACCCGTGTGCTAAACAATATTGCAGACTTAGCTAGACATCATAAGCGTGCATAGAAATGTCACATGAAAAATCTATATCTAAAAAGATAAAAAATAATAATACAAATCATGCCTTCCATTGTGCTTTCATCTTCATTATATATATTGTGAGCCTTCCATAGCCCTGACCCACCTCATAACTACGTTGTACATGTGGCCACTAGCCTCCATGAAGACTGTGTTGGCTCTCCATCATCTCCATCATGTTCTGCATTTAATTCCACTCTCTCCATCATGTGTACATTAGATGCACCACTTCCTCTGCCATCTCATCTTAAGTGCTTTATTATTTTACTTTTAATGCACCATGATCTCAGTTGACCTCCTCTAAGATCCTCATGATTTTACATTAATGATCTATGATCTCCACTCTTCTACATTTAAGAAGCTTCTCCACTACTCCATAATGTATATCTACCTCTAAATTATCCACATTCACACATCAAAAGTGGATTTTATTCATCTATGGGATTTATGGGTTCCTCCACCCTCTTATTCATTTACTTAATTAAGAAAATTAATAACTCTAATATTCCAATTATCTTATGAAAAATTGAGAATATTACATTTCCTTTGATTGGACAGCTTTCAAAAGAAACGGGTCTTACTTCTTGCATTAAAACAACACCAATTCCATTTCTTGAGGCATCAAATTCCACAATAAAGGTTTTTGTGAAGTCTGGTGTAGCCAAGACTAGTGTTTGGCACATTTCCTCTTTTAGATGTTAAAAGGCCTTAGTTTCTTCAAGATTCCATGAAAATGCATCTTTCTTAAATAATGTTGTTAGAGTTGCTGCTATTCTTCCATAATTCTTCAAAGCTTGCGATAATACCATGTTAACCCAAGAAATCCTCACAACTGCTTTATGGTTGTGGGCACTTTCCATTCCTTAACAACTTTAATTTTGTTAGGGTCTGCCTTAACACGCTCCTGAGATATAATATGACCCATATATTCCACCTATTGTACTCCAAAGAAACATTTGGAGGTTTTTTCTTATAATTGTTTCTCCTCCAATAGTTGGAGCACCTTGTTAACATGTTGAACATGATCCTTCCAAGACCTCATGTAGATTAGTATATCATAAAAAATATTAACACAAATTTTCTAAGGAAGGGTTTGAAAATGGAATTCATTAACCCTTGAAATGTAGAAGGTGCATTTGTAAGGTCCAGAGGCATGACCAAAAATTCATAATGACCCTCATGAATTTGAAATGTTGTTTTCAGAATGTCTTCGGCCTTCATTCTAATTTGATGATATCCTGAATGGAGATCCAACTTGGTGAAATAAATATCTCCATGTAATTAAACCAATAATTCATCAATCATAGGAATGGGAAATTTATTTTTAATAGTGAGCTTATTGAGCTCCATATAATGTTGTGAAACCAGCTCCAAAAATAGAAGAAAAGAGATATCAACGCCTTATAAATAAGCCACTTCGAGGGGGAAACCTCCAATACATTACATGAATGAACAATTCTTGGATGATTCAAATTACAAAACCTCCTTTCTATATATAGGAGTCCATGGGGCAAGAATGTAATCCTAGCTGACCTAACAATAATAATTTAAGGACACAATAATAACAATATGGGGGTTACAAGGGTACAATAATAACAATAAGGGGGTTACACTAACAATAATAAGGGACTATACTAGTAATATAAGGACCTAACATGCCGCTCACCTTCAAAAAAGTGTTTTCCTCAACGCTTGAGTAGCTCTGGGTGCTTCTATATAAAATTCTTATCCTCCTATGTAGAATCTTCAGTGGGTAAGTTCCTCCACTTGATGAGATAATATTAAATCGATCGATTCCATAGTTGTCGAGTTCTTGTTTCCATGACCGTTGTTAGAGTTGGTATCTTCATCCCTCCATCAAAGATCAAAATCTCTTCTTGCATTTCATTTTAGGTGTCTCATTCAGATTCAGTCATCTGCATTCCATTAGGAGCATGGATCATCTGACGGAAGGGTATTTTCTCTCATATCCCTCATGTCATGTACCTGCTGGTCCGTGTCTATTCATCAAAATATATTTTAAAGTCATTTACAGTCATGTTTGGCCTCCTGTTCACCAAAGAGTAATTTTAGGTTTTTAGGTCTCATTAGGTCTAGGGTTTCGTTAATTTAGTCTTAAAAATGTCTAATAATGTCAGCAGGCACATGAGGGAGGTTCGAAGTAAGTTTTCATTGGAAAAATTTCATCATCATAATGCTTAATAATGATTCTTCATCAAAACTCTGTTTTGAAGAAAAATCGTCAATTTCATCCTTTGTAATAAATGTAATATAATTTTAAAAAGTTTTTCAGTTGTAAGGTTCTTCAGGCGCAGCCCTGGTCACCTTTTCCAAATCCCATGACTGCTATCCTTGCAAAAAATAAACAAGAGATTCATCACCAGTTCAAAAAACAAAAGGAAACAAACAAAAACAGAGTTTATTTTAAAAAGTGCAAAGTGACAAAGTCTACAACATTAGAAAGTGGGTTTTCTAAATCAAAAATCAAAGTCCATGATATATAAGATATTTTTGGTGTTTAAAAAATCCATTTGCATGCCAAAGGCAAGAGTGAAGCCGAAGAAAATCATGGAGGGCGAAGTTAGAGTTTGGAGGCCAAACTGTTGGTGAATTTACAGGCGCGGTGCACTGGTTAGAGGTCATGGCGCATAAGGCAAACGCAATGCACAAGGCCACTCACCACTATGTTAATTTTAACTTGTGCGGCACATACACCAGGCACAGTGCACTGGGTTGTGCGCGCGGCACATTGGCCCGAAGCATAAAAATTCATGCCATCTCTCTCAAATTTCAAAATGATTGTGCCTCCCTTGTTCCAAGTAAGTTTATGATTGCCATTTGATGTTGATTGAGGTTAAATAAGAGAGTTTGAATGCCAAAGTTATAAACCCTATTCTCTTATTAGAAATTTCTCTCTTAAGGTTTGAATTTGAGTTTTAAAATTTGATTTTGGTGCCAAAATACTCCATCTTCCCCACATTGTTCATTCCTTCCCTCACTGTAATCCTATCATCACTGTTAATCCCCTATTCCTTTATATTCCAAACCACTCATATCATCTCATGCCCTACTTCCCCATCCCAAGTTATTCCATTTTCATTCTCCCTTTCCCATATCACTTATAAAAATTCCCAAACCCCAAGTCCAAACAGTCAAGTGACTGTCCCTGCACCTCTGATATCACTTGATTGAAATTCATTGTCCTCACTGTCCTACTTTTCCCACAGTCCCTCCTCTTTGACACATATTTGGCATTAAAACAAAAAACAACCAAATTTTCATTCCTCATCTCATTAAAGCCAACATACACCTTGCATTAACCTTGAGTACCATGGAGACAGACACTGATACATCATATGACAGAGATAGTGACTCTACCACTGAGCTACATGCACCGAGAAGGCCTCGTAAAGTTGGCAAACATGTGAGAGAAGAGCCCACCTCAATGACTCAATTGCAGGCTTGCCCACTTGCAATGGCATGTTTTCGAGAGCAGTCATGTTATCAGTATTGTGAGATGATTTATCAGATTCAGCATCATCAGGGGTTGGCTTGGTTGTTTGTATTACATTTGCATGATGGTCAGGTAACTCTTGCTGGTGTAAATTTCACTTTGACACCGGAAACCATATCTCAAGCAACTGGAATACCGAATGTGGATGAACAGTGGAACAAGAGACAGCAGGTTGATAGAGTGCATTATGAACCATACATCAGGCCTAGCTATGTGAGACAACTTAGCAGGGTGTTCCCATTCCAGTTCCTAAAAGAATCCTATGCACCTTTGATGAAACTTATTATCAGATACTTCAGTTGTGAGGGTCGGTTCTCATGCCTCTATGCCTACCACACCAGGTTTTTGATGCATTTCACTAGAGTGAGAATGATGGACATACCTTATTTCATTTGCCACAACATCGAGCGAATGACCACTCTTATGCAGAAGAAGACTCCCGAGCAGCAGTAAAACAGTATTTATCACTATGCACTCATCAAGATTGTTGTTGTACATTAGCTTGGATTGCAGGGTATTGCAAGGGAGGATTTAATTTCCCATGACTTTTTCACAGCTCCTCAGGCTCCTTCGGAGGTTTTCCATGATGCAGGTGAACCTTCACATCAGCTTGAAGGTCACGAGATAGAGCCTATCAGTGTGCCAGTGTTTGTTACTTATCAGAGAGGCACCAGAGTATTATTTGCAGCAGCTCAACGAGTACTATCTCCACCTGGGGTGGAAGGGGTCTCGTTGTTGTCATCAGTAGCACAGGTACAGGTACAAGACAGAGGTAAGAGGCCTATGTAGGATGAGGGCCCTTCAGGAGGCCAGGATACTGATTTCATATTGATTGATGAGGACTTGAGCTCTCCAAGCTCAAAGTTGAGAGAGATCATTCAAGAGCAGAGGGATGAGATAGACACATTGACCGAAAAATTGAAAAGAGCTCAATGGATCATAAACTATCTGGAGCAGTGCAACAAACAGTTGGAGGATCAGCAGACAATCATGGAGTTGCAAAACATCCGTGAGAACCGGCAGGCTGCCCGAAGAAGCCCAACAGAGATGACACCCATTGAGCGGGAGATTGAGGCTGATAGAGAGACTTGGCTTGAGAGGGTAAATATTAATCCTAAGAAGCTGTTGGTGAAGGAAAACAAGGAAAATAACATGCTCAGACACATGAAGAACCATTATTTGGCGCGACATCATGTTTGCAAAGCGAGGATCAAGATCCTGAAGGCAAGGCTAAGGAGGGCACTAAAGCATCGCAAAAGGCATGATAGGCTCCAAATTTTGGCCGATGCTTATTTGGCCCAGCATAGTGCATGATGGTGGACACTCAGCCCAAATTTCAAGAAATTTGGTAAAAAAAAATTCAATTTTGAATTTTTTGGTCTCAAAACAGATTTTCCTGCCCGACACGTAGCGCCACTTGGCGTGCACTTATAATTGGTAGCTCTTCAAGAGGAAAAATTTGCATTTCTGGATTTTTCATCAAAATTTATGCATGCCTATGGATTACCTAAGGATTTCATCAAGTTCTGGATTGCCTAAAGGGTCAAAAACACCCTAAAATGGCCTTTCTGCCACTTTTTGTACACGCAGGAAGTAGTGTTGGGAGATTTGATTTTTGGAGGGGAAAATGGAAACCAAATCCAGAAATTCCACTTGGGTTGAAAAGTAGACATGTAGGCATTTCCAACGAGCTATCCTGTGCTCAATTTGGACTTCGGGAAGGCTCTCAAAATCAGCCTCAAACTTGTGCTACACATAGAGATTTCAGGCACGACGCATAGAGAAATTTGGCCTATTTTTCACTCAACAGCTCAGATTTTCGCCTAGTTTTGGCTAGTTTGACTTTTTCATGTAACTCTTGATGTAACTTGATGTAATTTGATGACCATGATGTATTTTTGGCACATTTTTACTTATCTTAGTAGATTCATTCACCAAAAAGTGAAATGTAAGGGAATGAATCAGTTTCCTATCATATAGAGGCAAGTTGTTTCATTGCCTATTTTTCAGTCCTTAGTTTGGATATGGTTGAAATAGCTCCTAGAATGATGAGCTCGACCCCTAGAGGCATGGGAATGAGTTAGGCTTGTCTATATCATGTATTTATTCAGTCATTTTCAGGGTTGGACATTTGGGATTGCTTGGCACTTCATTGTACATTTCATCTTTGCAATTTTGGCAAAGGAATAGACCAGGGTTTGCAGCACTCTTTGGGATCCATGTGGCTATGTGTTTTGATGGTGTTTTTCTCTATGTAATTGTAAGTTTATTGATGTTTATGTGTATCATTCCCCTTCTCCTTTCTTCTAAAATTAAACAAATGAGTGATAAAGGTGGAATTCATTAGCTTTGCTTTGCTCTGCCTTTAGTTTTGTTTAATTTTCCATGTTTTCATCTATTTGAAGAAGATTATTGAAAGCATCTTTCCATCTTCAGCTCCTCACCGGTCTGAACCATCCATTCATTCAATCCAAAGCATCAAAACAATTGCCTTCCTTGCCCCAATCAAAACTCTGCAAAAACTAGGCCTCATCCCCGAACCCAAAATTGCCTTTCCCTTTGTTTCCAACAAAAAACCCCAAAATCAAAACCAAACTCCTTTACTTTTATACCTAGCCTAAAATTATATTTTATTTCAAGTCATCTCAAGCCTTATCGATTATCTTTGCTGAGATTGACCCGGAGAGAGCCCTCTCCTGATCTGGTAGGGCTAGCTACCAGACTGAGCATGGTTTGATGTTACCCTGAACTCTGCCTTCTTTCAGCCTAAGGTAGATTTAGGAAATAACATAGTGGCGACCATACTGGGGAAAAAATGGTTTTCTTGTTGGTGTTATTTTTTTTCTAAGCTACAGATGGAGCCTGAATTTATGCCAGGTAGCCTTCGAAACACTCTTGCTTTGCATCAACGAAAGTAGATAAACGCTGCTTCAGTCAATCTCCAGTCTAGCTCGTAAACATGACACTTGAATTGTAAATTGCCCCAGTACATCAGATCATTCTGGAATTTTGGGTGATGATTGTTGAATTTGATAGGCTGAACAAGTTGTTTTGGTCCCTTTGATTTTGAAAATAATTCAACACACTAGCTTCCAGAAGACATACTAGAGCAAATCCGGATCCCGATCCACCTCCAGTGTATGAGAATCCCAATCTGATTTCAAGAATCCTTCATCGAGAAAGTCTCGTGATTCCTCTATTTAAATCTCATTCATGCCCTGCTATGTTTGAATATCTTGAAGATCTAGAGTTTGATGAACAATTTGAGTTGTCGTTGTTTGAGACGAAGTCTGAAAGTGCTATTGGTTCTAGTGTCATAAATCCAGAGTTTATCAAGTATCTTGAAATTGAACAAGATAATAGATCCATTGACAGTTACATCTTGAATATTCAAAATTCCATCGTGGCAACAAACATTCCCAAATTCATAGAGTCTGCATCTAAAACTCTTGGGCCATCAACGGTTACATCTGGTTCACAAATTCCTACCGAGCCTCCATTCATTCCTACCATTCTTGTACAACCTGAGTTGATATTTGGACCAGCATTGGATGGTGAGTCTCCCGATAGTGGTGTGCCTCCTTTTTATATCAGCCTTAGATTGCATTATTTTGTGTAACATAATGCCATGTTTGATTTTGGAGCTTCTCATAATCTCATGCCGAGGGAAATCATGGAGAAATTGGGATTGGAAATCACTATGAAATATCATGATCTTTATTCTTTTGATTCTAGCAGAGTAAGATGCATTGGGCTCATCAAAGATTTGGTGGTTATTTTAGATCAGATTCCAACTAAGAATGTTTTGATGGATGTGGTTGTGGCAGATATTCCTCCTAGATTTGGCATGCTTCTTTCCAGATCTTGGGGAGCTAAACTAAGGGGAAAATTTTAGCTTGATTTCTCCTATGTTACCATTCTTGTGTTTGGTCAGATGAGAAGATTATATCGGGAGCAAAAGATGAAGTATATGATCACCAGCAAGGAGAAACCGGTAAATCATCTGATTAATTATGTACATACAGATTTAGAGTATTTTGTTTTGTATTCAGATAGTTTCAATGATGTAAATAGTCATTTAGTTGAAGCAGAAGACATTCTGGAGATCACAGAAAATTTCAGAGAAGTTTTGAAGAAAGAGAGACAAGAACTTGAAAGTTCCGCTGAGCAATAAACCTTCCGACAACAGCAGAAAGTTGATGGACAGCAAGCAGAATTTCAGCACTTGGAAGAAGATGAAGATGGTTTGTGGACCATGGATTTCAATGGTGCAGTAGGAAGTGATGGTTCTGGAATCGGCATTTGGGTACGCAGCCCTTTTTCCGCCCCAAACAAGGTACCGAGTAATGTGAGGGTTTTCTCTTATAAATTAGCTTTTGATTGTTCGAATAATGAGGCAGAATATGAAGCTTTGATTGCTGGTCTGAAAATTCTTAGAAAGTTGAATGCTAAGAGGATTGCAGTATATGGCGACTCCGAGTTGGTAATTAAGCAAGTGAAGGGTGAATTTCAAGCTAAGCATCCTTGAATGCAGGCTTACCGAAATGCAGTTCTTGATATCTTGAAATTGTTTTCAGACTATACTTTGACTTGTATCCCTCGTATTCAGAATGGTATTGCAGATGCACTTGCAAAGGAAACAAGTAATTTGAAGATTCCGATGAACTCTAGTAACAAGTTTGAAATTCATGTGAAACATCGTCCAACAGTCCCGAACAATCAAAGGTATTGGCAAGTATTCCAAGATGATGATGAGATTGATGAATTTCTGCAAAATGAAGGCAAATTCAAAGAAACTTCAATTGACATGGATCATGATGATGGTGAGGCTGATGCGCAAATCAATCAGATGGAATTATTGCAGCTGAAAGGTAATGTCATTCCTAAAGGTTTGATACCTTTAGAAGAGCTTTTTGATCAGGATGACGTAGCTAGAAAACCAACCTTGCGGCCAACCGAAAAGGGAGTTGAAGACGTGAACATTGGATCAGCTGAAAATCCAAAGATGGTGAAATTGTCCAAAGCATTGCCACCAGAGGTAAAAGAGAAATATGTTAGTTTATTGTCTTCTTTTGCTGATGTATTTGCTTGGGAATATTCAGATTTGAAGACATATGATACAAATATAATTCAGCACACCATTCCAATCAAGCCAAATAAAAAGCCCTTCAAGCTGAAGTTGAGAAGGATAAATCCGAAGTTGTTGCCCTCAATTGAGAAGGAGGTGAATCGATTATACAAGGCTGGTATCATTGTTCCTATAAGATTTTCAGATTGGATTTCCAATTTGGTGCCCATACGCAAGAAGACAGGTGAGATTCGTTTGTGCATTGATTTTAGGAATCTGAATAAATTTTCCTTGAAAGATAATTATCCATTGCCCAAAATGGATCACATATTGCAGCAAGTAGTTGGAGCATCTCGTATGTCGCTACTCAATGGTTATTCTGGGTATAACCAAATTCTGGTCCATGAAGATGATAGAGACAAAACAGCGTTCACCACTCCGTGGGGAACTTTCCATTACGCTAAAATGCCTTTCGGTTTGAAGAATGCTGGTGCCACATTTCAACAAGCAATGGATATGGCATTTGCAAATGAGAAAGATGTTTTCCTAGTTGTATATCTTGATGATTTGGCAGTCTTTTCCAATTATGATGAAGAGCACCTTTACCATTTGAAGATTGTTTTTCAACGATGTAGAAAGTATGGTGGTCACTTAATCTGAAGAAGAGTTTGTTTGCCATGGATGAGGGCAAAATTCTTGGTCATATTATTTCAAAAGATGGCATCTGTATTGATCCAACATGAGTTGAAGCTATTCAGCAAATTGATCTTCCCCGGAATAAGAAGGAGATTCAATATTTTAATGGTAAGATGAATTTTTTACGCCGCTTTGTGCCTAACCTTGCTGAACATCTAAGGGAGATTACAAACATGCTTAAGAAAGATAATGTAGTAAAGTGGACTGAGGAGGCGGTAAATTCTTTCAATCTAGTGAAGTTGGCTCTTTCTTCAGCTCCTGTTTTGATCAGCCCGGATTATACTCAGGATTTTATTTTGTTTTCATTTTCTTTGGAGCATACTATGGCAGTAGTATTAATGCAGAAAAGAGATGGGCATGAAAAACCAATTGCTTTTTTTAGCCGTACCATAAGAGATGCAGCCTTGAAATATAACATCATTGAAAAGCAAGCTCTTGCTCTTGTGAAAGCATTGAAGGATTTTTGCGTATATATTTTCAGTCTCATATTATTGCTTATGTTCCTAATGCTGTTGTTAAGGATGTTTTAGTGCAAACAGATCCAGAAGGGAGACGAGGCAAATGGATTGCTGCCTTGTTGGAGTATGATGTGGAGATAAAGCCTACAAAGCTTATCAAAGGACAAGGGCTAGCTAAGCTAATGGATGAATCAAATTTACATGCCTTGGACATCAATATAATTACTTCTATGTCCGAGGAGAATGAGGAAAGTTCATCAGTTCAGGTATCAGAAATCTTTGTGCTTTCTCCTTGGTATTCAGATATTGTATATGTGCTTCAAAATTTGTCACCACCACTCGGCATGGCTAGAAACAAAAGTAGAACTCTGAAATTGAAGGTTGCTAAGTTTTTTGTTTTGAATAATTTACTCTATTGGAAAGACCTCGGTGGTGTTTTGTTAAACTGTTTGGTGGAAGAAGAAGCAAAGCATGTCATGGAGGATTTTCATAAGGGAGATTGCGGGGTTCACCATTTTTTGAAAACGACGGCCAATAAAATTTTGAGAGAAGGATATTATTGGCTGACACTTTTTGCTAATGTGTATAAGACTGTCAAAAGCTGTCATGAATGTCAGATTTTTGAAGGGAGGCAGAAATTGCAGCCTTTGCCGCTTAAGCCCATTGAGGTTACTGCTCCTTTTCAGCGGTGGGGTTTGGATTTCATTGGCGAGATCCATCCCGCTTCTTCAGCTCAGCACAAGTGGATCCTCACAGCGACAGATTATTTCACGAAATGGATTGAAGCAATTCCCACCATGCAAGCTACGGATTCGGTAATAATTTCTTTCCTTGAGAATAACATTTTGTCTCGTTTTGGTTGCCCAAATAAGTTAATCACCAATAACGTAGCAGCTTTCAAATAAAAAAGGATGAATGAGTTTTGTGACAAGTATAAAATCACTTTGGGACACTCAACCGTGTATCATCCACAAGGCAACATATTGGCGGAGTCTTCCAACAAATATTTGGTCAACATCATTAAAAATTTGCTGGAAATAAACAAGAAAAGTTGGCATAAGAAGTTAGTCAATGCACTTTGGGCAGATCGAGTGAGTCAAAATAAATCCATTGGTATGTCCCCTTTTGAGTTAGTTTATGGAGTTGATACAATGTTTCCTACCTCTCTCGCAGTTCCAGTGGTCAAACTTCTACAGGAAGCTCGCAGTGAACATGATCATATGCAAAGAAGAATAAATCAAATGATCCATTTGCAGCAGATGAGAGAAGAAGTTTTCCAAAACACATTTAAGCTGCAGGAGAGAATTAAGAAAATTTATGATAGAAAAGCAAAGGCGGAAAAATTTCAATTGGAAGAAGTGGTGCTGAAATGGGATGCGAGAAATGAGGAAAAGGGTAAGCACGGTAAGTTAGAAAATCTCTGGAAAGGACCCTTTAAAAGTGCTGCATATCGGGGTCAGAATTCTTTTCTTCTGAAGGAGATGAATGGGGAATATTGTCCAGGAGGGCCGTTCAATGGTCGGATGCTCAAGCGGTATCATTTCTGAGATGTTTTCTACTGTTTACATTGTCACTGTACATACCATTTATTTCAGTTTCATTGCAAGTGTGTGCTGTGATCTTTTCTTCAGTTTGGGGCCTGAAGTGAAGGCTATAATTTTGAAGAATGATTTCAGCTTTGGTTTGATTTTGTATAGTCACGTGTTTCAGTCATTTCAGTTTCAAAATTGAGTCAGTTTGAGTCAAATTTTCAGTCAATAAATGAGTCAAGAGTCTTGTGTTAATTTGCTGAAGTTATGGATTCCATAGCCCAATGGACGAAGGCACTGCATACTCTCCCAGAAATCTATAGTTCTTGGCACCTCCCAGGAGCTACCATCCCCATTGGAGCCAATGTTAGAGTCGGTATCTTCATCCCTCCGTCAGAGATCAAAATCTCTTGTTGCATTTCATTTTAGGTGTCTCATTCAGATTTAGTCATCTGCATTCCATTAGGAGCATGGATCATTTGACGGAAGGGTATTTTCTCTCATATCCCTCATGTCATGTACCTATTAGTCCGTGTCTGTTCATAAAAATCAATTTTAAAGTCATTTACAGTCATGTTTGGCCTCCTGTTCACCAAAGAGTCATTTTAGGGTTTTTAGGTCTCATTAGGTCTAGGGTTTCATTAATTTAGTCTTAAAAATGTCTAATAATGTCAGCAGGCACATGAGGGAGGTTCGAAGTAAGTTTTCATTGCAAAAATTTCATCGTCATAATGCTTAATAATGATTCTTCTTCAAAACTCTGTTTTGAAGAAAAATCGTCAATTTCATCCTTTGTAATAAATGTAATGTAATTTTCAAAAGTTTTTCAGTTGTAAGGTTCTTCAGGCGCAGCCCTGGTCACCTTTTCCAAATCCCATGCCTGCTATCCCTACAAAATATAGACAAGAGATTCATCATCAGTTCAAAAAATCAAAGGAAACAAACAAAAACAGAGTTTATTTTAAAAAGTGCAAAGCACCAAAGTCTGCAACATTAGAAAGTGGGTTTTCTAAATAAAAAATCAAATTCCATGATATATAAGATATTTTTGGTGTTTAAACAATCCATTTGCATGCCAAAGACAAGAGTGAAGCTGAAGAAAATCATGGAGGGCGAAGTCAGAGTTTGGAGGCCGAACTGTTGGTGAATTTACAGGCGCGACGCACTCGTTGGAGGTCGTGGCGCATAAGGCAAACGCGGCGCACAAGCCCGCTCACCACTGTGTTAATTTGAACTTGCGCTGTGCATACACCAAGCGTAGCGCACTGGGTTGTGCGCGCGGCGCATTGGCCTGAAGCATAAAAATTCATGCCATCTCTCTCAAATTTCAAAACGATTGTGCCTCCCTTGTTCCAAGTAAGTTCATGATTTCCATTTGATGTTGATTGAGGTTAAATAAGAGAGTTTGAATGCCAAAGTTATAAACCCTATTCTCTTATTAGAAATTTATTTCTTAAGGTTTGAATTTGAGTTTTAAAATTTGATTTTGGTGCCAAAATACTCCATCTCCCCCACAATGTTCATTCCTTCCCTCACTATAATCCTATCATCACTGTTAATCCCCTATTCCTTTATATTCCAAACCACTCATATCATCTCATGCCCTACTTCCCCATCCCAAGTTATTCCATTTTCATTCTCCCTTTCCCATATCACTTATAAAAATTCCCAAACCCCAAGTCCAAATAGTCAAGTGACTGTCCCTACACCTCTAATATCACTTGATTGAAATTCATTGTCCCCACTGTCCTACTTTTCCCACAGTCCCTCCCCTTTGACACATATTTGGCATTAAAACAAAAAACAACCAAATTCTCATTCCTCATCTCATTCAAGCCAACATACACCTTGCATTAACCTTGAGTACCATGGAGACAGACACTAATACATCATATGACAGAGATAGTGACTCTACCACTAAGCTACATGCACCGAGAAGGCCTCGTAAAGGTGGAAAACATGTGAGAGAAGAGCCCACCTCATTGAATCAATTGCAGGCTTGCCCACTTGAAATGGCATGTTTTCAAGAGAAGTCATGTTATCAGTATTGTGAGATGATTTCTCAGATTCAACATCATCAGGAGTTGGCTCGGTTGTTTGTATTACATTTTCATGATGGTCAGGTAACTCTTGCTGGTGTAAATTTCACTTTAACACCGGAAACCATATCTCAAGCAACTGGAATACCGAATGTGGGTGAACAGTGGAACAAGAGACAACAGGTGGACAGAGTGCATTATGAACCATACATCAGGCCTAGCTATGTGAGACAGCTCAGCAGGGTGTTCCCATTCCGGTTCCTAAAAGAATCCTATGCACCTTTGATGAAACTTATTATCAGATACTTAAGTTCTGAGGGCCGGTTCTCACGCCTCTATGCCTACCACATCAGGTTGTTGATGCATTTCACTAGAGTGAGAATGATGGACATACCTTATTTCATGTTCCACAACATCGAGCGAATGACCACTCTTGTGCAGAAGAAGACTCCCGAGCAGCAGTACAACAGTATTTATCACTATGCACTCATAAAGATTGTTGTTGTACATCATCTTGGATTGCAGGGTATTGCATGGGAGGATTTCATTTCCCATGACTTTTTCACAGCTCCTCAGGTTCCTTTGGAGGTTTTCCATGATGCAAGTGAACCTTCACATCAGCCTGAAGGTCACAAGATAGAGCCTATCAGTGTGCTAGTGTTTGTTACTTATAAGAGAGGCACCAGAGTATTATTTGCAACAGCTCGATGAGTACTATCTCCACCCAGGGCTGAAGGGGTCTTGTTGCCGTCATCAGTAGCACAGGTATAGGTACAAGATAGATTTAAGAGGCCTATGCAGGATGAGGGCCCTTCAGGAGGCCAGGATACTGATTTCATATTGATTGATGAGGACTTGAGCTCTCCAAGCTCAAAATTGAGAGAGATCATTCAGGAGCAGAGGGCTGAGATAGACACATTGACCGAAAAATTTCAAAGAGCTCAATGGATCATAAAATATATAGAGTAGCACAACAAATATTTGGAGGATCAGCAGATGATCATGGAGTTGCAAAACATCCGTGAGAACCGGTAGGCTGCCCGAAGAAGCCCAACAGAGATGACACCCATTGAGCGGGAGATTGAGGTTGATAGAGAGACTTGGCTTGAGAGGGTCAATATTCATCTTGAGAAGCTGTTGGTGAAGGCAAACAAGGAAAATAACATGCTCAGACACATGAAGAACCATTATTGTGCGCGACATCATGTTTGTAAAGCGAGGATCAAGATCCTGAAGGCAAAGCTAAGGAGGGCACTAAAGCGTCGCAAAAGGCATGATAGGATCCAAATTTTGGACGAAGCTTCTTTGGCCTAGAATAGTGCATGATGGTGGACACTCAGCCAAAATTTCAAGAAATTTGGGAAAATTTTTGTAAATTTTGAATTTTTTGGTCTCAAAACAGATTTTCCTGCCCGATGCGTAGCGCCACTTGGCGCGCGCTTATAATTGGCAGCTCTTCAGGAGGAAAAATTTTCATTTCTAGATTTTTAATCAAAATTTATGCATGCATATGGATTACCTAAGGATTTCATCAAGTTCTGGGTTGCCTAAAGGGTCAAAAACACCCTAAAAATGGCCTTTCTGCCACTTTTTGCACACACAGGAAGCAGTGTTGGGAGATTTGATTTTTGGAGGGGAAAAAGGCAACCAAATACATAAATTCCACTTGTTTTGGAAACTATATAGGTAGATATTTCCAACGAGATATCCTGTGCTCAATTTGGACTTCGGGAAGGCCCTCAAAATCAGCCTCAAACTTGTGTTATGCATAGAGATTTCAGGCGTGGCACATAGAGAAATTTGGCCTATTTTTCACTCAGCAGCTCAGATTTTCGCCTAGTTTTGGCTAGTTTGAATTTTTCATGTAACTCTTGATGTACCTTGATGTAATTTCATGACCATGATGTAATTTTGGCACATTTTTACTTATCTTAGTAGATTCATTCACCAAAAAGTGAAATGTAAGGGAATGAATCAGTTTCCTATCATATAGAGGCAAGTTGTTTCATTGCCTATTTTTCAGTCCTTAGTTTAGATATGGTTGAAATAGCTCCTAGAATGATGAGCTCGACCCCTAGAGGCATGGGAATGAGTTAGGATTGTCTATATCATGTAGTTCTTCAGTAATTTTCAGGATTGAACATTTGGGATTGCTTGGCACTTCATTGTACATTTCATCTCTGCAATTTTGGCAAAGGAATAGACCAGGGTTTGCAGCACTCTTTGGGATCCATGTGGCTCTTTGTTTTGATGGTGTTTTTCTATATGTAATTGTAAGTTCACTGATGTTTATTTGTATCATTTCCCTTCTCCTTTCTTCTTAAATTAAACAAATGAGTGATAAAGGTGGAATTCATTAGCTTTGCTTTGCTCTGCCTTCAGTTTTGTTTAATTTTCCATGTTTTCATCTGTTTGAAGAGGATTATTGAAAGCCTCTTTCCCTCTTCAACTCCTCACCGGTCTGAACCATCCATTCATTCAATCCAAAGAATCAAAACAATTGCCTTCCTTTCCCCAATCAGAACTCTGCAAAAACTAGGCCTCATCCCCGAACCTAAAACTGCCTTTCCCTTTGTTTCCAACAAAAAACCCCAAAATCAAAACCAAACTCCTTTACTTTTATACCTAGCCTAAAATTAGCTTTTATTTCAAGTCATCTCAAGCCTTATCGATTATATTTGCTAATATTGACCCAGAGAGAGCCCTCTCCTGATATGTTAGGGCTAGCTACCAGACTGAGCGTGGTTTGATGTTACCCTGAACTCTGCCTTCTTTCAGCCTGAGGTAGATTTAGGAAATAACAACCGCTTCAAGTTCCAATATGATTTTTCCTTCCTCATCAAGTTCTGGAAATATTGTTTGAACTGGAAGATTTTCACCTATAACCTTCTTTAAGCATGAAACATGGAAAACTGGATGCACTCGCGAAGAAGCAGGAAGCTCCAATTTATATGCCATAGTACCAATCTTTTGCAACACCTTGTAAGGACCATAGTACTTTGGCGATAATTTATTATCCTTCTTAGCTTGCTTGAGGGACATTTGTTTGTATGGTTGTAGCCGTAAAAATACCCAGTCTCCTACATCAAAAATTCTCTCGCTGCAATGTTGATCTGCCTGTTGTTTCATTCGATTTTGTGCCAAATTCAGGTTTTCCTTTAAGAGTTGGAGAACTTCTTGTTGATGCTCGATGTGATCTTCCACTGCTTGAACCTTCAAATTTTCTCTTAAATATGATGTGATGGATGGTGGATGATATCCATAAAGTGCCACAAATGGGGTCATTTTTGCTGCAGTATGGAAGGAAGTGTTATACCACCATTCAGCGAGAGGTAACCACTTGACCCATTGTGTTTGTTTATCAGATACAAAACAACGAAGATATCCTTCCAAACATTTATTTACTATATCAGTTTGACCATCAGATTGAGGATGATAAGATGAGCTATGAGCTAACTGAGTACCCAAACAAGAAAATAACTCCGTCCAAAAATTTCCAGTAAAAATGGGATCTCTGTCGCTCACAATAACCCTTGGGCTTCCATGTAGCTTTTTAATTGTGTCCATAAATGTAGTAGCAACTATACTTGCTTTAAATGGATGAGATAATGCACAAAAGTGTGCATACTTGGTAAGTCTATCAACTACCACCATGATGACACTCTTTCCTTCGGACTTAGGTAAACCTTTGATAAAATCCATTGAAATCTCCTCCCAACGTTGACTTGGAATGGATAAAGGTTGTAGAAGTCCCGGGGTCTTAATTTTCTCAACTTTTTTCTGCTGGCAACCCAAACATTCCGCCACAAACTTTTGAATATCAGATTTAAGGCCATCCCAAAAAAATTCTTTCTTCACCCTGTGGTAAGTTTTTAAAAATCCTGAGTGTCCTCCTAAAGGAGAAGTGTGCAATTCCAGAAGAATATTTTGTTTTAGTTGGGAATTCTTACAAAGAAATAAGCGATCTTTGTACCATAAGGAATCATTTTTCCAACTAAATGTATCAGATGTACTAGGATCTTGCTGCAACTTTAAAATGAGTGTCCACACGTCTTCATCCTTCTTCCATTCATCTCTTACTTTGGTTATCCAATCTAGTTGGATAATAGAAATGGCACAAAGCAATGCTTCCACCTCTTCATTCTTTCTTGAGAGTGCATCTGCAACAACATTTAGCTTCCATTTTTTGTATATTATTTCAAAGTCATAAGCCAACATCTTTGTGACCCATTTTTTCTGCTCTTCTGAAGATAGTCTTTGTTCCAAAAAGTTTTTAAGACTATCATGATCAGTTTTTACCTTGAAGTGTCTTCCCATTAGGTAAGTTCTCCATTTCTTTAGTACATGCAATATTGGTAACATTTCCTTCTCATAATTAGGTTTTTGTAAATAATTTCCTTTGATTGGATGACTTTCAAAAGCAATGGGTCTTCCTTCTTGCATTAAAACAACACCAATTCCATTTCCTGAGGAATCACATTCCACAATAAAGGTTTTTTTGAAGTCTGGCGTAGGTAAGACTGGTGCTAGGCACGTTGCCTCTTTAAGATGTTTAAAGGTCTTAGTTGCTTGAGGAGTCCATGAAAATGCATCTTTCTTCAATAATGTTGTTAGAGGTGCTACTATTCTCCCATAATTCTTAACAAAATTGCGATAATACCCTGTTAACCTGAGAAATCCTTGCAACTGCTTTATGGTTGTGGGGAATTTTCATTCCTTAATGGCTTTAATTTTGTTAGGGTCTACCTTAACACCCTCGTGAGATACAATATGACCCAGATATTCCACCTCTTGTACTCTAAAGAAACATTTGGATGTTTTTTCATATAATTGTTTCTCTTGCAATAGTTTGAGCACCCTGTCAACATGTTGAACATGATCCTTCCAAGACCTGCTATAGATTAGTATATCATCAAAAAATACTAGCACAAATTTTCTAAGGAAGGGTTTGAAAATGGAATTCACCAACCCTTGAAATGTAGAAGGTGCATTGGTAAGGCCAAAAGGCATGACCAAAAATTCATAATGACCCTCATGAGTTCGAAATGCTATTTTCGGAATATCTCCAGTCTTCATTCTAATTTGATGATACCCTAAACGAAGATCCAATTTGGTAAAATAAATTGCTCCATGTAATTCATCCAATAATTCATCAATCACAGGAATGGGAAATTTATCTTTAATGGTGAGCTTATTGAGCTCCCTATAATCCGGACACATTCGCCATGATCCATCCTTCTTGTGTATCAATACTACAGGAGCAGAGAAAGAACTTTGACTAGGTTGAATTATACCCGCCTCTAACATTTCTGCAATCATACGTTCAATTTCGCTCTTTTGGAAGTAAGGATATCTATAAGGCTTGATGTTTGGAGGAAAAATTCCTGGAATCAAATGAATAGCATGATCATGATCACGAATAGGTGGGAGTCCTTTGGGAGTTTCAAACACCTTGGAATGATTGTCCAAGACTTGTTGGAGATCTGCAAAAATAGATGATTTTGATGTTGGAACTTCTAGTGAGCATAATTGTGCAATTACACCTCGTTGTTATTTCTTTAGAAGATTTTTCATGACATTAGAGCTTATTATCCTTCCTGGCTTCCCTTCAATACCCCGTAATTCGACTTCCTTTCCTTCTGAAAAAAATTTCAAGAAAAGTTCTTGAAAATTAAAAGCTACCGTCCCCAAAGATTGTAACCATTGTATTCCTAGTACAACATCAACACCTCCCATAGGAATGGAAAGCATTGGACTAGTCAATACATATTCCCCCATGGTTAGCTTGATATTATGGCATTTTCCAGAGCAATTTATAGTTCCTCCATTTGCAACCATTACTTGACATTCTGGTGCTGGGTATAGGAAACAATTTAATTCCTTGGCCACCTTACAATGAATAAAATTATGGGTGCTACCTGAATCAATCAACACTATTACCTTTCTCTTCTTGATTTTTCCTTTTATCTTGAGAGTTTGAGGAGTGGTAATTCCTGCCAGTGCATTACACGATATGGTTGGATTCATTTCTTCCTCTTCTGGGGCTGGTTCCTGGTGTATATCCTCTTGTTCATTTTCTTCTTCCTCTTCACAATCTATGTAAAATAATTTCTTCTCAGCACACTTATGACCTTTAGTGTATTTTCTATCACAACTGTAGCAAAGCCCTTTTGCTCTTTTTTTCTTCCAATTGTTGTGGTGTCAACCTTGTAGGTTGTGGAAATCTAGGCGTAGCAACACTTCCTTCTTTATAGAATTGAGTGGTAGGCTTCCTTGTCGCCATAATTTTACATTCAACTTTTCTTGCCAACCTGAATGCCTTCTCCAATGAATCATGTTCCAAAATGCGAACTTCATGTTGGATGTTATCCTTTAAAGTGCCTATGAAGAGATCAATCTTGTGTTCCTCTGGAATATCAGTTACCCTTATATTCAATTTTTGGAAGTCCTCAATGTGCTGCCCCACTAAACCCTTCTGTTTGAGATTTATCAATTGGCTAAAGAAGGTGTTGCTCTTTGTATCCTCATAATGTGCTATCATTTCCTCCGTAAAAATTGACCAAGTGACAATTTTTTTATGGGAGGAAAGCCATCGATACCATACAAATGTATTTTTTTCTAAATGTAAAGTTGCAATGCGTACCTTTTGTGTGTTTTGCACATTATGGAGATCAAAATATTGCTCCATCTGTAGTATCCATGTTACAGGATCCTTTCCATCAAACTTCCTCATATCCATTTTTGGAATATGGTGGTTCTTCCCGTCAACATTAGATTTTATGAAATCACGATTAACATTTATTTTGTTCTCATCATGAGTTTCCTCTACTATATTTTCACCATTAGGAAACATTTCTTGTATCAACTTTGTCAAACCTTCCATGTCTGCTTTTAGATCATTCTTCATGTTTTCCACTTTCTCATCGATCTTAGTTTCCATGTCATCCATCTTAGGTTCATGCTACCTTCCATGCCACCTATCTGATTCCATGCTATTTTCAAACCACCATCTTATATACCACGCCTCTTCTTCAAACCATATCCATCTAGTTTCCATGCCTTTCTTCAAAACTTCCATGTCATTTTTTGTTTCTCTTTGCGAGAGCGAAATTTGTTGCACTTGCTCTTGTAATTTTGATATGTCATGTTGCCATTCTTCATCTTCATGAGTCATAGTAGAGATTTCTAAAGGCTTAATGGGTGTTTAATTATTTTTAGGGGCCATTTTAGAATCCAATACTCATATCTATTCTACAATATGCCCTTGGAATCCATTCAACTTGATTTTTCAAACAAGACTTATGCAATTCAGAATAAAAAAATAACACACCTTTTACTTGCTTTTGAGGAGCTCAATATTGAAATTGAATTATCTCTATAATTGTGGATCCTAAATATATAAAATTCAGCCTTGTAGTAATCCTCTGAAGCTTCTTTCAAATTCCACAGGTTTGATTTGATTTGGATTCTTCAAGACAAAGTTTTGTCCAATCTCCCACAATGACCCAATTTTGAACTAGTTTAGTAGAGCGAAATTGTATGACTTGCCACGTGTCACTGTTTCCTCCTTTGGCTCTGAAATTGATAGACCCAACGCTACGTTCCATGCACTTGTGGCCACTATTTACAACATTCCAATCTGATGCTTAGAGAGAGTGCTATGAAGATTTTCCCACGATCACCTCTTTGAGATGAAATTCAGAAGCCTCAAAAATCCCTAACTTCCACAGATCATATCTCTGAAAATATTGTGAACCAATATCTAAATTTTTTTGAAGATGTGGCTCAGGATTGTGGCTTCACACTCTAAAAATTTCAGCTTCTGAAACTTCGTAGAAAAAACGTTATTACGAAAATACCACGATGACATGTTCAGGTTAAATTCAGGAGCCTGCAAAATGACCTAACTTTCACAGATCATATCTCCGCAAATATTGTGAACCAAGATCTGAAATTTGTTGGCGATGTTCCTCAGGATTTTTTCTTCACACTCAAAAAATTTCAGAATTTTAACATTCATAGAAAAAAAGTTATAGCGTAAATTCCGCGCTAACCTGTTTGGAGCAGCGAAACCCTAGAATCTCAAAGCTCTGATACCAAATGTTGTGAAACCAACTCCAAAAATAGAAGAAAAGAGATATCAACGCCTTATAAATAAGCCACTTCGAGGGGGAAAAATCCAATACATTACATGAATGAATAATTCTTGGATGATTCAAATTACAAAACCTCCTTTCTATATATAGGATTCCATGGGGCCAGAATGTAATCCTAGCCGACCTAACAATAATAATTTAAGGGCACAATAATAACAATACGAGGGTTACAAGGGTACAATAATAACAATAAGGGGGTTACACTAACAATAATAAGGGAATATACTAGTAATATAGGGACCCAACATATAATCCAAACACATGCGTCATGATCCATCCTTCTTGTCCACCAATATTACTAGAGCATAGAAATAACTTTGACTATGCTGAATTATACTAGCCCTTAACATTTCTACAATCATACGTTCAATTTTTATCTTTTGGACATAAGGATATATAGAAGTCTTGATGTTTTGAGGAACACTTCCTAGAATCAAATGAATAGCATGATCATGATCACGAATAGGTGGGAGTCCTTTGAGATTTTCAAATGCCTTGGAATGATTGTCCAAGACTTTTTGGAGATCTGGAGAAATAGCTTATTTTGATGTTGGAACTTATAGTGAGAATAATTGTGCAAGGACACCCCATTATTCTATCTTCAGAATATTTGTCATGATATTAGAGCTTATTATATTTCTTGGCTTCCCTTTGATACCCTATAGTTCAACTTCCTTTCCTTCCGGAAAAAATTTCAAGAAAATTTCTTGAAAATTAAAATCTACTGTCCCAAAATATTGTAACCATTGTACTCCTAGTACAATATTCACACCACACATTGGAATGGAAAGCATTGGAATATTCAATACATATTCCATCATGGTTATCTTGATATTATGCCACTTTCCAAAGCAATTTATAGTTCCTCCATTTTCCACCATCACTTTACACTCTGGCACGGGGTATAGGAAGCAATTCAATTCCTTAGCTACCTTACAACGAATAAAATTATGGGTACTACCTGAATCAATAAGAAGTATTACATTTTTCTTCTTGATATGTCCTTCTATCTTGAGATTTTTAGAAGTGGTAATTCCTACCAATGCATTACAGGATATGGTAGGATTCATTTCTTCTTCCTCTATGGTTGTTTCCCGGTGTATATCCTCTTCTTTTGAAATTTCTTGTTCCTTTTCTTCCTCATCTTCACAATCTATGTAAAATAAGGTCTTCTTAGCACAGTTATGACCTTTAGTGTATTTTCTATAACAATTATATCAGCCCTTTTTCTCTTTTTTCTTCCAATTGTTGTGGTGTCAACCTTGTAGGTTGTGGAAGTTTAGGAGTAGCAACACTTCCATATTTATAGTTGTGAGCGGTAGGCTTCCTTGTCGCCATAATTTTTCTTTGAATTTTTCTTGCCAACCTGAATTCCTTCTCCAATGTATCAAGTTCCCAAAGGTGAACCTCATGTTGGATGTTATCCTTTAGAGTCCCTATGAAGACATAAATCCTATGTTCCTATGGAATATTATTTACCCTTATATTCAATTTTTGGAAGTCCTCAATGTGCTCCATCATTTAACTCTTTTTTTTGAGATTTATCAACTGGCTATAGAAGGTGTTGCTCTTTGTATCCTCATAATGTGTTATCATTTCCTCCATAAAAATTGACCAAGTGACAAGTGTTCTATGAGAAAAAATCCATCGATACCATACAAATTGATTTTGTTCTAAATATAAAGTTGCAATGTGTACATTTTGTGTGTTTTATGTATTATGGAGCTCAAAGTATTTCTCCATTTGTAGTATCCAAGTTATCGAATCCTTGCCATCAAACTTCTTCATATCTATCTTTATAATATGGTGGTTCTTAAATCCAAAATTAGAGTCTATGAAATCATTACTAACATTTCTTTTGTTCTCATCGTGATTTTCCTCTACTACCTTTTTGCATTAGGAAGCTTTTCTTGTAGCAAATTTGCCAATCCTTCCTTTAAACCTTCCATGTATTTATTCAAATCTTGCATGTTTCCTTCTATCTTAGTTTCCACGTCATCCATCTTATCTTTCATGCCATTCTTCAAACCATCCATCTTAGCTTCCACACATTTCTTCAAACCATTCATCTTAGCTCCACACCTTTCTTCTAACCATCCATGTTGCCTTCTATACCATCCATCTTAGCTTCCACGACATCCATCTTAGCTTCCATGCCTTTCTTCAAACTACCTGTTTCATTTTTTTTTTTACTTTTTGCGAGAGCGAACTTTGTTGCACTTGGTCTTGTAATTTTGATATATCATGTTTCACTTCTTCCTCTTCATGAGTCATAGTAAAGCCTTATGAGGTCTCAATGGGTTTTGAATTAGTTTTACGAGGCATATTAGAACCCAATACTAATATATGTGCTTCAATATTCCCTTTGAATCATTTCAAACTGATTTTTCAAACAAGACTTATGAAATATTTTTTTTAAAATACACACCTTTTTATTTCTTTTTAGGAGCTCGATATTGAAATTGATGTATCTCTGTAATTTCGGATCCCTGATATTTTACCTTCAATTGTTTAGTAGCCCTTTGAATATTATTTCCAATTCCATAGGTCAAACCTGGTTTTCATTATTTAAGACAAATTTATGCCAAATATCCCACAATGACCTAAGTATGGACTAGTTCAGTAGAGCGAACTTGTATGGTGTGCCACATGTCACTAATTCCTCCTTCAACTTTGAAATTGATACATAGGAAACCAAAGTCCATGTAATTTTGGCCACTTTTTACATAATTCCAATCCGATGCTCATAGAGAGATTTATGATGATTTTCACAAGGTCACCTCTTTGAGATGAAATTCAAGAGCCTGCAAAAACCCTAACTTCCATAGATCATATCTCCAAAAATATTTCAAACCAAGATCTGAAAATTTTCCACAAATTTCCGCCAGATTTCAGCGCAAATAGGCTTCTTTTTTATCCTTTGAACCTTCTTATAGAAATATTTGTAGGGAAAGTTTGATGATGACCTATTTGAAGCAACGAAATCATAGAATCCAAAGCTCTGATATGAAATGTTATTGAACCAGCTCCCAAAATAGAAGAAAAGAGAGATCAACACCTTAGAAATTAGCCACTTCGAGGGGGGAAACCTCCTTTACATTACATAAATGAACAATTATTGGACACAAATGACAAAACCTCCTTTCCATATATAGGATTCCATGGGGTATCAATATAATCCTAGCTGACCTAACAATAATAATGTAAGGGAACAATAATAACAATATGGGGATTATAGGGGTACAACAATAAAAACAAGGTGGCTACACTAACAACAATAAGGGAATACACTAGCAATATAGGGCCCTAACAAAGAGGAAATTTTGGCTAAATTTTGATTAATTCTATGAAGTGCTACAATATTGCCAGATTATTGCTATAGGATTTCTCTTCCAAGATTTCTCCTTAGATCACTCTTCGATGCAATCTTGTATCACTTCACATAATTTTCTATGGGGATAAAAAAACCATACCAAGTAGTAAACATGATTTTTGTAAGCTCTCGAAAGTGTGTTTCACAAAGGCCCATGTGAGAGCACTACCCATTATTTCTCGAGCCTTTTTTTGAAAAATCCACCCTTTCGTGAAAAATTTTCATTGGTATTTATTGATCAAAACCTTATCTCCAAATATTCTCAAATAATTCATTTTATAGCCTATGGAATCTTGGAAGTGTGGGTAACTTCTCCAACGTGCTTTTACATAATAAATTGTTTTTTTCCTACACATTCAATGCATTCGGCTACATGATATGACAGTTATTCCTTAACCTTCCTAGTGAACACATTATAGCTCAAAAAAATGTCATTGAACACAAAGAGAGAGATTAAAATGTGCTAAAGGATGGTCAAATGGGCCTTGAATTGTACCTATTTTGGAGGCCCGCCACTACTCTCCTAATAAAATTTCCTAATGGAACCTCAACCTTATATTGACTCCTTACCTATAGAGTACTAACATTTTGATTACGCACAACCATAGTTATATCTGTTACAATGTTTGATAAACACACCTTGGTAGAAGAGTTTTAGGAAGATAAAAATGCGAGAAAATATATATTGTACTGAGGGGAAAACACTCGATGAAAATGATAGGAATAGTGGGAAAATACCTTTACTATTAACCAAAACCTAAAAAAATGAGGCTACTAATCTCAATAGTGTCTTAAAACTAGTCAAAATTCTATACATTGAAGTAATCGATTTGAAAAATAACTTAGGGGAAGGTACATATAGTAATAGACCTTTTAGACCATTTCATAAAAGGGATAATAATGAACCTAACACTACCAAAATCATTGGTGTGAACATAAATCTCCCACAATTAGGCTAACCTATGAAACAAAACATGCCCTCAATGGGTAAATCCATAACCCTCATAATCAACCAACCCATAAAGCACCAACCCATGTTTTATTGAAAACTCTAAAAAAATGATAGGTGAGTTGAAAAAAGTAGAGGAAAATGCTATAAAAGGAACAATTATGTTCTTTTCAAATTGGCTTATATATGAAAAAATGCAAACCATAATAGAGGGTTCCCTTGGGGAATCCAAAATCACTCAAGGCACCCCCAAAACCTAATTTTCATGGTAAATTGCTTATACACAATCATTATCCATCAACCAAAGGAAAATATACTCTTAGATATGTGATCTCATTTCCTGCATCACCCAAACCAATCACACTTGTTAGTAATGTGACACCTAAAGCCTCTCAAAATGTCAAACTACATCTCATATAGAGGTCCATTCCATGGAATATAATGGCATTGATGATATAAATAAAACTAAATCCAGTGTCTACTTATATGAAATCTAAATATCCCACAGTATACATAATCCATCATGAAAAACTTCAAATCAAGATTCCCTCATAAAAATATGTTGTCTCTCAAAGCCATAACCATTGTGGCTCCTACCTAAAGGGATAAAAAAAACCATGATAAGTCTATGTTAATGCAACTAAAATTGGAACACATTTGAAATATAAAACCCCATATTTATTATTAACCTTTGATTTATTGAATTAAAATGCGCATAATTTCCTTGATGACTTAGGAGCTTCATCAAACATCATGCCATACTCTTTCTTTCAAAAATTCAATGTTTTCCTAGCCAAATATACAACTATAATTATCTAGTACAATAGATTTGAGGTTAAATTTATAGGTAATCTATAAGATTCCATTATTAGTCTAGCCTCAAACCCAATACACAAGGTAGTATGCATTGTGGTTTTGGATATACCATATATTATGGTCTATTCCTAAGAATGGAATGAACATAGAAACTACAAGAGTGATTGGAATTGAATTGGTCCCTCCTTTGGATACCTTATAAAGGGAGGAATAATCAGATTGAGGTAAATAGCAAAGCCCGTATGAAGCACACGATCACAAATTTGGAAGGTGACAATGAACCCATTAGTTTTTCTCATGCTACTTTAAATAATTGCTTTTTGCAAACTGATCTTAGTTTCTATACAACTCAGTGCTTCTTATACCAATAGATACATAATATAAACTCCCTCATTTCATTTATATTAATGGAATAATGATTAACATAGTAAATATATCTAGTGATGTTTCTACTAATTTAAACTTAGATATGAATTTATGGAATTTTTGTTTTAATGGGAACGATATACACAATGCTATATGTATCTTAATTGACCCACAACTATAGAAAACCCTCGTCTCATTTTGGTTATAGTTTGAATGCATCAACAATACAGAAATATATGAATCCCTCATTCATGTCCTGAATGGGAAAGTGATCTCAAATTACATTTCTTAAAATAATTTAGTGATACAAAAATTAGTGTTTAAAAAGTGCATAAATCCATTCATTTCTTATATCCTCACCATAGAGGGCACCAACAAGAGGTATGGAAACTCATTTCTTCATTTCAAGAAATTAATATTTCATCTATCCCTCAATTCATGAATGTTTCATCGAGACTTTAGCCAATGCAACTTCTAGGTTCTCTCTTCTCTGTCATGTTTTTTAATTCAAAGTGATCATGAAGCCAATTGTTCCTAATAATATTACCAAATGTATGGTTTTCAATGATTAATTACATATTCTGGATTTCCTTACTGATGTAGGCACATTAAAAAATGAAATTATAGATGATGAAGAACATGAGAAGATGATAAAGTAATGTAAGTAAAGGTAAGGTATCATGAAAGGAAACTCCATCCCTAGGGGCACGGTCTCACTTGAAAAAATGTTTTATTTTTATATTACATTCCAAAAAAAACAAATTCTAAAACCATTGCCCCACTATGATGTGTGATTTGGTTAATTTCGGGATTAACCATAATATGAAATAATTAAATCTTGGACTTGTTATTCACGAAATAAAAATACGACTCTCATATGGCTATTTACAAGATACAAATATGTCTATTCTTGGACTTAAAGATCTAAAGAATTATGGCATTGACATCATAGCATATCTCCTTAAAATTAAATATTTTTTGAATCCATTTCATCAAAAAATACAAAATTTCATCTTACCTTAGACCCACTAATTCAAAAGGAACTTAAGAGGCTATGGGATACAAGGATGATCTTCAAAGTTCAGCATTCTACCTTGGTTTCCACCAAGTGTATGTAAGGAAGGAGCCTAGAGAAATTAGGCTTTTTGTGGACTTCAGGAATATCAACCAAGGTTTTGATAAATATAACTATCCCATCCTAGAATTGGAGTAGATCCTTAAAATCATTTATGGATTTGATTTTTTTTTTTTCTAAAAGGATCATCTAGTTACAACCAGTTCTTATTCAACCCATAGGGTGGCAGCTTGTTGGTGATTGAGTGCTCTGTTAAGTCACTCGTTTGTAAATGTCACTAGTTCAAACCTCATGGGTGCCTGTCAGGCGCAAGCCTGTTAAACTAGCTATTGGCTAGAGGGGTCCTGACCCAGGTTTGGTGTGCAAGGTTTGCCAACAAACCCCTATAATACTAGCCCTTTCAGTAGTGACTTGCTTACGCAAGTCAAAAGTCTCACCCGAAGTAGTATGGGTGGGTGTTGGAACCAGATTTCCGCACCCTGAGAAAGGATGGGTAAGGAAAGAAGAGCTGCGCTAGGTCCTGTAATCCCAAATTACCTTGTTCTACGCAGGGTTAATTAGGTCTCTGTTCTCATCCATGCATGCTAGATCTATATTTATATGCTTTTATGACAATAACAAATAATTATATAAACAGAACAGAATAGATCCAGATCCAGAAACACACTTACACAGATCTTCGCAGCTTAAAGATAGAAAATGCACAATACATCAATTACCAACAATTTGAACAGGATTACTCACAGATTCAGTTCTCTATCAATCCTTCTTATTCATTCATTCATCAGTTATTCCTTACAATTCCCTTCCCAACCTGCGTACACAGCACTAGGGTCCGCACACAACTAGACTTGGATCTCCGTGCACACATCCAGCAAGAGTCCTTTCCCCAAAACCTAAACATATAGTTTAAACAACAATTCGCATTAATAGCTCATCATTCTTGTCCTTTAAAATACAAAATACTCCTCTATTTATAGAAATCTAGCCTTGAATTTCCTATGGTCCATAAACCATAGTTTTCGAACCCCTAGTTTACCCTTTTACCCATTACAATGTGTTCGGGGATTTGACCCACCCCAAAACCCCTGCACTAGACTAAATCTAATCAGAAATATTCAAAATGGACAAGTTTCACAGCTTGTTAGGAGACCCTGTTCCAACAGTCCCCCAACACAATCTTGTGACTCGTCCCGAGTCACTGTGGTGGTACAACTTCTATTTGTGTGCGCAAGGTAGCAAGAGCGCGAACGAGTGGAGGGAGCACTTCCTGACTCTGGGCTGCAGCTTGCTGTGCAATGTTGACAAGTGTCAGGGAGGAAGGACCGTCTGGAGCCGCGGTAACTCGTTCTAGTAGCTGGTGGAGGTGCGTAATGGTAGACTGAGCATCTTGGGCGAGCTGGAGTGCAGTTTCATCCCATGGTTTCAACTGTTTTCAGATGATATGCTTGGTGCGGCAAAGGTTCTCAATCGTGTTCATGATGGCTAGACGTTGTATGGAGATGTCAGAGGGTGAGGAAGTTCTGACTTGATCCAGAGTAGCTTCCTTCTCCTATAATTCCTTCTTGATATGCTGAAGCATAGAGTGCTGCCAGACTGATGTCCATAGTTGCATAGTTGTTTCGACCAACTGTGGGCCCTGTGTAAGCTGCTCCTAAATAATATGCACTGAGTCGGTGACCAATGCAATCTGTTGGGCCCGTACTTCCAGAGGTATGTCACACTGCTGTTGCATAGTTTGGGCATGGTGGCGAACCTCTTGCAACACTCTAGTGTATAATCCTTGGAGCGCTATGTGAGATGGCTGCGAAAAATCTATTTGGATGTCCCCTGCACTCGGATCATGATTTTTAATTAGGGGAGTGTGAGGGAGTGAAAAAACATTGCTTCTGCTAGGCGGTACTCTGGAGTTGCGGAGAAGTTGCAGCATTTCCTTGTATCTCAACATTCCTCCTTGGCACGGAACCAGTGGTGACCTAACTGTGATGCTGCGGGTGGGGGACTACAGTACTAACGTACCCTATTCTTCACTCAAGGCCATCGATTTGGGTCCCGTGGTTGTCCCTAGGGTGCGAAGGTTGGTTATTCCCATTGCGCAATACTGGTGGCTTTCTGTGCATGGCTCGCAGCCAATTGTTTCTGCAGGAAGCCAACACTCGATCCTTTGACTACACTTAGCATCCCCAAGCCCTCTCAAGATGATGTATATGGGTACTAAGTAGATTGGGAATGGATCATTCGAAGAGTTAGGGTTCATATTAGCAACAAGAAAACGGGTGTCCCAGAGAATGTTAATGATTTCAGAAAACTAGTAGGAAAATAGCAAGAGCATGGTGGAGAGAAAATAAATAGCCTCGTGTGAATTCATCCAGCCAACTGCACACTGTCTGGAGCTATTTAATGGCGGAGGAGCCCATTCCTAAAATGTACCATTGACCATTCTGAGTAATCTTGCCATAATTGGGTGCATTGATGATCTGCCGCCTATTTTGCGTACCCATAAGGTTCCTTTCTTATCAGATTGGGATGTGCTAGTGGTTTTCATCTGTGCCAGATGTCTCTGACACGGAATTTCAGATTCTGAATGACACCTGCGTGCTGTTCGTGTACCCTGAATGAATGTTGATGCTAGGTGTTCTATAACAAGGTTCAGGTACTAGATCTGCAAGTTGGCCACCAATCTTCTTGAACCATGATCATCATCCTCGAGCGTGATGTCCTGGTCTGGTAGGGCTGCGTCAAGCATCCTTGTGCCATATTTTACTTGAAGTGAGCACAAATTATCCCTATTGCACGTGGGTTCAGGTGGGTCCATATTCGAACGCACACTTAGGGCAGCGGTAACTAGGTGAGCCTGTCTGGGTAGGGTTCGATCGCACCCTTGAGTGTTGTATGTCAAAAAGTATTTTCGTAGGTCGACTGACCGCGGAGCCCATATGACAACTGGGGTCCCTAAGTGGAGGATCACCCTATTCTAATACTTCTTCTGAGTGAATAATACCGACCCTTGCGTAGGTGCTCCGCGCATTGTTAGTGGAAGTGCTCCTAGCCTGTGTTCCGTGGGAATTTTAGGTTCAACAATATCTGTACTATCTCCTGCATCATCATGGCAAGGTCGGTCTCTTTCCTTGGTAGAGATGTGATGGAAATTCCTAGTGGTCCAAAGACATCGTAGCACCGGAACCTCGTGCAACTGACCTTGCCAGTTTTCTAGCTCCTCATCAGAGTCAGAAAAACATTCACTATCATTTTCCCAGCAGAGCACTCCTTCATCCATGGGGTTAACCTGATCTTTATCCCATGCAGTAAATTTATAAATGTGATCTATCTCCTCCCCCTCATAGGCTGGCTCTGTATACCGCACACCTTCTGCCAGATCTAGTGGCACTATGACGTGTGTTCCTTTGTTTTCAAACACCATGCTGCGCTTCTTGAGATTGATGACACCCCCCATGTCTATAGCCCAGTCCAATCCGAGGAGCACAGGATAGGGATCCACATCTTCCACAATTTCTATTACTTCAAAGTCAGCTAGGATCCTTACCCCTGCAATGTCAACCATGACTTTTGGTAGCCTTCCTGGAGGAATGATTTTTTGTTGATTTTCCATGCACAACTTGATGGTGGACCATTCTAATTTAGGATCTCCCATTCGTTTCCATTTCTACTTTGGTAATACATTCACATCCGATCCAAGATCTAAGATGACCTGATCCATTTCATAGTCACCAATCTGCGCAGTCAACTGCATTTCTCTTTCGGTGCGTTTCTTATAGCTGTATAGTCTATGTATATCCTTGGTCCCAGGGATCAAATTTGGCCGTGCTGCACAGTTATTCAGTAGTTCTTGGAGATTTCCTATGGCCTGTGGGTTTCATAGAAACTTTAGACATGTCTTAAAAAAGAGCTCAACTCCTTCTTCTATCTGGAGGTGCGTCGGTTATTGTGCGGGGCCTGCCAATGGTGCTTGTTCCTTGAGATTCACTCCTTCCCGAGGGGCAAGATCCTCCTTTTCTCCCTGGGTGACCATCCCACTATGTGTCATGAATTTTACACTTGGATTCATATTCCTTAGCTCAGTTTTAACTCTTTGTACGTTCTACGTAGGGGTGAGCTGTTTTTCCTGCATCTTGGCTATTAAAATTGGGCAATCCTCCACCACATGGTCTAGCTGCCTACAATAATTGCACGATGGTCTGGTGGGATTTGGGAATTCTCTAGAAAAGTGTCCTATTTCCCCACATTTATAACAGATTAGCTTCCCATGTCCTCATCCTGTGCTTCCTCCTCAACCTCCTCTGCCTCTAGCTGGTGATCCTCCAAAGTGCGCAGAAATTCTTTGTGACGCAGTGTCTGATTGTACCCTATATAAGTTCCCACAATCCATCATTAAATCATAAGTATGACAGTTCTTCTCATCGTGTCCCACTGATCGGTAGAATCTACACCATTGTTGCTTCAGTTTTGGGACATACACACCTAGCCGAGGGCAATGGTTCATATCATGCAGTCCTCCTACCTGATAGTCATCACACCATAGCACAGGTTCGCTTGACCCTGGTCGTGATAGAATAGGTTCTCTACTTGCTCTTAGGCATACCAGACTAGGTCCTCCCACTTGCATGTAGTCAGTTAGTAGAGGGCACTGATCCTTTGTATGGCCAGACACCCGACATCGTATGCACCAAAGATCTGCGCAACTGTCCTTTCCTTGCTCCTTTCACAGGTTCTGTATTTCCATATGCATAGCCCCAAGCTATTCTTGAATTTGTTGTACCCCTGTCGATGTATCCTCTCGGGGGGCAGCTTCTAGCTTCATAGCGACTTCCATGGCTTTCTCTTGTGACTCAAAGGTCTGATGACTCATCAGCGTGCACAGGTGAGGTAACAAAATAGCGATGAACCATTCTATATGTTGTCTATCATCATACATGAATCCTCCTTCCCTGATTGCCTTCTTCAATCGCTGATCAGCCTTCCATACTGACTCAGACGTACCTTGTTTGAATTCCTTTACTTCTGCTACCAGCTAGGAATAAGATTTCGGCTTTTGGAACTATTTCTTCAGAGCATATTTGATATCTTGAATGGATGCACTCTCGTTCTGGGCAATGTATCACATATACCAATCCAAGGCCCTGTCCTCAAATGCTAATGATATCTACGCCCTCTTCACCATGTCACTCGCACATTTTGCGTAGTCCAAACAGAGTCTGCCACGAGCCAAAACCTGTCCATATCCTCATCTCCTACCCCCTTGAAGGTAGGTAGTTTCAGGTGTGTAGCCATATCACTGTCTAGGGGGGCTGGTGGTATGGGTGAGTTCTTACCTTTGTGTAGCCTAGGTGGCAGTGTAGTTGGGCGGTCTTGCACAGCTGGTTCTTGCAACAGAGTATAGGCAGATCTTCCTATGTCAAGGTTGCTCCGATAGTATTTACCACTGCGCATCACGCTTCCATCTAGATATGAGGTCATTTAGTTAGTATTACTACACAGAATTCTCTATTCACACAGTAATATGTTAATCAACAATGGTAACGTCCTCAGAAACTTGCCCCGGAACCCTTTAAAGAATCTTCGTTCAGCCTCGGAGTATGAGACAAACTAATCAATGGAAAATTTCATCACAAATCCTCCCAGCACGCTATCCACCCAGTGATCTACCATGCACATGATAGTATTATCAGTCTTTTCCAGTTGCTAGATCAGCTCTGGGGTCCACTGAGTGACTCGTTTATCCTTCAAGCACTTCTGGAATTCTACAAGTCTGGCCAACCACTCCTGGAGCTCAATCGAAAATGTCATAAAGAATATTTCATAGTTCTCTATAAGAATATACCTATTTTTCCACCTTTTCGTTGTTAACTCCTCACCCGATCCCTCTCTCAGACTTCTTCTGGTCCCGGCAACGGAACCATTTTTTGGCTTGAGGGGCCCTGACCCAGGTTTGGTGTGCAAGGTTTGCCAACAAACCCCTATACTACTGGCCCTTTCGGGAGTGACCTGCTTGTGCAGGTCAAAGTCTCACCCGAAGTAGTATGGGTGGGTGCTGGAACCAGGTTTCCGCACCCTGAGAAAGGATGGGTCAGGCAAGAAGAGCTAATCTAGGTCCTGTAATACCCGATTACCTTGTTCTGCGCAGGGTTAATTAGGTCTTTGTTCGCATGCACACGTGCTATATCTATATTTATACACTCTTATGATAATAACAAAACATTATATAAACAGAACAGAATAGATCCAGATTCAGAAACACACCTACACAGATATTTGCAGCTTAAAGATCGAAAATTCACAATACAAAAATTACCAACAATTTGCACACGATTACCCACAAATTCAGTTCTCTATCAATCCTTCTTATTCATTCATTCATCAATTTTTCCTTACAATTCCCTTCCCAACCTGCGCACACAGTAGCAGGGTCCGCACACAACTGGACTTGGATCTCCGTGCACACAGCTAGCAGGATTCCTTTCCCTAAAACCCAAACAGATAGTTTAAACAACAATTCACATCAGTAGCTCATCATTCTTTTCCTTTACAATACAAAATGCTCCTCTATTTATAATAATCTAGCCTAGACTTTCCTATGGTCTGCAAACCATGGTTTTTGGACCGCTAGTTTACCCTTTTACCCATTACAATGCATTTGGGGCTTTGACCCACCCCAAAACCCCTACGCTAGACTAAATATAATAAAAAATATTCAAAATGGACCAGTTTCACAGCTTGTTAGGAGACCCTGTTCCAACACTAGTTGTGGATTGTTAGTGGGGGATGATGCCCAGCCAGGGTGTTTTCATTGGCAGTAGCGCGGTGTGATATTGGGTGGAAACTATAATTGTATGTTTCTTGTTATTGGTTTCCCTCCTATGCCAAATAAAAAAAAAACAACCAATTCTTAGTCATCAAGCGATATCAATTAAAAGCTACCTTTGGAAACAAGTGGGGAACCTTCACATACCACTAAATGTCATTTTTCTTGATTAATGTAGGGGGAACCTTTCGACATACCATTAAAATAGAATTCAAGGGTTTGATTGGTTACATTAGGGTAGTGTACCTAATAACATTATTATTTTCTCGAAGAAGAGGTTATATCATCCAAATCGTATTAAGAAAATCTTCAAAAGCTGTAAAAAAGTATGGGATATTTCTCAATCCTATAAAGAGTATATTTTCAATTCAGAAGGAAAATTGGTAGGACATGTTATTTCCAAAGATGGAATTTATATCAACCTAGAAATAATTAATTCCATCATCCAAATCCCATTTCTTGCTAACAAGAGGTATATGTATATTTTTTGGGTAAAATAAAATTTGAAAGCACATTCATGTCTAAAATCATTGAAATCATCAAAAATATCCAACAAATGATCAAAAGGATGCATAGTTAAAATGGACCAATGTAGAGAAAGAGGCATTTGACAAAATAATATGTGCAATAGCGATAACACCTTCATCTTATAGTCCATATTTAAACTAAGATTTTTTCTCTCTACACATTTGCACTACACTGTTTTTGGTAGTGGTACTAAAATAGAAGGATGGTCAAGGGGATGGAAAACTAATATATTTCATGAGCACTAGTATATATGGAACTAAACTACAATACCCAAACATGGAAAAATAAGAATATGTTATTTATAAGGAAATAAAACAATTTAGGCACTATATTCTAAAGTGTAATGTCATGGTAATAGTTCCTTATTGCATTGTTTGATCATTATCTGTCTAGAAATAACTAGGAGAATATAAAGGAAACTAAATGACCTTGCTTCAAAAATATGATCTTGAATTTAACCATGATTTTATCGTCATATTTCAAGGTTTATGAAAGCTCATATTTGAGTCCCTGGACCAAAAGTAGCCTCAAGAGGAAGAGTGGGAGAATGCAGTCTCACTTTACTCTGATGAAGCTCTCTATACACCTTCATTGGATGATTCTTGATATCAAGAGTTGAAGCAGTACATTCAAAATTATGTTATCCCTAATAATATCAATGTTAAGCTTACAAGAGCCATAAACTCAATATTTCATAGTACTAATTTATCAATGGAATGCACTTCAAGAAGGATTATGATGGATTTATCGTACATTTCCTTGAGTCATTATATGTAAGAGAGTCCTCTTATAACTACATGATGGACTACAGGTGGAAATTTTGTAGGATAAAAAATTTCTCACAAAATCATAAAAGTTGGATACAACTAGCTGGCACTATTTATAGGTTCCCATGCTTATGTTAAGAAGTGTCAAATATGCTAGGAGTGTGCTTGATATGAAACAAATTATTTAGTCCCACTAAAACTTTTGATGATTGAAGAACCTTTTCAACAATTGAGTTTGGAAATAATCAAGGAAATTTACCCTCACTCGTCCAAGAAACACAATTATATCACTAGGTTGCATATAGGGACACACATTCATAGGATTCCATCGATAATAAAATTATTTATGTTAGGATATTTGGAGAAAATTTTGCATGAAGGGGTGGATTTTGCAAAAAAAATGCTCGAGGAATAATGGGTATTTCTCTCACATTGACCTTGGTGAAACACACTTTCAAGATCTTGCAAAAATAATGTGTGTTTCTTGGTATGGTTTTGATATTCCCATATAAAATTCACCATATGTCCCTATATGGATCCAAGAAACAAGATACAATTAACCATAAAATTCAAAGAAGGGAAAACCATAAATTCCATTGGCCTCATACCACTTAGTTAGATTGAAACACACCAACCTCCTAGGACCCCATAGGTCAAAAAAATATTTTTTATGAGTATTTTTTAAACTAGGGATATGTTAAGTAAATACCAATGTAAATTTTTCACAAAATAGTGGATTTTGCAAAAACCCTGTCTTGAGAGATTATGGGTAGTGTGGTCACATGGGCCCTAGAAAAGCATACTTTGTAGATCTTATAAACTCCATATATGTTGATTGGTTTGGTTTATGTAACCCCAAACCAAATTCACCTTATGTATCTAAATGTCTCTAGGAGGTGAGTTTCAACTCATTGTAAAATGAAAAGTGGGACTCAGATGTAAAAATTTTCAAGTCTACTGGGCTCCTAACACCAAGTTATAGCTAGGGACACCCTCATACTAGGATTCCATAGGTTTAAAATTGATTTAATTGAGGATATTCAAAGCTCTGGTTTTGTCGAGTAAAGGCCAATGCAAATTTTTCACAAGTAGATGGATTTTGCAAAACACTAACTTGAGAAATTTTGCATAGTGTGCTCACATGGGTTTTTCCCAAACACACTTTGTAGAGCTTATAGAACTATTTTTTTCTACTCATTTTTGTTTTTGTACCTCCAAACCAAAATGACCATATGTCCATGAATGACTCTACAAAGTGAAATGCAATTGGGCATGAAATTAAAACCTTGACTTGAATGGGTGAATTGCCAATTTATTTATACTTCTGGAACTAGGTTGCAGCTGAGGGAAACCCAATATTTTTTGTCTGATACAATAATTACTATAGTATTTCTCATCTAATAATTTTTTAAACATGGTAAAAAATTCATAGTAGTATTCATATGTATTTTCCTAGTATATGAAAATAAGATAAATTATATACATTTGGGCTTCACTACAAGAAAATTTCTTATAGAATAAAAAATACAATTAGTTTAAAAGGGTAAAATGCTAGGGCTAGAAGCGAAGATTTTATATATAGAGAAAATTCAAGATGATCAAATTTATTTTAAACACTATAAACAATTTTCACTCTACTATGTATTTTTCTAGTAATTGGAAATGATAATGTTCTCACTTAGTTTCATATGCTATCACTATAGTTAAATGTGATTATTATGATATATAAAAATGCAACCAATTGCAAGAGAGGATACCTTATATTAAAAGAAAAAATTCTAAGATCGAACAAGAAATCAAGATGTTTATGAGTAATTAAACGAGTATTTTTCATTCAAATTTTTTTTTTTAATATATTTATTTGGCTATGAGGTTCATATATATTTTCCCACTACATCAATAAAATAGAAATGAAATGTTTTTTTCTTTTTCTAATTAAGATTAATCTATTAACAAAGGGAGTAAAGATACAGCATGACCGTAGTCAAAAAAGCTGCCCGGATTAAAGGCAGAATTGTCAAAAAAAAACATAGAAGAAGACTGCCTAGTGACAGGGAAACCAGTCTTGAACAGATTAGCAATGCCCACGCAGGGGAGTCGATTTTGATCTCTTTAAAGTTTGCAGAGTTCAAAAAAAAAAAAAAATTCAGCATAACAATATGAACAGAGACATGCCCAATTATGTGGGCCGCGAAGCAAGATAACCAAACCACAGAGAGTAAAATATTCATTCTGAGGCTCTTTGACTATACGGCACCAACCTTTAGAAAGCAGGTCCCTGGCAAGAGCGGCTTTAGACTCAGAAGGTCCAGGATCAACCGGCACCGTCTCCACATCATGAGCGCCACAAAATTGAGCAACCGGATCCTGCGCAGTCAAACTACAAATCCCCACCTGGAGGTTCGAAATCTGAGCTTTGTCAGAGCCAAGGCCCTCCGGATGAGAGCATGGCTCCCCCAACTGGGCTTTGTCATGGAAGACCATAGTAATTGAAATGGTGATCCTTGGGCGGTTCAGAGAGCTGTTGAAGGAGAAAAGCGCTGAGCCTGTCGTGGGAGAAGGCAAGGTGGCAGGGGGTGAGGAACAGGGGAGCCCAAACGGTGGCTAGAACCATGAAACTGCCCTCTCCCACTTCGGGTGTGAGGATTGTTAGGTCCCTATATCACTAGTATAGTCCCTTATTATTGTTAGTGTAACCCCCTTATTGTTATTATTGAACCCTTGTAACCCCCTTTTTGTTATTATTTTTCCCTTAAATTATTATTGTTAGGTCGGCTAGGATTACATTGTGGCCCACTAGGATTACATTATGGCCCCATGGACTCCTATATATAGAAAGGAGGTTTTGTAAATTGTATCCTCCAGGAATTGTTCATTTATGTAATGTATTGGAGTTTTCCCCCTCAAAGTGGCTTATTTCTAAGGCGTTGATATCTCTTTTCTTCTATTTTTGGAGCTGGTTACACAACATTCGGTATCAGAGCTTTGGATTCTAGGGTTTCGCTGCTCCAAACAGGTCATCGTGGAATTTTCGCTATAACTTTTTTTCTATGAAGATTAAGAAGCTAAAATTTTTAGGGTGCGAAGCTGAAATCCTGAGGAAGCGTTTCTAAAAATTTCAGAGCTTGGTTCGCAATATTTGTGGAGATATAATCTGTGGAAGTTAGGTCTTTTTTCAGGCTCCTAAACAGGTCATCATAGAATTTTAGCTCTAACTTTTTTTGTACGAAGGTTCAGAGTCTGAAATTCATATGGTGTGAAGCTGAAATCCTGAGGAAATTCATCAAAAAATTAGAGATCTTGGTTCGCAATATTTTTGGAGATATGATCTGTGGAAGGTAGTGATTGTTCAGGTTCCTGAATTTCATCGCAAAGTGGTGATCGTGGGAAAATTTCAATAACTCTCTCTCTGGGCATCGGATTTGAATGCCGTAAAAAGTGGTCGCAATCACACAGACTTTAGTTTCTTGGCTATCAATTTCAGAGACAAAGGACGAAACAGTGACACGTGGAAAGTCGTATAATTTCGCTCTACTGAACCAGTCCATAATTAGGTCCTTGTGGGAGATTGGACACAACTTTGTCTTGGAGAATCCAAATCAGGTCAGACCTGTGGCATTCAAAAGAGAATTCATAGGGATACTGCAGTGCTTAATTTTAGATATTGTAGATATTCAATCACAGAGATAATACAATTTCATTATCGAGCTCCTCAAAGCAAGTAAAAGGTGTGTATTTTTTTTCGAATTGCATAAGTCTTGTTTGAAGAATAAAGTTGAATTGATTGCAAGGGCCTATTGTAGAATAGATATCAATATCGGATTCTAAAATGGCCCCTAAAAAGAATTCAACACCCATTAAGCCTTTAGAAGTCTCTACTATGACTCATGAAGACGAAGAATGGCAACATGACATAACAAAATTACAAGAGCAAGTGCAACAAATTTCGCTCTCGCAAAGAACAACAAAAAATGAAATGGAAGTTTTGAAGAAGGGCGTAGAAACTAAGATGGATGGTTTGAAGAAAGGCGTGGAAGCTAAGATGAATGGTTTGGAAGCTAAGATGGATGGCATGGAAGTGGGAATGGAAGCTAAGATGGATGACATGGAAGCTAAGATCGATGAAAAAATGAAAGACAACATGGAAAACATGAAGAAAGATATAAAAGTAGACATCGAAGGTTTGGGAAAGTTGATACAAGAAATGTTTCCTAATGGTGAAAAGATAGTAGAGGAAACTCATGATGAGAACAAAATAAATGTTAATCGTGATTTCATAACCTCTAATGTTGGCGGGAAGAACCACCATATTCCAAAAATGGATATGAGGAAGTTTGATGGAAAGGATCCTGTAACATGGATACTACGGATGGAGCAATATTTTGATCTCCATAACGTGCAAAACACACAAAAGGTACGCATTGCAACTTTACATTTAGAACAAAATACATTTGTATGGTATCGATGGCTTTGCTCCCGTAAAAAAAATTGTCACTTGGTCAATTTTTACGGAGGAAATGATAGCACATTATGAGGATACAAAGAGCAACACCTTCTTTAGCCAATTGATAAATCTCAAACAAAAGGGTTTAGTGGGGGCAGCACATTGAGGACTTCCAAAAATTGAATATAAGGGTAACTAATATTCCAGAGGAACACAGGATTGATCTCTTCTTAGGTACTCTAAAGGATAACATCCAACATGAATTTCGTGTTTTGGAACCTGATTCATTGGAGAAGGCATTCAGGTTGGCAAGAAAAGTTGAATGTAAAATTATGGCGACAAGGAAGCCTACCACTCAATTCTATAAAGAAGGAAGTGTTTCTATGCCTAGATTTCCACAACCTACAAGGTTGACACCACAACAATTGGAAGAAAAAAGAGCAAAGGGCTTTGCTACAGTTGTGATAGAAAATACACTAAAGGTCATAAGTGTGCTGAGAAGAAATTATTTTACATAGATTGTGAAGAGGAAGAAGAAAATGAACAAGAAGAGGATATACACCAGGAACAAACCCTAGAAGAGGAAGAAATGAATCCCACCATATCGTGTAATGCACTGGCAGGAATTACCACTCCTCAAACTCTCAAGATGCAAGGACAAATCAAGAAGAAAAAGGTAATAGTGTTGATTGATTCAGGTAGCACCCATAATTTTATTCATTGTAAGGTAGCCAAGGAATTAAATTGTTTCCTATACCCAGCACGAGAATGTCAAGTGATGGTTGCAAATGGAGGAACTATAAATTGCTCTGGAAAATGCCATAATATCAAGCTAACCATGGGGGAATATGTATTGACTAGTCCAATGCTTCCATTCCTATGGGAGGTGCTGATGTTGTACTAGGAGTACAATGGTTACAATCTTTGGGGACGGTAGCTTTTAATTTTCAAGAACTTTTCTTGAAATTTTTTTCAGAAGGAAAGGAAGTTGAATTACGGGGTATTGCGGGGAAGCCAGGGAGGATAATAAGCTCTAATGTCATGACAAAGCTTCTAAAGAAAGAACAGCGAGGCGTAATTGCACAATTATGCTCACTAGAAGTTCCAACATCAAAATCATCTATTTCTGCAGATCTCCAACAAGTCCTGGACAATCATTCCAAGGTGTTTGAAACTCCCAAAGGACTCCCACCTATTCGTGATCATGATCATGCTATTCATTTGATTCCAGGAAGTGTTCCTCCAAACATCCGGCCTTATAGATATCCTTGCTTCCAAAAGAGCGAAATTGAACGTATGATTGCAGAAATGTTAGAGGCGGGTATAATTCAACCTAGTCAAAGTTCTTTCTCTGCTCCTGTAGTATTGGTACACAAGAAGGATGGATCATGGAGAATGTGTTCGGATTATAGGGAGCTCAATAAGCTCACCATTAAAGACAAATTTCCCATTCCTGTGATTGATGAATTATTGGATGAATTACATGGAGCAATTTATTTTACCAAGTTGGATCTTCGTTCAGGGTATCATCAAATTAGAATGAAGAATGAAGATATTCCAAAAACAGCATTTCGAACTCATGAGGGTCATTATGAATTTTTGGTCATGCCTTTTGGCCTTACCAATGCACCTTCTACATTTCAAGGGTTGATGAATTCCATTTTGAAACCCTTCCTTAGAAAATTTGTTCTAGTATTTTTTGATGATATACTAATCTACAATAGGTCTTGGAAGGATCATGTTGAAAATGTTGATAGGGTGCTCAAACTATTGCAGGAGAAACAATTATATGCAAAAAAATCCAAATGTTTCTTTGGAGTACAAGAGGTGGAAATTCTGGGTCACATTGTATCTCACGAGGGTGTTAAAGTGGACCTAACAAAATTAAAGCCATTAAGGAATGGAAAGTTCCCACAACCATAAAGCAGTTGCGAGGATTTCTCGGGTTAACAGGGTATTATCGCAAGTTTGTTAAGAATTATGGGAGAATAGCGGCACCTCTAACAACATTATTGAAGAAAGATGCATTTTCATGGACTCCTGAAGCAACTAAGGCCTTTGAACGTCTTAAAGAGGCAATGTGCCTAGCACCGGTCTTAGCTACACCAGACTTCACAAAAACCTTTATTGTGGAATGTGATGCCTCAGGAAATGGAATTGGTGCAGTTTTAATGCGGGAAGGAAGACCCATTGCTTTTGAAAGTCGTCCAATCAAAGGAAAGTATTTACAGAAACCTATTTATGAGAAGGAAATGTTAGCAATACTGCATGCACTAAAGAAATGGCAAACTTACCTAATGGGAAGACACTTCAAGGTAAAAACTGATCATGATAGTCTTAAAATTTTTTTGGAACAAAGACTATCTTCAGAAGAGCAGCAAAAATGGGTCACAAAGATGTTGGGTTATGACTTTGAAATAATCTACAAAAAAGGAAAGCTTAATGTTGTTGCAGATGAACTCTCAAGAAAGAATGAAGAGGTGGAAGCATTGCTTTGTGCCATTTCTATTATCCAACCAGATTGGATAACTGAAGCAAGAAATGAATGGAAGAAGGACAAAGATGTATGGACACTCATTCAAAAGTTGCAGCAAGATCCTAGTACATCTGATACATTTAGTTGGAAAAATGATTCCTTATGGTACAAAGATCGCTTATATCTTTGTAAGAATTCCCAACTAAAACAAAAAAGATTCTTCTGGAATTGCACACTTCTCCTTTAGGAGGACACTCAGGATTTTTAAAAACTTACCACAGGGTGAAGAAAGAATTTTTTTGGGATGGCCTTAAATCTGATATTCAAAAATTTGTGGCGGAATTTTTGGTTTGCCAGCAGAATAAAGTGGAAACAATTAAGACCCCGGGACTTCTACAACCTTTATCCATTCCAAGTCAATGTTGGGAGGAGATTTCAATGGATTTTATCGCAGGTTTACCTAAGTCTGAAGGAAAGAGTGTCATCATGGTGGTAGTTGATAGACTTACCAAGTATGCACACTTTTGTGCATTATCTCATCCATTTAAAGAAAGTACAGCTACTACTACATTTATGGACACAATTCAAAAGCTACATGGAAACCCAAGGGTTATTGTGAGCGACAGAGATCCCATTTTTACTGGAAATTTTTGGACGAAGTTATTTTCTTGTTTGGGTACTCAATTAGCTCATAGCTAATCTTATCATCCTCAATCTGATGGTCAAACTGAGATAGTAAATAAATGTTTGGAAGGATATCTTCGTTGTTTTGTATCTGATAAACAAACACAATGGGTCAAGTGGTTACCTCTTGCTGAATGGTGGTATAAAACTTCCTTCCATACTGCAGCAAAAATGACCCCATTTATGGCACTTTATGGATATCATCCGCCATCCATCACATCATCTTTAAGGGAAAATTCGAAGGTTCAAGTAGTGGAAGATCACATCGAGCATCAACAATAAGTTCTCCAACTCTTAAAGGATAACCTGAATTTGGCACAAAATCGAATGAAACAACAGGCAGATCAACATCGCAGCGAGAGAAGTTTTGATGTAGGAGATTGGGTATTTTTACGGCTACAACCATACAAACAAATGTCCCTCGAGCAAGCTAAGAAGGATAATAAATTATCACCAAAGTACTATGGTCCTTACAAGGTGTTGCAAAAGATTGGTTCTATGGCATACAAATTGGAGCTTCCTGCTTCTTCGCGAGTACATCCAGTTTTCCATGTTTCATTCTTAAAGAATGTTATAGGTGAAAATATTCCAGTTCAAACAATATTGCCAGAACTTGATGAGGAAGGAAAAATCATATTGGAACCTGAAGTGGTCATGGAAACAAGAACTCGACAGCTACGGAATCGATCAATTTAAGAGTATCTCATCAAGTGGAAGAACTTACCCACTGAAAATTCTACATGGGAGGATGAGAATTTTATATAGAAGCACCTGGAGCTACTCAAGCGTTGAGGACAACACTTTTTTGAAGGAGAGGGGCATGTTAGGTCCCTATATCAATAGTATAGTCCCTTATTATCGTTAGTGTAACCCCCTTATTGTTATTATTGAACCCTTGTAACCCCCTTTTTGTTATTATTGTGCCCTTAAATTATTATTGTTAGGTCGGCTAGGATTACATTGTGGCCCACTAGGATTACATTATGGCCCCATGGACTCCTATATATAGAAAGGAGGTTTTGTAAATTGTATCATCAAAGAATTGTTCATTTATGTAATGTATTGGAGGTTGCCCCCTCGAAGTGGCTTATTTCTAAGGCGTTGATATCTCTTTTCTTCTATTTTTGGAGCTGGTTACACAACAAGGATAGTGGCCTGCATAAAATTTGCTGGAGAGGGAAGGCGACTAGAAAGAGGGGCTGGAGTGCACGCGCAGGGGACGGCCCCTGGTGCTACCCCTACGGCTTCGCAATCTATGACGCAGATGAGGCATAGGGGAGGAAACAGCAACGGGCTCAAAGCGAGGCAGAGCAATAGGAATGATGGGGGAATGAGAGATGAGAGGATACCAAGAAGTCCAAGAATACAGACAGAGGCCATAACAGAGGCCAGATGCCAGAGAGAAATGAAAATGGTTCAACGGATGCTGCTCCGCAGATAGACCAGAGCGGAACTCCAATTTATCGTCCCCATCAAAGCATCGAGAAGCACCTGCCATTACTCTCTCATTGAAGAGAGCTGAAGTCCGAAGCATGCTGGAGCATGCGGAGGCGTGAACAGGAGAGGAGGATAGGGAATGATCGAGGATACAACTTAATGCAATACGATTGAACCCTGCACGTCTTAAATGCAATGAGCCGTCGTTCATAAGCCGATTTCCCGCCATGCCTTGGGTGGTCAGGTGTCTCCACACCTCGTCCCACCCCTATCTCGTCACATTAATCGCCCAACTATACACCCGCATCCAGGAGATCTGCATCCCTTTGGACCAATATTTTGCACTCCTGATTTTGATCATGATTCTGAATTATGTCTAGAGCTCCAGTGAGAAGAGTGTGCCCACTTTCCACCCCCAAATTGGCAAGTATATTAGCAACCTCGTTTCCCTCTCGTTTAATGTGATTGAAAATGATAGCACGATTGGTGTGAAGCCACTGTTCTATTGCATCCAATCTAGCTTCGAGCCTCCAATTGTTGGAAATTTTGTGCACATGTGCTCCATTGAGGAGTTGATTGGCCAGGTTGATGAGAATTAGAGAATCACCTTCGATCTCCAGAGGGTGGAAACCATGACACTGGGAAAGGTGCAAACCCTGCTAGAGACCCTCCAATTCAGCAAAGTTGTTCATGTCCCAGCCTATGTTTCCGAAATAGATTAGGAGAGGAGAACCATCATGATCTCTAAATATGTCACCAAATCCTGCTTTGCCTGGATTTCCCTTTGAAGCTTCGTCAAAGTTGAGTTTGAAAGTATTCCTTGGAGGGGGGGTTCCATAAGTGCTTTATGATATTGTTGCATTCAAAAGGTTTGTGATTGTGAGTTCCTTGTGGGAGTTGTATGTTCCAATTTTCCCAAATGGCCTTCTCATCTGCATGAGTGGGAAAATCTTCAGAATGCCAAGTTTGAAGTGCCAAGGTTTCCTTGAGATTAAGACAAAAATTGCTCCATATGATATTTGAAGGAGTGCTTTGATCTTTGAAGATGCGCTTGTTTCGTTCTTTCCATATTGTCCAGAGGAGAAGGACGGGAATAATTCTCCATAATTGGTTGATTAATTTGCTTTTGTACGGGTTTTGGTGCCAATGGCGAATGGAGTTGATTATATCTTTGGAGACTCTGCATATTTTTTGACAACAAAATCTAGCCTTCTCCCATAGTTGGTTGGCAAGAGTGCATGAGTCCAGGAGGTGTTGGAGAGTTTCATCCTGAGAATTAAAATTGGGACAAATGGAGGGCCCGTGAAAGTTTCGTTTCCTGAGATTGTCCCAAGTGAGGATTTTTCGGTGCCCAACAAGCCAGAGGAATAAGGAGACTTTGGGCCAAGTAGCCAATGACCAGATTCTGCTCCATATAGGATCCAGGGGCATTGGATCATTGCATATAGTTTTATAAGCCTCTTTGGTGGTGAAGGATCCTTTTGGGGTATATCCCCATCTTAGTATATCCCTGCTGTTGGATGATCTAATGTGTCGATTCTGAAGCTCACTCTCAATGACTTCCTTAGTCTTCTCATCTGCATTCCTGATCAGCCTGTTGATCTACTTCCATTGTCTGTACCCCTGTTCTGTCTCCGGAGTCCATTGTTGCTGGACTGACTCTGTTTGTTGCTCGTCCCACTCCTGGCTAGGAGGTGGTCTATAGATGTCGATGAGCTTTAGTAGTTGGTGCTAGGAGTCTGTCCAGAACTGAGCAGTGTTGTCATTCCTTATTTCCCAAAAGCTGTGTTGTTGGATCAGCAAGAAGTGTTGTTTGGCAGCGTTCCATATTAGTGATCCCTTATCTGTAGGAGTGAATCTAATTAGCTCTTCTGGTGGTCTGTGATTGACATATTTTGCTGTCCAAATGGTAGCCCATGGCTTATTGGGAGCAGAGAGCCATTGGGACCATATTTTTTCACCCATAATTGCATTTCTGTGATGAGGATCTCGCAGACCTATCCCCCCTTTTTCTTTGGGCTTGCAAGCTGTCGACCATTTTTCCAGAGCCCATTTGCGATTGGTACCAGTTGAACCCCAGAGAAACTTGCGCTGTAGAGCTTTAATTTTTTTAAGGACCCATTTAGGCGCTGCCAAGATTGAGAAAAGGTAGAGAGGCATTGCCTGTAGCATAGCTTTGATTAGCACTAATCTGCCAGCTATGTTCAGAGTTCTATGTGTCCATAAAGTGAGACAAGATTCGAGTTTCTCAAGGAGAAGAAGCCAAGAGGCGTGTTTGATGGAAGAGTCGATTAAGGGAGCTCCAAGGTATTTTGAAGGTAGGGAGGCTATGGAGAAGCCCAGAATGTGGGCAATAGCATGTTGAGTTATAGGAGGGGTGCGAAAAAAGAAGATCTGCGATTTTTCCGTGTTAATGCTTGTCCCTGAAGCTTCAGAGAAATCATTCAGAAGGGATTTAAAAAGGAAGGCTTCATGAATAGAAGGGTGCCCAAAAAACATGTTGTCATCAACAAACTGTTGATGTGTGATGGCTGGAGAATTGTGTATGGATAGACTTTTGAGCTGTTGGGAGAGAAGGGCTTGTTTGAGATGGCGTCCCAGACCTTCTGCCATTAGAACAAAAAGGAATGGGGAAGGTGGATCGCCTTGTCTGATACCTCTAGAGGGGATGAAAGGTCGAGAGGGTATTCCATTTATAAGGATAGAGAAGAATGTGGAGGAAATCAAACTCAAAATCCATCGGACCCATGTTGGGGAAAAACCAAAGGATGTTAGCATTTTTTGAATATAGGTCCAACTTAACTTATCAAAAGCTTTAGAGAGATCAATCTTGAGAATAATACCTGCCTATTTGGAGTGCTTGAGGGAGTGTATGATTTCATGAGTGAGGATAATTCCATCCAGTATTTTCCTTCCTTCTACGTATCCAAATTGTTCAGGTGATATGAGCAAGGGTAGAAGCGGCTTCAGCCTATTAGCTGTGACTTTGGATATCACCTTGTAAATGACATTGCATAGTGCGATTGGACGGAATTTGTCCAGAGTACTGGTGTTCTCTTCTTTTGGAATGAGGGTGATGAAGGTTGAGTTTAGAGAGGGAAGAAGCCAATGAAGAGTGCACGATTCCTCCACCACCAACCATACCTCCTTTTTGATAAGCTCCCAGAAAGAGTGGAAGAAGGTGGTAGTGAAGCCATTTGGACCAAGAGCTTTTACCTCCTTGAGCTTTTTCATAGCCAAATCCACCTCCTGAGGCAGAAATGGTCGTAGAAGAAGTTGGTTGTGTTCTTCTGTGATAATTTTCGGCACATTTTGAGTGATATTTTCTATAGCAGGCCGTATATCAATTTGGGGTTCTTGGTGGACCACCTGGAAGTGATTGATAAACTCCTATTTTATCTCTGCATGGATTTCCACTCTTTCCTCTTCTTGATTTTTAATGATAGAGATGGTGTTGTGCATTCTTCTCTGTATTGTAGTTCTGTGGAAGAATTTGGTGTTCCTTTCTCCTTCTTTTAGCCATCTAATTTGAGATTTTTGCTTCCAGATAATTTCTTCCTGCTTTCTTCTTTCCTCCAATTGATTGTGAATGTTATTTTCTTGTTCCATTTTCCCTTCTGTATATCCCTCTGTGATTATCTGTTGCTGGAGTTCTCTCATTTCCTTGTTTATATCTTGCTGTGCCTGGAAGATGTTGTCAAAAGTCTCTTTATTCCAGCGCTTGATTTGGGATTTCAGGAATTTGAGTTTCTATTGTAACTGATACATTTTTTATCCCTCTGGCGAAGGAAATTTTTTCCAGGTGGATCTAATGAGGTCGTTGAAGGCGGGGTGGGTGAGCCAGAAAGCTTCAAAGTGGAAAGGACACCTGGTAGAGTTGCCCGGTCTTTGCCACTGGAGAGAGATAGGCCAATGATCTGAGCCTGAAAATGGGAGAATTGAGGCAGAGAAGTCGCCTCCAAGATGCACTGCATTATCTGAGATGATAAATCTATCTAATTTGGAAGCAATTTGATGCCGCCCAACCCTGCGGTTGCTCCAGGTGTGTATTCCATTGCAGAATTGTAGATCTATTAGCATATTGTTTTGGATGAAATATTTAAAGTGGCCATTTTCGTGTTCCAGTTTGGATCGGCGTCCCTGCTTTTCCTCCAACTTGGTGATCATGTTGAAGTCTCCTCCGATTATCCAAAGAGGATGGAGTCTGTTGAAGTTGAGCGCTTCTATTGTGTCTAGAAGAGAAATTTTACTGCCTGCTTCCTGAGGGAAGTAGAAATTGGTAAGATGACCATGAATGATGGTGCCGATTATGTGAAAATTAGCCTGTATAATATGATGGGAGGCATGGAATTCTAAGAGCGTTATAGCTTGCATGTTACAAGCTATTACCAATCCTCCGGAGGCACCCGAAGCGTCCACTAAAACCAAGTGACAACCTGGCCAGGCTCTAGAGAGGATGTTTCCAAGAGTGTTACTATTACACTTTGTTTCCTGCATAAAGAAGATCTAAGGCTGCTTCTAATTTATCATGTTTTTTATCATTCTGAGTTTCCTGGGGGTGTTGAGCCCTCTTATTAAGTGAGCTTCATGATTCACTATTAGTGGTGGGCTTGTAGTACTTTGTCAACTTAGCGTATCTGTCTGAGTCTACCAGGATTTTCCCTATTGTGATATTTCCTTGAAGATCTATCTTTCTTCCACGTTTTTTGGAGTCTTTAGGAAAGTAACTGCCATCCCATTGACTACCCATTTGTATGCCCATTTGATGCTGCTGGTAATCCATGGAAATGATGAATTCCAGGGTGTTTAGCTGATGCTCTTGAATCTTGTCGTAGTCCTTCCTTCCGCATGCTTGTTCAAGCTCGAAAATATGAAGTCCTCCCAAGTCAATGCTTTCCGGTTCTTCTTCCATATTTTGCGCCTGACTGCTTTCTGCTGTGGTAATTTTTGAGTGTAGGGTCTGGTCAGGGATGCAGTCGACATCCATACCATTTGGTTTCCAATCAGGGTCCTTCAAATCCGCCTCAGGAATCTCGATATTGTTACCCAGGGGTAAAGGAGTGGGAGAAGAGCCAGACAATGGGGGAGGGGAGGTCAAGATGATCAACAGTGGGATTTGCATGATGTTCTGAGGGGGGTCTTCAGAAGTTTTAGCAAGAACCTAAAAACTATTTCTTGTGGAGGGAATGGAGGCGGTGTCATGAAGGGGCTTTTTCCTAGAGGTAGGTTTTTTATGCGATATTTTTTGATTTGTGACCTTGGTAAAACCTTCTTGGGCCGACTTATCTGAGGAGTCAGAGGTATGGGGTTTTTCATTTAGAGGGAAGTCCCGAAAAGTATGCCCATGGGCATGACACTTACAACAGCGAAAGGGTACATGTTCAAAAGCTAAGGGCTAGATCCATTCAAAATCATCATGATAGAGACTTACCGAATCTGGAAGGGCTTTGTCTAGGTGCATGAAAACACAAATACGGGCATATGAGGTGTATCTGCACAGCTTCGTTTCTTCAGCAATTTTTATGAACTCCCCCAGCCCCTTGCCAATGTCTCTCAGCGATTCTTCATTCCAGTATTCCAACGAGAGCGAGTACATCTGGATCCATACTGGTGCCCAGTTGAAATCCTCCTTGTTAGGGTTAAATATCTCCACCCATTCCCTTAAATACAGATTGGCAGAGTTGAAGAAGTAGGGACCTTCATCCATAACCCTATTGCGGTCTTTGATGCAAATGAAAATCGCAGTGAAAAACCCCTTTGGTCCCAGTTGCAGGGTGACATGTCCCTTGGGTTTCCATTTGGTAGAGATCCATCCTTGCAGAGCTTTTTCAATCGGCCAATATCCAATGAATTTTCCAATGAGATCATGGTCCCTCATGTACAGGATTTGACCATTGATTCTATGGATGGGAAGTTCTATTTTGGGTCTTTCAGCTGCAATGGGTTTACATGTTGTTGATGTAACCTTGGGAATTTCCTTTTGCCCGACCTCTCCTTCTTGTACTTCACTACGTCTGCTTGACTGATCAGTGGGAGTGTTTGTCGTATCTTGCATTGGGGAATCTCTTGTATCCGTGTTTGTTTGTTCTGGACCGGAGGGCTTTGTCAGTTTCTTCGCTTGATTTTCTTTCTCGACTGAGGGGGAAGGCTTTGAAGCCCCCCCTAGAGGGTCTTCCATTGCAAAGAGGTCTATGCTAGCAAGCTGCTGTTGCGAGGGTGAAGGCAGATGGAAAACAGAGGCCAAGAGGGGTCAGACTGCGTCGTTGCAGGGGCGAGCAGAAAACCTAAGTTGCAGAGCGTGCAGCAGACTCTTCAAATAGAAATGAAATGTTATCTCCTGATTGTAGAGGAAATTAAATAGTAAAAAGGGGAAAAGAGTCACAGATTTGATAACAATAAAAATAGAAGCAATTTCAAGATACCCTAACATAAAAAAAAGAAAGAAAAAAAGAAAAAAAAGAAAAATAAATAAATAAATAAAATAAAATAAAATTTGATCAATAAGGAAGATGACTAGGATCCCAAACTGGGTAGTTATTAGGTGGTAATATGTTAGAGATGATATTGTGAAGAATGTTGAAAAGAGGCATGTTGATGTTGGAGTTGTGTTAGGTGGTGGGGTGGGAAGTCATGGGAACTGAGGATTACGTCTATTGATTCTACTTTTGTTGCTAAGAAGAATGAAAATTCTAATTAAATAGAGTGTAGAAATTCTACTTTTGCTACTAAGAAGAATGAAAATTATAATAAAATTGAGATTAGAAATAATTTCATGTCATTTGATTAGCTTGTGTTCCATGGGGATAATGATCAATCTGAATTGATTGCAAAAATAGCGGAATATTCTAACAAACCAACATAAACCAAACTTTAATAAGAGTCAAATTGTCGTTAGCCTTTTAAAGTTCAATAATGTGCATGCATTTCACTAACCTACAATATATGCAAATTGAATCGTACACCCACAAAAATGATTTTAATGATTACCCCCTTGTATCAATATATATTTACGTTGAGAGGCACACTCCATCCTAGTATGGAAGATATGTTGTAATGTAATGTAATTCCTTGCAAATACATTTTTTTAAATAATTGATGATGAAGGTTTATATTTGAAAAGGAGACTTGGAATATGATCCACAACTACTATATTTATTTTTTGTTGTCAATATCCCTTTTGGGCTTGAGATTGAGCACATAGGCTCAATAAAAACCCTCAAGTGCTTACTCCCTAATACAAAAAAATTATTCCCTTTCTAGCTAAATATATTTTCCAAAATATTCCCAAAATCGAAATACATTTACATTCCATTTCTTACTACTTGTCGATTTGACTTTGACTCAATTCTGATTTTCCTTGGCGAGATATTTTTTCCCTTTTTCGCAATGTGGATCTAACTTATGTTTTCTATTGGCTTCATGGGGTCATCCATCTATGAGTGATCTATGTTGTATTTTTTATTTTTTCAATTTTTTTCCTCATTTGCATGATCAAAAAAATAAATTTATTTTCCCATCTTACTTCCTAAAACTTCATAGGAGAATCCAGTGTTTTCAAGGGTTTAATAAACATGATTCTCCTCTATCAATGAATTTTGTGGATCCTCCTTGATATGTACTTATTCCTTACTAAATTTTTCTTCTTCCATTGTACCCTATCTAATATGGACTTCTTCCTAGATGAAATTTTCTTCCTCCTTAATCAGGGTATCTTCTTCCTTGTATACATTATAATATTCTCTTTGAGCACCTTCCCACCATTTTTTCCTTCAACTATTTTTATGATCTCTCCAAGTGGATATTGGTGGACACCTTCCTATTCCACTTGGACACCCAAAAATATTTATTTAATTCTCCTTAATTGTAACACATTTTTCTATTTTTGGCATATTTTTGGGTCCTGAACTTCCAAATCCATTTTGAGGCCCTATACGATTTGTTTTTGGAAAATGGAAAAACCCATTACCTACACAAGCGGTTTGCAGTCGAAATTTATATTTCTTGAATGGATATTTCTAAAGAGGTATTTTACACATCAAATAGATATCATATGAAAAAATTATGAACCTGGGAAGTTGACATACCAAATAACCCCAACTAGGCCCACAAACGTTTGGCACCTCATCTCCTAGGGTTATGATTTTTGGATGTTCAGGGTTTTTCCCTATTTCCTAATAATAAAAATTCCTTGGAACCTCATTGAAACAAAATTTATAGGCATGTAGTTGCCACATATCTTATCATAGATAAGCTACCATCGCTCAAGCTAGTTTATTTCCATTTTGCATGTAAACAATTTCAATATTTTGTTATTAATGAATTGAAGTTTAGTTTGTGTGGTAGTTGTGTCTTTCTATTTGAATATGTATTTCATTTTATTCCTACATAAATATGGATCAGTGGTATCATAGTGGTCTTTTATTTCTCTATTTTTATGTGTAAGTCCCCAACATGATCTGGGTATAAGGAATTAGGAATTGAACTGGTTGAACCCTTGCAAGACTGGTCTCATCAAAATTGACAACCTCCCATGGTGGAAGAAAATAAATATGATGGAGTGGGAGATCCTTTTAAAATGTTACTCAAAGAAGTCCTCAAGTGACAAGGGAACGAGATGAAGGATAACCTTTCCTAGATCCTTCAACGGGTATCAATGGGTGAAGCATCTTGATCCGAAAGCCACCTCGAGGGTGCCACCCCCTTCAAGTTACAATTTAACTTTGAAATTCTTATTGTAAAAACCCTAGTTAAAAATCCATTTAATAAACTTAATAAAGGGAAAATACGACCAAGGTCATGGGGCAAGTAATCCAAGTTGAATGTTGAGAAAAAAACATATTGATGGGGATCACTTGTGATTAATTAATGGCTATGGAAATTGGAAAAGGAAATGGAAAAGGCTTTGGAAAGGAAAAGTGGCATTTATTGAAATTTAATTTATGAAAATAATGGAAAATGAAGAAAAATAGAGGCCTCAATGATAAAAATGATTCCAAGGATCAACAAAGTTTGTTAGTTCAGTCTTTTGCATTATCATTATATTCTCTCTCTCTCTCTCTCTTATATACTCTTGGAGACTTAGAGTTTCTTGGAGCAGTCTTGGAGTGTGGCATACTTGGTATTTGGAGCAAGAAGGAAAAGGAAAATCATGAAAGTTCAAGATTGTGGTGCAATCAACAGTTACAATGGGTTTTTCTTGCAAGTACCGAGTTGCATGTATGATTTCCTTAATAGCTTTTTCATGCATTTCACATGCATGTGGTTTATTGGTTATGATCTCTCATTGGCATGAAGGATTTCCTAGATTGAAATTGGTTTTTCCTAGCCTTGCCATTTCTTGGATAGCCATGGTGTTGTGGGTTTTCCCATTCTTTTTCTTATTGGTGCTCATGTTCCTTATGGTTGTGGGTTGAGTTACCAGTTCTTGGAAGCCTTGGTTGGACAAAAAATTTAGAATCCTTGTGACAGATTGGCTTGATTTAATAGTCATGGAAGTCTTGGTTGGACAAATTCTATGGAATCCCTTGGTGGGTTGAGTTACTAGTCCTAGAAGCCCTGGTTGGAAAATGCTATGGAAGCCCAGCAACAACTATGGGTTGAGATACTAGTCCTAGAAGCCTTGGTTGGAAAAAACATTGTGGAGACCTAGACATCTTGGGTAGAGACTGATCTGGTTATGATTAGTGATATACGACTGTGACACCGAATCACTGGTTGAGTGTTGAGGTGGTTTGGCCTCTGGAATCCCTGGTTTGATTTTTTTTGGTTTAATATATGAGATCCCACATTCATGCTTCGAATGACACAGGGGTGATTGTCTAAAAGAAATATTTGGTTTAGCCCAATATATGGTCGGGTGGTACATGGAAGTCCCTTACCTTGTTTCATTTTGAATATGTTAATAAGAGTTATTTTCCCGTTGTATTTTATGGGTAAATTTACTGCTTATTATTTGATCTTGATGTTTGTTATATCCTTGTTATTTTGTTGGTTATATGTTGGTTATAAGCATGGTTTATGACAGACTTGAGTTATGTCTCTCATCATGAATTTATTATTAAATGAAAATTTAATTAATTTATGGCCTAATAGATGATATTACATCTATTATGAGGAGGCATCAGTCCTTCTTGACGATTCTCAGATAAGTATGAGACCCCTCTTCTCTAATGTGTAATTATGACTTGTACATTGCATGTTTGTGATATGTTTGATGGAATTATTGTCATGGATGGTAGGGTTCAAGTCAATTCCTTGCTCAAGTGTTTGTATTAGTAGCCTTATTTAATTTTTATTTATCATTTATGGAAGTTTGATGAAGTTCTCAGTAGAGGCCTGAGCCCTAGCCTAGAAAAAGTAGCTCAGAATTGAAGGCCGTTGGCATGTAATTGCCTAAAAAAGGCTCCAATCGCATGGATGCCTTGTTGTGCATGTGACTAGATGTTTTCAGCCACATGGAGGTCTTGTCATAAGTGCAAATGGGAATCTAGTTCAGTCAAAAAACAAGTTGTCTCCAGGGTTGGACCCCTTGAGGGGTTGGCTGGCTCCTAAAGGTTCTGTAGTATCTAAGAAAGGTCATATTTGTCTTGTCCTATGGGTTCCACTTCCTTAACCATACTTGGGGAGCTCAATCATATCGTAGAAACTATTTGTAACATGTTTATCCGATGGACTAATTATCTTGGTTAAATGTGTGAGGAGGGTGTTACAGGGTGGTATCATAGCATGGTACTATTCTCCTTTTTATGGTTTTCCTTTCTCTTTGGACGAATGTGTTGTCATGCATACATTTTAGTTTCATATATTTTCATTATGCTAGTGGTATATGTGTTTTTTATGTATGCATGGTAAGGTACATTTTTTTCGTCGTATTTTCATGCAGAATTTGATAAGGTTGTTGTTGCGATGTGTTTCTTGGAAATGTGCTCAACATTAAGAGGGGGGTGTATCAGCAGTGACTATGTTTCTTAACTTTTGTATTTCTTTTCAATTTACTAAAACACATTCAAACAATATGCCATTAGTATATTAACCATAAAACCAAATAAAAAATTCCATGATCATCATATGAAAGCCATAACATAACCAAAACAATCACATCCCCAAGGGACACAAGTATCTTTGTAGAAAAACCCCCTCCAGGGAAAAAACCACCCTTTGTTGTTGTTTCTCTGCTTCTAATTTTATTAATCATGCAAATCAATTTAAATCATCATAGTTGGCTATGCCCATAAACGAAGCTTCTCATATGACATAAATTAAGTGAAATCCCATCCATTGGAGACTATTATCCCCTAAAATCCTCACCCAACAACCATTGGACTATGATAATGTTACATCCTCTTAATGGATACCTACACCCATAGGAAAGGAACACCTATATTCCCTTATTCACCAAGCTAATCTAATTTTTTGATCAATAGGGCCACTTTTCACAATGTTTTAAACTGGACCCCTACACAAGAAAACAAAAAAATTCTCTTTGATAAGCTCAAAACATAAACAAAAAAGAAAAAAACAAAAATCAACACCATACAATCTCTCAACAACTCAACTAGCAACACATGTAATCTATGGATCTCACAAGAAATCAATTCAACACACAACACCTCACTTATACAATTCTTCTCATAATATAAAACTATTAGCACATACAAATCCATTTACAACATCATCAACATCCATTCTCAATAAAAATCCAGTAGTAGCATAGTAAATATGACATCAAAACTGAAACATGCAGTGCATAGATGAAATGCTAGAATCATGCACATGAAAATATACCTCTACAATAACAATTAATAGTCACCTATGAATCTCAAATACACCCTTGATCCCTTCAATTATAAACATGTTAGCTAATTTTTACCAGGTTTAATCCCTCTTGCAGACAAGAGTGATCTCCCTAGAATCCTAATGGAAAACTAGAAACAAATAGACAAAACAATGGCACTTTCCTTAGCCTATAACTGAAACATGAAACATGTAGCATGCGAAAGATCACTTACTTATTAATGAAGTGCTTGAAGAAGTCCTTTCAGCGGTTTCCACAACCAAATTTTCCTCAATGATTTACAGTCTCTCCAAATGTTTTCCACGGCTTCTCCATGATGCGCTAAAAGAGATCTAAATAGACAAAAACATTCAAAGGGATCAAAGCATCTCACATATAAAAGAAAATGTAAATGAAATCCTTAGTCTAGAATACAACATATAAATGAATCAATAATCACTTATAAACCATGTGAGTGATCAAGGAATCCCACAAATAACATTGAAATATACACAATTAGGAAAGAACAATTACTTTGTATTAAAATAAAAATGGAAAAGAAACTTACAACCTGGTGCCTTGATGTCACAAGCCTCTTCTAATGGTCTCCTTTCCTTCCCTTGATGACAAGCTCTTCAGACCCAAAAACAACAACATGAGTTTACAAATCCAAGTCTCTTACTAGACTCCCATTCCTATGTTGAATTTATAGGAAGGATGAGGAGGTTTCTAGTTCCAGTTCTCAAGGGATATGATCCTTAAGAAAAGAATATTAGTTTCATATACCAAGGGATGAGGTGTGGATATGTAGTGGTTTGAGGTTTCTAATTTTGGATAATATTCCTCAAGAAAAGCTTCTAGAGTTTACTTTTTTATTTTACGTGCGTGAATGGGCCTAGACACATTTTTTTCAGGAAAACTGTGCAGATTTGTGTAGTTTTTGTTCACAAAAACTGCTCATGTACGCGTTTTTTTCAAGAAAACCGTGTAGGTGATCAAAAATTGTTTTTAAGCAATCAAAACCAAAATTCCTTTTGTCCCTAGTATTATTTTACTTCAATATTTATAGGGGATTCTCTTAATACACACCATCAAATGGTGAGATATCGGAATTGACATTCATGGTGGCAAATTTTAGTGTAACAGATTGCCCCCTAAAGTGCAAAGCCATAAAAAATGTTTGATGACTAAAGTGCTTTATCATGTCAAAGGTTCATATTAGAGACCAATTGGTTGAGGACCTAAAACAAACAATCAAGGATTACCATATCATGCTTTCATATAAACATCACTGAGGTAGGCATTCCCATACTTAGAGTAAAAATAACTTGATAAACTAGTAGAAAAATACACAAAGATCCATGTCAGCAATATACATAGTATGGACGCAACCATCAATGGATCTATATTTACAATCATGAATATTTAATAACTCCACGCAACTTGTATGGATGAAACTAGATCTAGGGTCTTGATTTCCATCTCTCGGTCCATATTATGAATCTAACCATGTGAGTGAATGTCTTTAAATTGAACATGGTAGAAACCACTTGATTACCTATCAATGATGTGAACCATTAACAAGTGCGAGAGAAACCACCAATAATGTCAATGGTCCTCAAGGTACTCCCAGTACAGTCTATGGAGTGTGATTAAATGTCTTGAAGTCAAACACTCATATAATCATTCGATCGAATGTTAAAGATGAGAACATATCGTTGAAAGCAAGAAACTTGCCATTGAGGCATGCAGCCTCCAAGGTACCAAAATTTTTCTAGATAAAATTCCTAGATAGTGAGCTGAAGTATATAGGAAGTGATATGTCGCAGGAGGGCCTACGACACGAAACTCATGTCAAGTTTTGAAGAACAAATTAAAGTAATTCAGGACTGACTCAAGGATGGCTGACATGATTGAAGGTTATGAATAACAAGGTGATTTTTACTAAGGTTGGACTTCTCTTGAACATGTTGGCGACACAACACCTAGACTTGGTAGCATTTAACTCAATGATAATACCCAAAATCAGTTGAAGACTTTCAATAAAGTTTGATTAACTGTGCGGAAAATGGATTTCCAAACCCGAACACAAATGTGACAGAGTGTCATGTTGAAGAGTGACATACTACCTTTCATAATACAAAAATGAATGTTCTTTCCAAAATTTCCACCACCATTACTGGTAATTACCTCTTTATTTTTATCAAGCTTGAGGAGGATAAAATTTTCTTATCATATAAGCTCATCCTTCGGATGAGTCCTCCGAAGTAGTTTTAACGAACCCTAGGAAGGAGTGGTTCGGTCCCATTGTAATTGATGGGTCCTACACTGTTTAAGTTTTACAAGTCCAGTGTGGGGTCAACTCAATGTTGTTTTTTTGTTTAGCCACCTCATACACCAAGAAAAAGAGCAGCCTAGATAAAACCAAGGAGATTTACGAGGATGGCAGGGTGAGTAAGTTGAAAGAGACTTTGACAGGAAATTTTTTCAAGGCACAAGCATGAATGGGAGACTCGATGTGAAACATAACCTAATATGAAAGCCACATTCCATATAGCAGAGACACAATGGAATGGAGCATGGGCGGGGTATTCTGGGGGCATCAAAATAAGGCGGAAGGACAAGAAGGCTTTTCCCCAGAGAAGGTGACGTCACTTGGTGGCGAACCAATTTCAAATGTTCCATGGGGTGGTAGAGTAGAACATGAGGCCCATATGAACCTCGCCAAAATCTTAAGCGGGCCCATCAAGAAGGACATCTGGTGCCATGTAAGTAAAGGTAAGGTAAGTTTAGGGAAGGAAGTACAAGACTAGTACATGCCTTAACCTGGCACGTGGATTTCACCTACACGACTTCTGATATCCAATAACCGATTGCCATGCGTCCCACTGTCGACGTCCTTATGACATCAGCCCTACAGTTGTCACCCTCGCCTCGTATTAAGCAAAAATAGGTATGATTTAATCTTGTTTTACTCCCAGATTGGGTAAAAAAAAAAAAATTCATGGGTCTGTCGTGCAGCAAAGGTTGAACTCCAGTGTAAGGTTGTTTTCAACCCCACGTCGCTTTCCCCTCGGGCTTCCTCACTGTTCACAGGTATTTATTTGTTCCTCCATCTCACCATTTTCCTTATGTTTTTCTTTTGAAATGGTCATGGGGAAAATGAAGTCCAAAAAGTCTGAGCCTAAACCCCACAAGCCCACGAGGTCAGGGCTATCCTTGGACCTCAACCCTTTATTGATACCCATGCGCAAATTCACAACCCGTTCTACCCTTTTAGCGTAGCCTGCGTCAGACCTGAGCTATTAGAATGTCATTTAAAGGGTCAAGACAGGTTCAGAGTTGTTGAGTTGGGTTTGTACTACCAATTTGCCCCAAACACATACACATTCCTTGAATTAATTAGTTGGCTTGGTGAAGCTTATGACGAGCACAGGGACTTGTTCCTGTCTGCTCAGGGCAATAAGATTTTTCACATATCACCTGAACTAATAAAGAAAGCCCTTCATTTTCATCACAGTCAAAATTATATTGAGTTCTCTGAGTTTTCCCTTTCCTGTCAATTCTCAAATTTACCCTGGGAGCAACAAAGCGACTTTCTCAGCCTCCTCTCATATTCCCGCCTAAAATCTCTCCCCCCTTCGGATGTTGTTCCCTTGTCCACTTTCAGAGACAATGTCTAGTTGTTCCTAGCTCTTATTTTAGGGTTGTTAGGTCACAAATAGGTTGAGCGAGTGTCAAAATAATGTATATCTCTTCTATGGCTCATGACGCAAAAGGGTATGCTTTTGAATATCCCTATTTTCCTAGCTTCAGCTATTCAAACTCAGTTTCAAGAATTCCCTTGTACTAGGTCTTTCAGGTTTTCTTCTTTAGTGTTTTACATGTTCTTATTTGAGCATGCTGACAAGTTTGAGAGCCTAGGCTTAGAGAAAATTTATAGGACAAATTCCTAGCCAAGAACCGTCTTTGAGTGGAATGTTTCAGTTCGTCAACAGCCTGGGGGAAGGGGCATACAAGGTTTTTAAATGTGTTCATGTCCATAGCCTATGCCATAATACATGACAGTCCTCCGCCTAGAATATTTCCTGAGCAGAAGGACTGGATGCAATTCGACGAGGAAGATAACACAGGGGACTAGTAATTGTATGATGATTACAACGAGATCAGGGTCTATGGCGAATTACCTCCCTACCGCTTGCCGGTGTTTCCAGCCATGCGAATTTTTTCCCTCGAATTTATTATAAAAAATCTTGAGGGCTGACCAGATCCACTTTGTGTCTGTGAATAAAGGATATATTCTCAAGCTCCAAACTTCTGTTGGCCCCTTCACCATAAATTCGAGGCATACCCTATCCACTGTGGAGACATTACTGCAAGGGATGGACCTTCTACAGGGAAAATTTTGGCCCTATGACCCAAAAGGAGTCCTTTCCAATAGGAAGAGGAAAATAAAGTCAACTACTTATGTACACGAGACTAGGCCCTTCATTTAGTGGAGAGCTAACCTTGATACATGGCCTTTGGATGCACAGATGGAGGCCTAGTCTTCAGCTACAAAAGGGAAGGGTTACAATGCGTCCGAAGAAACATAGGAAAGGGGGCAAGCAGATGGCTTAGATGTCTCAGAAAGTCAAGAAGGCATGAACATTGATGAAGGAGCACATCCCCATAAGAAACAAAGAACTGAAGGGACAGAGGATGTATGGGAGGGACCATCTCAGGAATATTTTCCTCATTTTGGAGTCCCTAATAATAACAAGGCAGGCTTCGTGATTACTTTCGACGATGCCTCCTCGTTGGGCCCTTTTGGGCTTTCGCAGGAAATTTCACTTGACATAGCAGAAGTAAGGGAGGAGATAAACACCAGGAACAGGACCACATGAGAGAAGCTATGGGCTGAACTGGCCAGGTTTGTAAACAAATATCATACCCGACTCACCACTGCGTTAGACATGGACAAGTAACAACTCATATTTTCTATTCAATAGGTAGTGTTACATCCCTCAACCAATGGAAGTCATTACCGAGCCCTAGAGATTTCCTTAAACCTAGCCAATATCCCACTGACGGATAAGATTGGCTTACACCAGTGTGTCAGAGACATGTTACGAGATGAGGTAGTGAAACTCACACTCGCTTCGAGGAAACTTGAGGAGAAATATGGCTCGGTATTAGAATACCAAAAGAGGGAGAGATCTAGTGTGAGAGCGATCAATAAAAAGCTAGAAACCCTTAAGAAAGTAATAAGGGACAAATGGGCTGAAAAGGATGCAGTTTGGCATAAGCTCATTACCGATCTGGAAGCAGAGAACTCTGAGCTAAAGAAGAAACTAAATATACCCAGTGGGGAGCACTTGAAAACAGACGAATTGATCCAAGTAGAAAGGGAGGAATCAGCTCTCGCTGATTCACTGGCTAAGGAGCAAGAAGACAATACTCAAAATACCACAGATATTATAAGTCTAAAATAGATATTGTCTGACTTACAGTAAAAATGGGATGAAAATTTATGCGTAGCCCCGACATCCGACAAGCTCAGAACCACCCCAGAACAGCTGACTAATGCCCTGTCCGACTTAAAGGTTTCAGAAAGTGAAGCACATACAACACGCCAGAGACTAAAGGATATGGAAGCTACACTGGCAACAAATCAGAAGGTGGTAACGTCCCTACAGAATGAGGTCGAGAAGTTACAAAGAGAAAACCAGGCACAAGACAAGTCCATCAAAGACTTGACTGCTCGGATGAAGGGTAACATGACACTCCTTGAAGCCAGATATCAATTTTGTACTGATATAATATCAGAGGTCCAGTAGCATTGGAACTACCTCACTTTGATGGATGATAAGAAAATTCCGGTCCATTTATTTGGAGTACAGTTGCAAGAAGGACGCACAGAGGGGGAAGTGAAAGTTTCAATGGCTAAGAGGTACACTCGTTACATAAATGAACTGGACCCTGAGGATTTTCTCGCTCAGGGAATCACTGATCGTTTCATAAGGGTAATGGAGGTTAGAAGAGTGATTGAGAAAGAGACCGCTCGTGCGAATGCGCTGTGTTGTTTAAATATGGTTTCAAGCGGAGTCAAACAGTTCGATTGAGAATGGAATAAGTTAGTAGAGGTAGGCCTCCCATCATGTTGACACCCAAAAATGTCCACATTTTTCGAGCTGACGGTTTATGTATAGAAAATGACAAACATCATGAACAATGTTGATTTATCGCTGGAAAAGACTGCCAGTCTGAAGGCAGATACAATAATAGCCTCCCTTAAAAAAAATTCTTCCTCCTCTTCCAGGTCAATCAGTTCTTAGCTTTCCAAGTAGACTTCACAAAGCTCACATATATATAGGCTGTGGTCGAAACATTTACCACCATGCCCTCCCCAAGAGAGAGTGTGTGGAAAAAAAGAAGTGAATATGCGAGTACTCTAGTATCGAAATCTTCTCATCAGTTGCTGCCTCGTTTTGGTCGCAGAAACGTTCATCCTCATCATCAACTCATCCACATCAGAAGCCTTCAGGCACCTCTCTTAGCCATAAATAGTGAAACTAATGTTTTGGCCCACACGACCTATTTACTTTTATTTTTCTTGAATTGTAAAACTGGGTGAAATCTTTATTTCACCCTATGCACTCTTTATTTTCCATTTACTATTATGTTTTTAGTTACAGCCTTCGTTAGGCCAAGCTGTATGTGATGAGAGGCCATTTTTCCTCATCATAATTTTTGGTTTTTTATTGGGACTTTGAACAGAAAATATCTTCAGAGGAATATTTTGTTTTGGAAAATATATTCTCTTAAAGCTCATCTGTAAGGCTATAAAAGATGAAATCAGAAATCGAGAAATGATTCCAAATTTTCCAGAGAAGAGGTTGTTAATTGTGAATTCTCTTGTTTTGTAAATTTTGAGAAACTCTCATAGTGTGTATCTGAAGATCCCTTTCGGGAAAGGAAATGAAGCTAATCTGTTGTTGTGATGGATTCCTACTGAGATAATTAAACAATATGTATTTTCCTAGCAGTGTTTAAATTCAATGTTCATTTTGTTCTCATCCTTCCTTTGTTATCGTAGCTTTCGGAATGCGAATTTTCAAACTGGTTGATGTGAATTTATCCTAAATGATACTCATTTATTCTATTCTGTAACGTTTTAAATATGGATCAAGGCACATTTTCCATTTCAAATTCTACTCACAGGTCATTGTTCTGCTTGTGTTAGTGGAGGGTGGATTCTTATGTTTGTATAAGCCCACCTTACTCTGATACTTTATTCATTTTATTTCATTTTTCTCAAACCCATTTATCCTTGTAACAATTCACTGATTTCATATTTGTCCCACCTCACAATAGTTCACTTTCATGACTGCTTTCGATTCATTCTTATAAACTCTTAAGCTATACAGCTAGATGTCATTTTTTTCAATATTCTATCTCTGATATCTTTGACCAATATCAAAAACTTTAAAAATCATTTGATAACAATATGTTCCTTCCTACCAGCATGCAAAAATTACATTTGAATCCTCTTGTCTTTAAGATGTCCTAGGCACTCGTATTTAACAACTCAAGGCTGTCTCTAGGAGTTACAACATATTTTTGGCGTCATTGCCGGGGACAGAAGTTGAAAATCCTTTCCCTGGGATATGAAAATAAAATTCACCCTTTAAATCAATTGAGCATGAAGGGTTGAGAGTTTTAGATCAAAGATTATTTTCAATCCTGGCTTATCACAAGCCACACCTAAGGTCAAATACCTCCCAATTGAGAACACCCTTAGTTTCTGACCCCAAAAAATCTTATTCAAGAGGATATGGAAAGAGAAACAACCAATCTAGACTGATATACCCAGACTCTCACTAGAAGACTTCCCATCCTCTTCTCAGCAAGCTCAAGTCCAAGGTCTAGGTTCCACTGCCCGAGTACTTGAATACCCCCTAGATGACCTTGTTCTGGGTTGCTATGAGATAAAATACGAAGCATAGTCAGTAAATACATCTGGGGTCCCCTTGCATCCAACTCCCGAAGCTAAAGAGATAAAACAGGTTATCATCTCCCAAATATTTCTTACTTAGATAAATTTGGAAGCCACCAATCAACACATACCTATTATCATTCATCAAACCCCTCCCCAAAATCCACCACCTCCCATGGCTGTTCCCGGATTTTCGCTAAACAAATATCCTCCTCTGGGACTTCCCCAAATTATAAATGGTATGCCTCAAGATTATATGAAGCTCCTACCTCAGTTCACCGAGGAAGACAATAGTTCTTCCCAAAAGCATATTGAAGATTTATGTGCCTTTGCTGAGAATTTCAATGTGGAGCACCTCAATGTAGTTTTGAGGCTGTTCGTCCAATATCTGCATGGAGAGGCTTGGAAATGGTTCAAAACTCTAGATGACCAAACCATCACCACCTGGGAGGAGATGGAGAATTCCTTCACACGAAAGTGGGGGGAAATAGAGACCATGGCTATATTCTAACAGAGTTCAACGCTTTGAAGAAGAAACACAATGAAGAAATAATTGAATTTATCAAGATATTGAACAAGTTGTATAATAACTTGTCGACTGATATGAAAAATCCTCATACAGTGGCCAAGGTAGTCTTTGTGTGAGCTTTTGAATTAGGATTTGGTTTCACTTTAAGGGAAAGAAATCTGCATCAATGGATCAGGCCCAAACTGATGCATTAGAAGTAGAAGCCAACTTCACTTCTATGGGGAAATCAAAAGTGAAGATAGACCATGATTTCAAATGAAAAGGTAAAGAAGAGGCTTCCTCTTCAAATAAAGAGAGGGAAGCGACGGATTATAAGATTGAATAAATGAATAAGATGATAAATAATCTCTTAAATAAGTTGGTGAAATTAGAGTTGGAAGCTAAGAATTCCTCTTCTCGGTTGACTCAGGCCGCTCCTAACAGGGGATATAACCCACAGTATCGAAAGCTGCCCCTGCAGATACTACAAAGAGATAGGAATGAATAGTAAGATCATATACAACCTCCTCTCTATTTGTAAGGAAAAATGGAAGGCCCTACGGAGAATGTTCCTGATGGGAAAGATGATCAGTATCTTTCTTATTTATAAGGCAAATAGGTAGAGATTACTCTACGGGAAGAGGAAGTAGATAAAGTAAACTCCACTGAATATCCAAACATCGATGACTATTGAGGACAGTTTGTGGACTTCATGCAAGCTTAGTTCCACAAGAAGTATGATCTCTGATCTTCTAGAAAGAGGACCCAGACTCAAGATCAATATGAACAGTCACCTTCAAAAGAGTCGGTCCCCCAGAAGGTTGATAGCAAAGGTAAGAAGCTTGTAGAAGAGCCCTTGCATCAGAAAGCTACCACTCCCTCTTCATCTATGTCAATCCCCGAACCCCTTGAAAATACTAGAGATGCTTCAGTCGTCATGAAGACCCCTGTCCTACCTAAAGAACAACCTAAAGAAGCCATCCCAGAAAATAATCCTGTTGTTTTTAATATCCAAAAAGAATTAGAGGAAGTGAAAATCCTTGTTCCCTTAGTCGAGCTTTTGAAGCAGCCTTCCTACAAAGCTTAGGTATCTCAATTTATGCTCCCTCATGGGGTAGCCCCACCTCTAGATAGTCTCAACCTTCAGGAAGAAAGACCGATGGTAGTCTTTGGCCCACATGTGGAAGAGTTCGACTCAGAAACCCCATTTTTTTATGTATCCCTAGTCATTCATGACCTATTGTTGCACAATTGCATGTTGGACTGAGGGGCCTCACATAACCTGTTTCCTTTGTCAGTCATGGAGAAACTAGGATTAAAAATTACTCGCCAATACAAAGATATATATTCCTTTGATTCCAAAAGAGTCAAATGTTTGGGAATGATTAAGGACTTGGTGGTAAACTTGGCTCAAATCCCAGCTAAAAGTGTCGTCATGGACATCGTGGTTGCTTATATCCCAGCCAGATTTGGGATGTTGTTGTCCAGGTCATGGGAGACTAAGATAGGCGGGTCAATAAAACTCAACCTCACTTATGCTACGATCCTGGTATTCGGTAGACAATAAAGGAGGCTATATCAGGAATCCAGGTTTGTGAAGATGGTGACCAAAGCTGATGTTAGTCAATTCCCCTGTATACAACAAGGAAGGAGAGTTTTCCTGTCTGATGCTTGAGGAGGATGAAGATTTTTTACAGGAACCAACATTCAATCCTTTGAAGCTGAAATATTCTGCAAGTAATGAATAAAGGGACATATGGACTCTACATTTTTATGGTGCAAATTTGAGGGAAGGAAACAAAACTAGAGTCCTTCTGATCTCACTCACAGGACAGTTGGTCCCCTTTTCTTTCAAGATGGAATATGAGGCTAAAAATAATGTGGCAGATTATGAAGCACTACTCTTGGGGCTACAGACAGCTAAGAAAATGAATATTCAGAGCCTTAAAGTCTTCAGAGATTCGAAGCTAGTGGTGAGGCAGATCAAGAATCAATGCCAGACTAAGCACCCTCGGCTAAGAGTTTACAGGAACAAAGTATTGGATCTAATGGATAATTGTTTCCTAGCTTTCAACATATAATTCATGCCGAGAGATCAGAATAGGATGGATAATTCCCTTGCTATTGCAGCAAGAAATTTTTTTCCACCACAGAATCCGCTCCTCAAATATGAGGTTGAAGTTCGTTATCGTCCCTCTATCCTGGATAACGGCAAACACTGGCAGGTGTTTGAGGATGAGGAGCAAGTGAAGCACTTTATAGAGACCGTCGGAGAATTCTCTAACCTAGTTATTGATGATGTAGAAGAGGAAATTGAAGAACAACCTCAGAATAAATGGGAAGAGATAGTGGCAGGACATCAGGTACTAAAATTAAAGGGGAATGTTATACCCAGAGGCCTTGTTCCTTTGGAAATATTATTCGACAAGAATGGCATCCCAATTAGCCCCAACAAATTGACCCAAGAAGACCAAGTGGATGACATAAATATTGGGATAGAGGGAGATCCGAAGATAGTAAAGTTGTCTAAAGGAGTCCTCGAGGAGTATAAATACCAATACTTCAAGTTATTTCAATCTTACAGAAATGTTTTCACTTGGTCATACCAATATTTGAAAATGTTTGACGTAGAAGTCATACAGCATAAGATCCCTCTCAGAGGGGATGCTAAGTCCCATAAGCAAAATATGAGACAAATTAGTCCATTGTTACTTCCCTTCATTGAAAAATAAATCAAAAAGTTGGTGAAGGCCAAGATCATAGTCCCCTTGAGATACTTTGAGTGGGTGGCCAACCTAGTTCCAGTTAGAAAGAAGAATGAGGAAATAAGGCTATGTGTAGGTTTATAGAATTTGAATAGGGCATCTCTCAAGGATAACTACCCTCTCCCCAAGATGGATCACATATTGCAGAAGGTGGTGGGATCCTCTTGGATGTCTATGATGGATGGTTTCTCCGGGTATAACCAGGTGGCTGTCGTCTCCGAAGATCAAAATAAAATAGCATTCACTACACCATGGGGAATGTTCATGTATGCCCAAATTCCATTCGGCCTAATAAATGAGGGAGCTAATTTCTAGTGGGTGATGGATATTGATTTTGTTGGAGAGCAAGACAAATTTATGGTGATATACTTGGACGATATCACCGTTTTTTCGAACAACGATGTTGAACAAATTGTGCACCTATGCGGAACCTTTGACAAGTGTCGCAGGTATGGTTTATCACTTAATCCTCAAAAGTCCATGTTTGCTTTATAGGAAGAAAAATTACTGGGACATATTGTAAGAAAATAAGAGGTGAAAATTGACCCCAAAAAATTAGAGGTAATAAATGTCATATCACTACCTCGAAATAAGAAGGAATTCCAGGTGTTCTTGGGATGCATAAATTTTTTAAAGAGATTTATTCCGAACTATGCTGAAAAGGTTTGACATATCACTGAGATGTTTAGAAAAAACAACGAAATAAAATGGATGACAGAGCCAAGAGAGGCCTTCAATAGAATCAAAAGTGCCTTTGCAGAAGCCCTGGTATTGGCAGGTCCTAACCATGGTAAGCCATTCATGATATTCTCATTTGCGTCTCGACACACAATAGCTGCAGTGTTATTGCAGAAAAACTTAGACAGGTATGAGCAGCCCATCGCTTTTTTAGTTAGGTACTTCGAGACAAAGAGTTAAAATATAATATTTTGGAGAAGCAGGCGTATGCCCTGGTTAAGTCCCTGAAATATTTTCAAATGTATGTGCTACAGTCAGCTATAATCGATTTTGTTCCCACAGTTATGGTGAAATACATCCTGATTTAGGGAGACAGTGAAGGAAAGAGAGGTAAATGGATTGCCAATATTCAAGAATGTGAACTAGACATTCACCCCACGAAGCTCATCAAAGGACAAGGGCTAGCAATAATCTTGTCTGAGTCCAATTGCCAAGCATTGGGCATAAATCTATCTATTGAAGGAGGAGAGGTTCCTGAAGGTGCGAAGGAACAGCCTGGAATAGAGACCACACTACAAAAAATGCAGATGAAGTATCTGCTCAGTACTTGGTACAAAGATATTGTAGAATATGTTTTAACTCTTAGCTATCCTCTAAACTTCGATAAGACAAAATATCAAACTCTGAGGTTGAAATCTCAAATATACATTGTAGCAAACATTCGACTATATTGGAAGGACCCTTGAGGAATCTTGCTCTTATGTCTTACAAAGTTAGAGGTGGAGGAAGTCATGGCCGAATTTCATGAAGGCATTTGTGGGGGTCACTACAGTTGGTAGTCCATGGCTCATAAGATACTGAAGGCTGGTTTCTTCTAGCCTCAGCTATTCAGATATGTGCATACTCGGGTTCGGGTGTGTGAAAACTGTCAAATGTTTACAAATAAACATAAATTTTCTCCCCTACCAATGATACCAGTACATATCGAAGAACCTTTTTAGCAGTGGGGCATGGAATTTATTGGAGAGATTCACCCAACATCTAGTGGCCAGCACAAGTGGATTCTCACCGCCACTGACTACTTCACGAAATGGGTAGAGGCAATACCCACAAGAAATGCTATTGATGCGATCGTAATCAAGTTCATGGAGGAGAATATCATATCCAGGTTTGGTTTTGCCCAGTCAAGATCATGACAGACAACGCCCAAGCTTTCAAATCCACTAAGTTCACCAGTTTCTACCAGCAGTATAATATCACCTTGGGGCACTCTACAACCTATTATCCCTAGGGGAACGGGTTGGCCAAGTCTTCCAATAAAAATTTGGTAAGGGCATTGAAGAAGGCTATAAGCGAAAATAAGAAGAATTGGGACTCCCAGCTAAAATTCGCACTCTGGGCGAACCAAATTACCAGTAAAATATCCACAAGTAAGTCCCCCCTATGAACTAGTTTATGGCTAAGCAGTAGTTTTTCCAATTTAGCTTGCCTTACCTGTCACCAGGTTCCTCCAAGACAGCCAAGAAGAACTGAATGACCTCAACAGGAGAATGAACCAGCTGGTCGAGTTGGAGGAGACTCAGAACCAAGTGAATAGCAGGTTATCAGAATATCAGGAGAAGATGAAAAACTTGTTTGTTCAGCACACGAAAGATAAAGAAATGCAAGCAGGGGACCTCGTGCTGAGATTTGATATCAAGAGGACAGATAAAGGTAAACATGGAAAGTTCGACCCCTTGTGGTTCGGGCCATTCAGAATTGCTGAAGTAAAGGGAAACAATACCTTTGTATTGGAAAATCTGGAAGGTGACTTGATCGAAGTGCCCGTAAACGAGCAGTTATTGAAACCATACTTTCGATACTCACAAAGGTCTCAGAGGCCTGCTGTATATATTGTATATACTTTCCATTTTACATTTATTGTTGTTGTTTGTTTCATCATAGGAGTGCATGAAATTTTTGAAGGGAATCTATCTTTTGATGAATATCATGCCGAGGGTTTGCGAAGTTCTCGACACCTCAAGGATGAGCGTGCCATCCCCAGGTGCAGCCAATGTTGTTTAGCCACCTCATACACCAAGAAAAAGAGAAACCGAGATAAAACTGAGGAGATTTATGAGGATGGAAGGGTGAGTAAGTTGAAAGATACTTTGATAGGAAATTTTCTTAAGGCACAAGCGCAAATGGGATACTCGATGTGCAACATAGCCTAATATGAAAGCTAAGTTCCATATAGAAGAGACACAAAGGAATGGAGCATGGGCGAGGTATTCTGTGGGCATCAAAAGAAGGCAGAAGGACAGGAAGGCTTACCCCTCGGAGAAGGTGATGTAACTTGGTGGCGGACCAATTGCAAACGTTCCATGGGGTGGAAGAGTAGAACATGAGGCCGCTATGAATCCCGTTAGAATCTTAAGCAGGCCCATCAAGAAGGAAATCTTGTGCCATGTAAGTAAAAGTAAGGTAAGTCTAAGGAAGGTGGTACAATACCATTACATGCCTTAACCCGGTGTGTCGCTTTCACCTACACGGCTTCTGATAGCCAATAACCTATCGCCACATGTCCCACTTTCAACTTCCTTATGGCGTCAACCCTACAGTTGTCACCCTCACCTTGTATTCTGCAAAAGTTGGTTTGATTTAATCTCGTTTTACTCCCAGACCAAGTAAAATATATATTTTTCATGGGTCTATCATGCAGTGAAGGTTGAACTCTAGTACCAAGTCATTTTCAACCCCGCGTTGCTTTCCCCTCGGCTTTCCTCACTGTTTGCAGGTACTTAGTTGTTCCTCCATCTCACCATTTTCCTTTGGTTTTGCTTTTCAAATGGTCATGGGGAAAGTGAAGTCTAGAAATTTTGAGCCTAAAACCCCACAAGCCCACAAGGTTAGGTCTATCCCTATACCTAAACCCCTTATCGATGCCCATGTGCAAATTCACGACCTGTTCTACCCTTTCAGCGTAGCCCGCGTCAGACCTAAGCTATTCGAATGTAATTTGAAGGGTCAATATAGGGTCAGAGTCATTGAGTTAGGTTTTTACTACCAGGTCACCTCAACCACATACCTAGTCCCCGAATTCATTAGTTGGCTCAGTGAAGCTTATGATGAGTGTAGGGACTTGTTCCTGTCTGCTCAGGGAAATAATATTTTTCACATATCACCCAAACTCATAAAGAAAGGCCTTATTTTTCCTCACAGTCAAGGTTTTGTCGAGTTCTATGAGTTTTCGCTTTCCTGTCAATTCTCAAAGTTACCCTGGAAGCAACAAAGCGAATTTCTCAGCCTCCTCTTAGATTCCCACCTAACATCTCTCCCCTCTTTGGACGTTGTTCCCTTGTCCACTTTCAGAGAAAATGTGCAGCCGGTCCTAGCTCTTATTTTAGGGTTGTTAGGTCTTAAAGAGGTTGAGTGAGTGTCAAAATAATGTATAGCTCTTCTATGGCTCGTGACACAAAAGGGTACGCTTTTGAATATCCCTATTTTCCTAGCTTTGGCTATTCAAACTCAGTTTCAAGAATTCCCTTCTACTAGGTCTTCCAAGTTTTTTTCTTTACTGTTTTACCTATTCTTATTTGAGCATGCTGAAAAGTTTGAGAGCCTAAGCTTAGAGATACTTACAAGGAAAAATTCCTAGCCAAGAACCGTCTTTGATTGGAACGTTTCCGTTCGTCAATATCCTGGGGGGAAGGGGTATACAAGGTTTTTAAATGAGTTCATGTCCATAGCCTATGCCATAATACATGATAGTCCTCCACCTAGAATAATTCCTGAGCAGAAGGACTAGCTGCAATTCAATGAGGAAGATATCACAAGGGGACTGGTACATGTATGATGATTACACCGAGATTAGGATCTATGGTTTGGAAGTACCTCCCTACTGCTTGTCGATTGTTGGGGTTCCTATGTTTTGGCCATTGACAAAAACCAAAAGATAAGACAACATCAAACCACTTTGGGATTCCAGGATCTAGCCCTCTTGAATCCGGAGAGGGATCTCTGTATGAACGAGTTTAAAGATGTGATCTTTAAAGCCTGGGTGATTTTAGGCTAGTTATGAAGAGCATGGGTTTTGTTTTTTTGTTTTTGGTTGGACAAAGACATGATGAAGTTAAGGGCAGTTTAAAGTAAAGGGTGAATATGTCTGCAAGTGAAGGAATGATTCGGCTGACAGAAAAGGCAAAGATAGTTATAACCCATTGGGCTATGGAGTCATAGGAGGATTTTAATTGAACAAAAAATTTCAAGAAGGATCAATGGGGCAAGTCACTTATGTCAAAGGGTCTCTTAAGTTGATTTTATGGAATGAAACATATAGGAAATAGAGAGCAAAACAAATGAAGAACAGTGAACAGCCTAATATCAAGTAATTATTTTCAAACTATCTTGCTTCGACATGTGCTTAAGGAAAAACAATAAAGTATTATGAGATTAGGTAAGTACTTTTAAACTAGCCTGGATTGAAGTGATTTCAGTTAGAAAACATTTAAAAATAGTTCGAACAGCTTAATATCAGGTAAGTACTTCTAAACTATACTTCTTTCAGCATATTCTAGAGGAAAACACATATGATAATCACAAAGAGTAATCTAGATCAGGCAAGTGCCTTTAAACCAACCTGCTTTAATATACTCTAAAGGAAAACAAATAAAATACTCATTTTGAAGAGAAATCTAGATCAGGCTAGTGATTTTAAACCAACCTGCTTTAATTTACTCTTCAAAGGGAACATTCGAATGAATAAAACATAGAAAATAAAGCTTTCAGTAAGAGTAGGGTACGATTGAGAGTAAATCCTAGCTATATGTTTGCTGCTCTTTACCAGAGAAAGTGGAAAAAGTGAAAACATTAAAGAAATTAACAATTGACAGTGAGGAACACATCACCATTGACATAAATCAGGATCCCATAAATCAATAGCTTGTATTTGATGTTCAAACCAATTACAATCAGCAAGCCCGGTGGGTCTCTACAACTTCAAACTTCTCATATTAGCTTATGTATCTTCAAGTTGCACACAGGGCATCAATAGCTTCAGAAACAATTACATGCATTCAGATGTCTAGAGACCAACATTTTCTCATCTTATACAAAAGTATTTATAGAAGAATGAGGGGGTGGGAGGATTTCTCAGGGGTCAAGTATCAATAATTATGTAATCAGTGTAATTCCTGGCCTTTGGGAACCAGGAAAGGCATAATGCGGGAATGTAATCATTTCTAATTCTCCTTCAGAACTCTGTTTCTGCCTTTTGAGGCCTAATGATCGAAAAGGATCTGCTTCTGGGCTGTTCTTAATCTTTAAAAATAGTTTTTCTGACAATTTAGGGATAAGATCTTTGATTTGCATTAATTGTTCAGCTGTCTTTAGGCAACACCTCTTGTTCTGGTAGTGATTAAAACTTCTTTGATTCCTGTGAAACTGCAGGTGTCTATAGGATTTGGAGAGAGTTTTATTGGCCTCTGCTTGTGGTGGTGGAAGCTTTCTCGACTCGACAGATGTCTTCGTCTTCTCCTAAAACACCTATAATTTACTTGAGATCTATGTTTTAGGTCTTCAATCTCATGTTCTGGTTCGTTTTGTCTTCAATACTGATCCTCTTTGACCGGCGCTTGATTAACTGTGTTTTTTGGTGCGCAGGGATGTACAAGGATCAAATGGCATCAATGCCTCATGAATCATTGATAAAACGTGAATTTTAAACCCTGCGAATGATTTCTCTGGTGAATCGAAGGCGGGAGGATCGTCACCCTCAGCCTGTGAATTTTCTTCAGCATGGCGGAAAAACCATTAAATCCTAAAAAAATACAAACAAATGTTATAAAATCTTGCATGTGTAGGTTTACTGCTTCAGAAGGCATGTGGAGGGAGCATGGCTGTTGGATGGCATCATCCAACGGTCGAGATTGATTAGAGGAATTCAAAGGGAAGGCGGAAGAATAATTTAAATCTGAGCCGTCGATCGCGCAAAGATCGATGGTCGAGAGCGAGGGAGGAAAGTCAAAGCGAAGGAATCAGGGCAATGAATTGTGGGCCGTCGATCTGTAGATTAGATCAGTGATGGATATGCTTTAAATGACTACACCACATCCTGGTTAACTGTCGGGCTTCTTTGGCAAGCGATCACCATCCGATGAGCGGCCTCAGATCGGACGACGCACATCAATATCGTGCCCACTCCACATCTGAACGTTAATGCATGATGAACGGTGGTTTTGTGAATAGTGGCGAAGCCACGCGTCAGCCGGTGTATGTAATTGCTGCAAAATAAAAAAAAACTGCCCCGCTCTCAAAAGCAGTGCGATGGATACCACATGGTTTTGTGACGGTGAGTGGATGGTGGGGACCACCGGGCGATGGATTGCGCGCCGTCGATCTGTGGATCAGATCGACGGTGGAGATTGACTGAAAAATTTCATCGGCGGAAATTTTATAATATTATAAAAACTGATAAATTTATATAGATGAAGGTTCAAAAGATTACGTTACAATGCGGCTTGGCGCCCGACTGCGGGGCCTTGGGTTATATGGAGAGTCATGTGACCGGGGGTTAAAGAGGAGGGGCCAATTGCCATTGAACAACGCAATAAGCACTTAGAAGGCTAGCGCTTGGTTCTAGCACCAAGGCGTATGGAGCGAAAACAACTAAAGACTTAGCCCAAGGGGGTTTAAACCTTTACACCAAAATATGTATTTTGTGTTGTGTAACCAGCTTCAAAAATAGAAGAAAAGAGATATCAATGCCTTAGAAATAAGCCACTTCCAGGGGGCAACCTCCAATACATTACATAAATGCACAATTCTTGGATGATACAATTTACAAAACCTCCTTTCTATATATAGGAGTCCATGGGGCCATAATGTAATCCTAGTGAGCCACAATGTAATCCTAGCCGACCTAACAATAATAATTTAAGGGCACAATAATAACAAAATGGGGGTTACAAGGGTACAATAATAACAATAAGGGAGTTACACTAACAACAATAAGGAACTATACTAGTAATATAGGGACCTAACATGCCCCTCTCCTTCAAAAAAGTGTTGTCCTCAATTCTTGAGTAGCTCTGGGTGCTTCCATATAAAATTCTCATCCTCCCATGTAGAATCTTCAGTGGGTAAGTTCTTCCACTTGATGAGATACTCTGAAATTGATCGATTCCGTAGTTGTCGAGTTCTTGTTTCCATGATTGCTTCAGGTTCCAATATGACTTTTCCTTCCTCATCAAGTTCTGGAAATATTGTTTGAACTGGAAGATTTTCACCTATAACCTTCTTTAAGCATGAAACATGGAAAAATGGATGTACTCGCGAAGAAGCAGGAAGCTCCAATTTGTATGCCATAGTACCAATATTTTGCAACACCTTGTAAGGACCATAGTACTTTGGCGATAATTTATTATCCTTCTTAGCTTGCTTGAGGGACATTTGTTTGTATGGTTGTAGCCGCAAAAATACCCAATCTCCTACATAAAAAATTCTCTCGCTGCGATGTTGATCTGCCTGTTGTTTCATTCGATTTTGTGCCAAATTCAGGTTATCCTTTAAGAGTTGGAGAAGTTCTTGCTGATGCTCTATGTGATCTTCCACTACTTGAACCATCGAATTTTCCCTTAAATATGATGTGATCGATGGTGGATGATATCCATAAAGTGCCATAAATGGGGTCATTTTTGCTGCAGTATGGAAGGAAGTGTTATACCACCATTCAACGAGAGGTAACCACTTGACCCATTGTGTTTGTTTATCGGATACAAAACAACGAAGATATCCTTCCAAACATTTATTTACTATCTCTGTTTGACCATCAGATTGAGGATGATAATATGAGCTATGAGCTAATTGAGTACCCAAACAAGACAATAACTCCGTCCAAAAATTTCCCGTAAAAATGGGATCTCTGTCGCTCACAATAACCCTTGGGCTTCCATGTAGCTTTTGAATTCTGTCCACAAATGTAGTAGCAACTGTACTTGCTTTAAATGGATGAGATAATGCACAAAAGTGTGCATACTTGGTAAGTCTATTAACTACCACCATGATGACACTCTTTCCTTCAGACTTAGGTAAACCTGTGATAAAATCCATTGAAATCTCCTCCCAACGTTGACTTGGAATGGATAAAGGTTGTAGAAGTCCCGGGGTCTTAATTGTCTCCACTTTATTATGCTGGCAAACCAAACATTCCGCCACAAACTTTTGAATATCAGATTTAAGGCCATCCCAAAAAAATTCTTTCTTCACCCTGTGGTAAGTTTTTAAAAATCCTGAGTGTCCTCCTAAAGGAGAAGTGTGCAATTCCGGAAGAATATTTTGTTTTAGTTGGGAATTCTTACAAAGATATAAGCGATCTTTGTACCATAAGGAATCATTTTTCCAACTAAATGTATCAGATGTACTAGGATCTTGCTGCAATTTTTGAATGAGTGTCCATACATCTTTGTCCTTCTTCCATTCAATATCTCTTGCTTCAGTTATCCAATGTGGTTGGATAATAGAAATGGCACAAAGAAATGTTTCCACCTCTTCATTCTTTCTTGAGAGTGCATCTGCAACAACATTAAGCTTTCCTTTTTTGTAGATTATTTCAAAGTCATAACCCAACATCTTTGTGACCCATTTTTGCTGCTCTTCTGAAGATAGTCTTTGTTCCAAAAAAGTGTTTAAGACTATCATGATCAGTTTTTACCTTGAAGTGTCTTCCCATTAGGTAAGTTCGCCATTTCTTTAGTGCATGCAGTATTGCTAACATTTTCTTCTCATAAATAGGTTTCTGTAAATACTTTCCTTTGATTGGACGACTTTCAAAAGCAATGGGTCTTCCTTCCTGCATTAAAACTGCACCAATTCCATTTCATGAGGCATCACATTCCACAATAAAGGTTTTTGTGAAGTCTGGCGTAGCTAAGACCGGTGCTAGGCACATTGCCTCTTTAAGATGTTCAAAGGCCTTAGTTGCTTCAGGAGTCCATGAAAATACATATTTCTTCAATAATGTTGTTAGAGGTGCTGCTATTCTCCCATAATTCTTAACAAACTTGCGATAATACCCTGTTAACCCGAGAAATCCTCGCAACTGCTTTATGGTAGTGGGGACTTTCCATTCCTTAATGGCTTTAATTTTGTTAGGGTCTACTTTAACACCCTCGTGAGATATAATATGACCCAGATAATCCACCTCTTGTACTCCAAAGAAACATTTGGATGTTTTTGCATATAATTGTTTCTCCTGCAATAGTTTGAGCACCCTGTCAACATGTTCAACATGATCCTTCGAAGACCTGTTGTAGATTAGTATATCATCAAAAAATACTAGCACAAATTTTCTAAGGAAGGGTTTGAAAATGGAATTCATCAACCCTTGAAATGTAGAAGGTGCATTGGTAAGGCCAAAAGGCATGACCAAAAATTCATAATGACCCTCATGAGTTTGAAATGTTGTTTTTTGAATATCTTTAGTCTTCATTCTAATTTGATGATATCCTGAACGAAGATCCAACTTGGTAAAATAAATTGCTCCATGTAATTCATCCAATAATTCATCAATCACAGGAATGGGAAATTTATCTTTAATGGTGAGCTTATTTAGCTCCCTATAATCCGGACACATTCACCATGATCCATCCTTCTTGTGTACCAATACTACAGGAGCAGATAAAGAACTTTGACTAGGTTGAATTATACCCGCCTCTAACATTTCTGCAATCATACGTTCAATTTCTCTCTTTTGGAAGTAAGGATATCTATAAGGCCTGATGTTTGGAGGAAAAATTCCTGGAATCAAATGAATAGCATGAGCATGATCACGATTAGGTGGGAGTCCTTTGGGAGTTTCAAACACCTTTGAATGATTGTCCAAGACTTGTTGGAGATCTGCAGAAATAAATGATTTTGATGTCAGAACTTCTAGTGAGCATAATTGTGCAATTACTCCTCGTTGTTCTTTCTTTAGAAGCTTGTCATGACATTAGAGCTTATTATCCTTCCCGGATTCCCTTCAATACCCCGTAATTCGACTTCCTTTCCTTCTGAAAAAAATTTCAAGAAAAGTTCTTGAAAATTAAAAGCTACCGTCCCCAAAGATTGTAACCATTGTACTCCTAGTACAACATCAGCACCTCCCATAGGCATGGAAAGCATTGGACTAGTCAATACATATTCCCCCATGGTTAGCTTGATATTATGGCATTTTCCAGAGCAATTTATAGTTCCTCCATTTGCAACCATCACTTGACATTCTGGTGCTGGGTATAGGAAACAATTTAATTCCTTGGCTACCTTACAATGAATAAAATTATGGGTTCTACCTGAATCAATCAACACTATTACCTTTCTCTTCTTGATTTGTCCTTTTATCTTGAGAGTTTGAGGAGTGGTAATTCCTGCCAGTGCATTACACGATATGGTTGGATTCATTTCTTCCTCTTCTGGGGCTGGTTCCTGGTGTATATCCTCTTCTTGTTCATTTTCTCCTTCCTCTTCACAATCTATGTAAAATAATTTCTTCTCAGCACACTTATGACCTTTAGTGTATTTGCTATCACAACTGTAGCAAAGCCCTTTTGCTCTTTTTTTCTTCCAATTGTTGTGGTGTCAACCTTGTAGGTTGTGGAAATCTAGATGTAGCAACACTTCCTTCTTTATAGAATTGAGCGGTAGGCTTCCTTGTCGCCATAACTTTACATTCAACTTTTCTTGCCAACCTGAATGCCTTCTCCAATGAATCAGGTTCCAGAACGCGAACTTCATGTTGGATGTTATCCTTTAAAGTGCCTATGAAGAGATCAATCCCGTGTTCCTCTGGAATATCAGTTACCCTTATATTCAATTTTTGGAAGTCCTCAATGTGTTGCCCCACTAAACCCTTTTGTTTGAGATTTATCAATTGGCTAAAAAAGGTGTTGCTCTTTGTATCCTCATAATGTGCTATCATTTCCTGCATAAAAATTGACCAAGTGACAATTTTTTTACGGGAGCAAAGCCATCGATACCATACAAATGTATTTTGTTCTAAATGTAAAGTTGCAATGCGTAACTTTTGTGTGTTTTGCACATTATGGAGATCAAAATATTGCTCCATCTGTAGTATCCATGTTACAGGATCCTTTCCATCAAACTTCCTCATATCCATTTTTGGAATATGGTGGTTCTTCCCGCCAACATTAGAGTTTATGAAATCACGATTAACATTTATTTTGTTCTCATCATGAGGTTCTTCTACTATATTTCCGCCATTAGGAATTATTTCTTGTTTTAAGCTTGTCATCAAGCCTTCCATGTATGCTTTTAGATCATTCTTCATGTTTTCCATGTTGTCTTTCATGTCATCCATCTTAGCTTCCACGCCCACTTCCATGCCATCCATCTTAGCTTCCAAACCATTCATCTTAGCTTCCACGCCTTTCTTCAAACCATCCATCTTAGTTTCCATGCCTTTCTTCAAAACTTCCATTTCATTTTTTGTTGTTCTTTGTGAGAGCGAAATTTGTTGCACTTGCTCTTGTACTTTTGATATGTCATGTTGCCATTCTTCGTCTTCATGAGTCATAGTAGAGCCTTCTAAAGGATTAATGGGCGTTGAATTATTTTTAGGGGCCATTTTAGAATCGAATACTGATATCTATTCTACAATATTCCCTTGGAATCAATTCAACTTGATTATTCAAACAAGACTTATGCAATTTGGAAAAAAAATACACACCTTTTACTTGCTTTTGAGGAGCTCGATATTGAAATTGAATTATCTCTGTAGTTGGGGATCTTCAATATCCAAAATTCATCCCTGTAGTATCCCTATAAATTCTCTTTTGAATGCCACAAGTATGCCTTGATTTGGATTCTCCAAGACAAAGTTGTGTCCAATCTCCCACAATGACCTAATTTTGGACTAGTTCAGTAGAGAAAACTTGTAGGACTTTCCACGTGTCACTGTTTCATCCTTTGTCTCTAAAATTGATAGCCAAGAAACTAAAATCCATGTACTTGTGACCACTTTTTACGTCACTCCAATCCAATTCCCAGAGAGAGAGTTATTGAACTTTTCCCACGCTCACCTCTTTGAGATGAAATTCAGGAGCCTGAAAAAGCACTACCTTCCACAGATCATATCTCCAAAAATATTGTGAACCAAGCTCTGAAATTTTTTGAAGAATTTCCTTAGGATTTCAGCTTCACACCATAGGAATTTCAGATTTTTAACCTTTGTAGAAAACAAATTATAGTGAAAATTCTACGATGACCTTTTTAGGAGCTTGAAAAAAGACCTAATTTCCATAGATGATATCTCCGAAAATATTGCGAACCAAGATCTGAAATTTTTAGAAAATATTCCTCAGGATTTTGGCTTCACACCCTAAAACTTTCAGCTTCTGAAAATTCGTAGAAAAAAAGTTATAGCGAAAATTCCACGATGACCTGTTTGTAGCAGCGAAACCCTAAAATCCAAAGCTCTGATACCAAATGTTGTGTAACCAGCTTCAAAAATAGAAGAAAAGAGATATCAACGCCTTAGAAATAAGCCACTTCGAGGAGGAAACCTCCAATACATTACATAAATGCACAATTCTTGGATGATACAATTTATAAAACTCCTTTCTATATATAGGAGTCCATGGGGCCATAATGTAATCCTAGTGGGCCACAATGTAATCCTAGCCGACCTAACAATAATAATTTAAGGGCACAATAATAAAAAAATGGGGGTTACAAGGGTACAATAATAACAATAAGGGACTATACTAGTAATATAGGGACCTAACATTTTCTTATGAAGTTTTCAATGTTTTTCAAGGGTTAGTTCTGAGAGTTTAGACATAGTTTACAACGGAGTTTTAAACTATGCAAGGTGGATTTTTATGAAGGAGGAAATGGAACAAAGGAAAGATAAGGAATTTTATGCAGAAAGAGGAAGCGAAATGAAGGTTATTTCTGAGATGGAAGGAAAATGAAAATGGATTTTTTGCAACAGTCTTTCTCTTTGAAATCAGTAGTATTCTCTGGGCTCTGAAATGGGAACAGTAATGAAAAAATTCAAAACAGAGGAGATGATGTCTTCAAGAGGCTTCAAGGGATAACATTTGTTCATAAAAATTGTTTCTTGAAGGCTCCAACAATGTTTTGGCCACCTTTTGATAGAAAAAATTTTATAGGTGGCCAACAGTGGCTCCACTTGGGTATGGTGCCTTCCTGAAGGCATCAAGAACTTCAGACTTGCATTCTCTGGGAGGCTGACCTATGCCTCATCCATTGGGTTGCCTTATTTGCTCGAATGATCTTACTCTGCTCTGAAAACATGTTAGCAGCCATGAGAAACAATGGATCTTCATCCAAAAAGCTTTCTGCCTACCCAATCCTACGGATCTAACATTTTTTCTTCATTAGAGTGCACTTGGATTGGCATACTCTGTTACAACATTTTTTTTTTTTTTTGAAAACAGGAAATCTGATCTATTTCTACTCCTTATTTCTCCATAAACTTAGATTAAACAGTTGAGTCCATATGATTCTCTACCTAATCTACTAATCTATTAGGATTAAACAGTCTAACAGATTTTATTCTCTAAATTCTACAACAAAAATTTAAAAACAGTCAAGTCAAGATTAAGCTATTTGACTTGCTATGATCTATGGCATAAAAACAAGCTGCTCATAGACATTTATTTTGCAGAAAATTTAAAGCAAAAATGGAAGGCTTCAGATCTAATGGTTCAGGTACTTCCTTCATCTTTTTACAGCTCTTTTTTTTTTTAATTTTATTTGAGCGGTCTTTCCTTTGTCAACTGGTTCAGATTTTGAGTTGATTAGAACCAGTTATTCACCTTCTGTCTTGACTCAAGAAATAAATAGATTTGAGTTATTTCTCATGGAAACTTAGGTTCAGGTTTTGAGCATGTTTGAACCTTTCATGTCTAACCTAATCTATCTATTGATAAGCCAAGATTAAACAGTTTGGCAAATTGAATTCACTATCCTATCAACAATAAATTCAAAAATAATTAGTCAAGATTAGGATGTTTGACTAATTAGAATTTTCTTTTTCAGGAGTGGCATTTGATATTGCACACTTTCAGATTTGTTTCTCTTTTTTGGTATGGGGCTATACCTTTATTGTTTTTCTACAATCTGCCCTCTTTTCTATCTTTTATTGTTTTTGTATTTTTTATTTATAAAATTGAACAAAGCAATGTTATTTACCATGGAAATGAAAGCTTTTAAAATTGAACTCAGCAATAGTAATACTTGAGCATCCTGCCATTGACAAGACCCCCAAATAGATCTGTGCCATCTAACTCTTGCAGAAAAAAGGCTTTTGGACCAATGGTGGACTGAATCATGTAAGGACCTTGCCACAAACTGTCAAATTTACCATGTTTACCCTTATATTCTCTTTTGGAGTCCCACTTGAGTACCTTGTCTCCAATGTTGAAGTCACAAGCTATTTTTCTCTTTTCAAACAACTTCTTTATATTCTCTTGCACCTTTTGAGCTCTATTGTAGACTTCTTCCCTTGTCTGCTGGAGATGTATAGTCTGATTAATCCTCCTTACCATACTGTCTTCTTCTGACTGTATTTATTGGATCAATTTTATCACTGGTACACCCAGGCTGGTAGGAAACACTACATTTAATCCATAAACAAGCTAGTAAGGGGACATTCCAATGGTCTTCTTTGTTGTCAATCTGTCTGCCCACAAATCATGCACCAACTTGTTATTCCATGATTTTTTATTTTCTTCAAGTAACTTCTTGATGATGGTCAGCAAACTTTTATTTGATGATTCTGCCAGCCCATTACCTTGAGGGTAGTAAGCAGTAGAATGACCAAGTTTAATCTAATACCTGTGACAAAAATCAATCATCTTTCTGGAACCAAAAGCAGCAGCATTATCAGTAATAATCTTCCTAGGACAGCCAAATCTAGAAAGGATATGATCTTCAAGAAATTTTAAAATGACAGAATCTGTGGCATTCCTAGAAGGTATGGCCTCTATCCATTTGGTGAAGTAGTCAGTGGCTTTGAGAATCCACTTGTGTTGGGAAGATGAAGCAGGATGGATTTCTCCTATGAAATCTAGGCCCCGTTGTTGAAAAGGAGCTTCAACAGTGATAGGTTGTAATGGTAAAGGGAGGAGTTTTCTTTTGCCTTAAAAAATTTGGCATTTGTGACAGGAAACTATCATTTTATGGACATCTTGAAAGAGGGTGGGCCAGTAATAGCCAGCTCTAAGGATTTTATTGGCTGTGGTTTTCCAGTAGAGATGACCTCCACATTCTCCTTCATGGAATTAATGCTTGATCCTCTCTACATCAACTTCAGGCAAACATTTAAGCAATAAACCATTAGTATTTTTCCAATATAAAACTTCATTTAAAATGCAATATTTCCTAGCTTTCAACTTTAAAAACCTTGCCTTTGTTTTTGATAAATCAGGAGGAGCATTAAGATTTGTAAGCACATACAAGATGTCAGTGTACCAAGGTGAGCTTTGAAATCGCTCTTCGATAGTGGGAGCAGGTAATTCTTCCTATTCATACAAGGCATCTACCATGTTAATTTCAAGGGCTTTTAGATTAGATTCAGCCATTAATTGAGCTAAGCCTTGAACTTTAATGAGTTTTGTGGGTTTGATTTCCAAATCATACTCTAATATTGCAGCAATCCATTTTCCCCTCTTTCCATCTGGGTCTTGTGACAATATGTCTTTTACCACTATATTAGGCACATAGGCAATGATGTGGGAGTGCAAAATATACACCCTGAAGTCCTTTAAGGCCTTTACCAAAGTATAGGCCTATTTTTCCATTATGTTATATTTCAAGGGTGCATCTCTTAAAGCCTTGCTCAAAAAAGAAATAGGTTGTTCCTGTCCCTCTGGATTTTTCTGCAACAGGACTGCATCCATAGTATGCCATGAGGCAAAGGAAAAAATAAGGAAATCCTTTTAAAAGTGAGGGCTAATCAGGACAGGTGCCCGAGTGAGTGCATGTTTTACCAATTCAAAGGATCTTTTGGCTTCTACAGTCCACTTCACTCCTACTTATTTCTTGAGCATATTAGTCATGTTTCTAAGGAGCTCTGCTAAGTTGGGAATAAACCTCCTCAAGAAGTTAATATTTCCAATAAAGGACTGTAATTATTTTATGTTCCTTGGTTGGCTAATCTGTAGTATTCCCTCAACTCTTTTTGGATCTATTTTAATCCCCTTTTCCGATATAATATGGCCGAGGAGTTTACCTTCGTGAAGGCCAAACACTGTCTTTTTGGGATTTAAAGATAATCCAAACCTTCTGCACTTTTCCAGGACCTTTCTTAGATGTTTAAGGTGCTCTTCATCTATTTTGGAATAAAATTTTATGTCATCAAGGTAAATTACAATGAAGTGCCCTAACTCCTTTGAAAATGCAATGTCCATGGCCCTTTGGAAAGTGGCCCCAGCATTCATTAATCCAAAAGGCATTTTCACATACATGAAAGTGCCCCAAGGAGTGGTGAAAGTTGTCTTGAGTTGGTCTTCTGGGAGTACTAAAACTTGGTTATACCCTAAAAAACCATCTAACAGAGAAATCCTCTTTGAACCAACTACCCTTTGTAGGATGTGTTCCATTTTGGGTAAAGGGTAATTTTCCCTTAGGGAGGCTCTGTTAAGGTTTCTGAAATCAATGCACAATATGATTTCTCCTGTCTTTTTCCTCACAGATACAAGGTTAGAAACCCAATCTGAAAACCTCACAGGCATTATGATTCCTGCCTCATACATTTTCTTGATTTCCTTTTCTACTAGAGGCAGTTGTATTGGATTAATTCGACACAGTTTTTTCCTAAAGGGTTTTTGGTTTTCTTTCAATGGGATCTTGTGTTGGATGATTTCTGTATTGTAGGCCTTTAAGTCTTCTTAGCTCTAGGAAAACACATCAACAAACTTATTAAATAGGTCGATGTATTTCTTTTTCACCTCAAAGACCTGCCAATATTTTTCATTATCTGGCACTACAGGTCTATATTTTGTTTGAATGATGATTTGTTTATCACCAGGTGATTCTTGACATGAACTAGCAGTGCAGGCCAGCCCGTTTGCAATTATGTTTTGACTCCTTGGGACAAACATGAGCTCATATTTTGTAAACGTGTTCAAGAAATCTATGGCATTATTTCAGTATACCCTTAGTCTAGGATGCTTAACGACATACTCTCCATTTAGTTGTTTAATGACTAATTCTAAGTCTCCCTGAACAATTATCTTCTTGGCTCCCAGTTCTTTCAATAGACACAATCCTAGGATGAGAGCCTCATACTCTGCGATGTTGTTAGTGCATTGGAAATCTAGCCTGAAAGCATGGATTTTGGAGTAATTGTTTTCAGTGTCGACCAACCATACCCCAGCTCTCGCACTCTTTTTAGTGCAAGACCCGTCAAAGTTCATGCACCATAGGGGATTGCTTGTAGGGCTAGCATCGTTTTCATCCCTATTGCCTTGTTCATCATTATGTTCTATTCTGGGATCCACAACATGTTGTGCTGGGTCTCGTTCCTCAGGATTTTCATGGAGTTGAGTGTGAGGGGTAGTCTATTGTTTTCCATCTTGGCTTTGTTCACTCTAGTTTGTTGTTTCAACGCACTATTCAGAAGTTTCTCTCTCGTTTTCTTTGATATCGAGAACTGCCATCATTTCTAGATTAGGGGCCTCTAACTGGTTATCTGAGTCATTGTGTTCTGGCTCTGACTCCTTTGTGCATTCATTATTGTAAAAGATAAACGAATTCAGGTCTGTATGGACAGAATAAATGGGGAAATTTTCAGGATTTTCGAGCTACTGACGATGAATCTCATTTGTGCCTCTTTGTATAGTCTTCTAAGCTGGCTAAAGACAGGGATAGTGGCATATGTCCCATCCATTTGTATGGTACCTTGCAGCTTGGCACTCCATGATCTTTACAACAACATGCCATACTTAGGAGGCACATCAGCCACCACAACATCCATCACCATGCACTTGGCTGGGATTTGGGTCAAACTCACACAAAGGTCTTTGATTAGGCCAAGGCACTTCACTCTGCTAGAATCAAAAGAATATAAATCCTTGTAAGGTTTGGTTATTTCTAGTCCTAGCCTTTCCATTATCAACTTTGGCATAAGGTTGTGTGAGGCTCCAGAGTCATGCATAGCATTATGCAGGATTTTGTCATGAACATTCAAACTCACATAAAAGGGAGGAACGGGCCCCTCTTGATATATACCTTCAATATTAGGACCAAAAATCAGCTCTGGCTGGTCATCATTATGACTGACTGTGTCATTATTATCCTCAATATTTAAAGCCTTCAAAATTTGGGTCCTATATACATTCTGGGCAGCCAACTCAGTTAGGGGAACCGAGATTCTGATCTTTGAAATTTCTTGGTCTAGGCTGAAAGGAATTTGTTTCTTTGAAGAACTTGTCTCAGCCTTACTATCTGCCAATCTATCAGCAACGTCATCTTGCTGATTTGTTCTATTCGTATTTGACAAAATGGTCTTAACAGGAGTACTAGCTAAAGTGGTAGTACTACTAATGTCCGCACTCTTCTTTTCATTGTTTTGAGTGCCTTTCTCTCTACCTTTATCAGAATTCACAGCCACTGTTTTATCCTTTTGTTTGATAATTTTAGGCTTGGTTGTAGTGTTGTTTTGTGAAGATTTGTCAGAGGTTTTGGTGTTGGGAGTTTTTTGACTGGTTTTTCTTGTAAGGTCATATTATTTTTGAGACTCAATGATGACATTTTCCATGTCTTGAAAATAACTTTCATCATCATCTCTGTTGTCATCATAAGGGGTATGAAGACCTTGTTTTATATCATAATGAATATGAAAGCTATCATTATCTACCCCCAGCATGTTGATATCATCTTCCTCTATTATCTCATATGTTTCCTCAACCTCACTTATATAGTTTTGATGAAAGGGAGGAGTGATCTGTTGATCATCTTCCCTAGGTCTGTTTGGAGGTTGATTCCTTCTAAAATTCAGATTCTGGTTCTGGTTTTTGTTTTGAGGAGCAGTTTGGTTTTGAATGGCTTGTGCTCTCTCAAGGATGCTCATTTTCTTCATCATTTCCTCCATCATTCTCTCCATTTTTGAGTTGGAAGTAGAGGGTGTAGATTCCTCTCTAAAGGACAATCTCTTTTAATTTTTCATTCTCGCTCTCTTCTCCATAAAGTTTACTTCTACAGCAAGAGCACCTTTTTGCATTTCTTCAAGAGTTGTAGGATCTCTCTCTCTCAGTTGATAGGCCATCTCAGGGTCAAAACCTTTAGGAAATTTGTTTAAAGCTGAGCCTTGTGGAGGTTTTAGGTCTGGGGAAAGTGTATTATATACACTATTAAATTTGGTACAATAAGCTTGTACACTTTCCCCCGTGTCTCTATGGAGGTTCTTGTAATCCGAAAGGACTTGGAGAGGGTTTTTCTTTACTTCCCATTTGTTTAAGAATGTCTGATGAAAGGATTGGAGATCATTGATACTATGAGGGGTTAAGCCTTTAAACCATTTTCTGACTTCCTCTCCTAAGCTTTGAGAAAATAATCTAAGCTTGACAGTATCATCATCAATTTCATTTCGGTCAAAGTAGTCATTCATTTTATCCGTATGTTGTGATGCATTTGTAGCATTTCTAGCATCATATAATGGAATTTTGGACTGATAGTCCTACAGAAGATTGACTAATGGCACAGGAAGGAACAAGGGAGCATACCATGCTGCCATGATATGTGGTGGAGGTGGATTTACAAGAGGTGGATTAATAGGAAGGAAAGTGGGCTGAAGTGGAGTGGTTTGAACAGTGGATGTAGGGTGAGCAGAAATGGATGGACCAGGAATAGATTGCTGAGCTGATCTTGGATGAGAGACACCTAAGTTGTGAAGGAAATGTGAATCAGGAGGTGTTGTTTCTCTGCTACCAGTATGTTCACTTGTTTCAGGAGATGAAAGTGAAGACTCATAATCTAACTGATCTAAATCATCAAGAGACCTAGTTCTAAAGGGATTCACTAAGTCAACTTGTGATTGTTGTAGAGCTGAAAGATTTTCAGGAACTGAATTAGCTCTTAAGGGTGATCTAAAAACAGTTGATAATTTAATCCTAGGAGACCTCCTAAGGATACTTTCTGGATTGTCAACTATCTCAGGTGGATCAGGGTCAGGATAGGCTCTAGTGTGAGTCTTTCTAGAAGCCACTATGCTGTGTTTTTTAGACATAAATAAACAAGAAAAGTGTTAACCAGATATGAAAATTTGTGAGTGGTTTAACTGATCTTTTGCTAAGAGAAATTTAATCCTAAAGCCCTCTTATTGATTTTGAATGGTTTTATAATGATTACGGGTCCTCCCAGTGGAGTCTTAAGGTCTGCAGGGTTGTGGAGTCGCCAAGTGGAAGTTTTTAGCTCTTTTGGAGGTAAAAGGTTTTTTGTTCCACTACCATGTTTTATTGAATATCAACGTGAACTATTTTTGGATTTTTTAAGTTCTAATGGTTGTTAAGAATATGCTAACTCTATTTCAAAACGTAGCTATGGTTATGAGACAAAGACAGTCTACTCTTATGGCTAAGCTAGCTGATTTTTCAAGGTTAGATAAAGTCTTATGAGAATCTTAGGGTTTGCCTAGTTTGTCACTGACTCAAACAAGTTTCATTATGATTACCATTCTTTGGTAGTGCTTGAAAAGGCTACTTTCTACTCACAAGGTTTTATGAAGATTTTAAGGGAACCTAAGGTGAAAATTCAATTGAGGTCCCCAGCGGAGTCACCATTATGTTGGGGTTCCTATGTTTTGGCCATTGACAAAAACCAAAAGATAAGACAACATCGAACCACTTTGGGATTCAAGGATCTAGCCCTCCTGAATCCGGAGAGGGATCTCTCTATGAATGAGTTTAAAGATGTGATCTTTAAATCCTGGGTGATTTTAGGCTAGTTATGAAGAGCATGGGTTTTGTTTGTTTGTTTTTGGTTAGACAAAGACATGATGAAGGTACGGGAAGTTAAAAGTAAAGGGTGAATATGTCTGCAAGTGAAGAAATGATTCGGCTAACAGAAAAGGCAAAGATAGTTATAACCCATTGGGCTATGGAGTCATAGGAGGATTTTAATTGAACAGGAAGTTTCAAGAAGGATCAATGGAGCAATTCACTTATGTCAAAGGGTCTCTTAAGTTGATTTTATGGAATGAAACAGATAGGAAATAGAGAGAAAAACAAATGAAGAATAGTGAACATCCTAATATCAAGTAATTATTTTCAAACTATCTTGCTTCGGCATGTGCTTAAGGAAAAACAATAAAGTATTCTGAGATCAGGTAAGTACTTTTAAACTAGCCTGCATTGAAGTAATTTCAGTTAGAAAACATTTAAAAATAGTTTGAACAGCTTAAGATTAGGTAAGTGCTTCTAAACTATACTGCTTTCAGCATATTCTAGAGAAAAACACATATGATAATCACAAAGAGCAATCTAGATCAGGCAAGTGCCTTTAAACCAACCTGCTTTAATATACTCTAAAGGAAAACACAGAAAATACTCATTTTGAAGAGCAATCTAGATCAAGCAAGTGCTTTTAAACCAACCTGATTTAATATACTCTTCAAAGGGAACATTCAAATGAAGAAAACATAGAAAATAAAGCTTTCAGTAAGATTAGGGTACTGTTGAGAGTAAATCCTAGCTCTATGTTTGCTGCTCTTGACCAGAGAAAGTGGACAGAGTGAAAACATTAAAGAAAATAACAATTGACAGTGAGGAACACATCACCATTGACATAAATCAAGATCCCATAAATCAACAACTTGTATTTTATGTTCAAACCAGTTACAATCAGCAAGCCCGGTGGGTCTCTACAACTTCAAACTTCTCATATCAGCTTATGTATCTTCAAGTTGCACACAGGGTATCAATAGCTTCAGAAAAAATTACATGCATTGAGATGTCTAGAGATCAAAATTTTCTCATCTTCTGCAGAAGTATTAATAGAAGAATGAGGGGGTGGGAGGATTTTCCAGGGGTCAAGTATCATTAATTATGTAATCAGTGCAATTCCTGGCCTTTGGGAACCAGGAAAGGCATAATGCGAGAATGTAATCATTTCTAATTCTCCTTCATAACTCTGTTTCTGCCTTTAGAGGCCTAATGATCGAAAATGATCCACTTCTGGGCTATTATTAATCTTTAAAAATAGTTTTGCCGACAATTTAGGGATAAGATCTTTGATTTGCATTAATTGTTCAGCTATCTTTAGGAAACACCTCTTATTCTGGTAGTGATTAAAACTTCTTTGATTCTTGTGAAACTTCAGGTGTCTATAGGAGTTGGAGAGAGTTCGATTGGCCTCTTCTTGTGGCGGCCGAGGCTTTCTCGGCTCAACAGATGTCTTCGTATTCTCCTAAAACACCTTTAATTTACTTGAGATTTGTGTTTTAGGTCTTCAATCTCTTGTTCTGGTTCGTTCTGTCTTTGATAATGATACTCTATGACTGGCACTTGATTAACTGTATTTTTTGGTGCGCAGGGCTGTACAGGGATCGAATGGCATTAATGCATCATGAGTCATAGATAAAACTTGAATTTTAAACCCTCGGAATGATTTCTCTAGTGAATCAAAGGCGGGAGGATTGTCACCCTCAGCTTGTGAATTTTCTTCAGCATGGCAGAAAAACCATTAAATCCTGCAAAAATACAAAAAAAAGGTTATAAATTCCTGTATGTGTAGGTTTACTACTTCAAAAGGCACGTGGAGGGAGCATGGCCGTTGGATGGCCTCATCCAACGGTTGAGATTGATCAGAGGAATTCAAAGGGAAGGCGGAAGAAGAATTTAAATTTGAGCAAGGGCAGAAAGTCAAAGTGAAGGAATCAGGGTGATGAATTATGGGCTGTCGATCTGCAGATCAGATCAACAGTGGAGATGCCTTAAATGACCACGTCGTATCTTGGTTAACTGTCGAGCTTCTTTGGCGAGTGATCACCATCTGATGAGTGGCCTCAGATCGGACGACACACATCAATATCGTGCCCACTCCACGTCCGAACTTTAATGCGCGATGAACGACAGTTTTGTGAATAGTGGTGAGGCCACGCGTCAGCCGGTGTATGGAATCGCTGCAAAATAAAAAAAACCGCCCCGCTCTCAAAATCAGTGCAATGGATACCGCGTGGTTTTGCGACGGTGAGTGGATGGTGGGGACCACCAAGCGATGGATTGCGCGCCGTCGATCTGTGGATCAGATCGACGGTGGAGATTGACTGAAAAATTGCACTGGCGAAAAGTTTATAATATAATAAAAACCAATAAATTTATATAGATGAAGGTTCAAAATATTACATTACAATGCGGCTTGGCGCCTGAGTGCGGGGCCTTGGGTTATATGGAGAGTCATGTGACCGGGGTTAAAGAGGAGGGGCTAATCGCCATTAGACAACGCGATAAGCACTTAGAAGGCTAGCGCTTGGTTCTAGCACCAAGGCGTATGGAGCAAAAACAAATAAAGACTTATCCCAAGGGGGTTTAAACCTTTACACCAAAATATGTATTTTCTTATGAAGTTTTCAATGTTTTTCAAGGGTTAGTTCTGAGAGTTTCGACATAGTTTACAACAGATTTTTAAACTATGAAAGGTGGATTTTTATGAAGGAGGAAATGGAACAAAGGAAAGATAAGGAATTTATGCAGAAAGAGGAAGCAAAATTAAGGTTAGTTCTGATATGGAAGGAAAAGGGAAATAGATTTTTTGCAGCAGTCTTTCTCTTTGAAATCAGTAGTATTTTCTGGGCTTTGAAATGGGAAAAGTAATGAAAAAATTCAAAACAAAGGAGATGATGTATTCAATAGGCTTCAATGGATAACATTTTTGCATAAAAACTATTTCTTTAAGGCTCCAATAATGTTTTGGCCACCTTTTGATAGAACAAATTTTATACGTGGCCAACACTGGTGTTTCTAGCCATGCAAATTTTTTCTCTCGAATTTATTCAAAAAACCTTGAGGGCTAGCCAGATCCACCTCGTGCCTGTGAAGAAAGGATATATTCTCAAGCTCCCAACTCCTTTTGGCCCCTTCACCATAAATTTGAGGTAGGCCCTCTCCTCTATGGAAAAATTACAGCAAGGGATAGACCTTCTACAAGGAAAATTCTAGCCCTATAACCCGAAAGGAGTCCTTTCCAATAGGAAGAGGAAAATAAAGTCAACTGCTTATGTACATGATACTAGGCCCTTAATTCAGTGGAGAGATAACCTTGATACATAGCCTTTGGATGCACAGATGGAGGCCGAGTCTTCAACTACAGAAGGGAAGGGCGACAATGCGTCTGTAGAAACAGAGAAAAAGGGGCAAGCAGATGACTTAGATGTATCGGGAAGTCAAGAAGGTATGAACATTGACGAAGGAGCACATCCCCATAAGAAATAGAGAACTAAAGGGACAGAGGATGTATGGTAGGGACCATCTCAGGAATATTTTCCTTGTTTTGGAGTCCCTAATAAGAATAAGGTAGGCTTCCTGATTACTTTCGATGATGCCTCCTCGTCGGGCCCTTCTCGGCTTTTGTAGGAAATTTTAGTTGACAGAGAAAAAGTAAGGGAGGAGATAAACACCAGGAACAAGACCACACGAGAGAAGCTAAGGTTTGAATTGGCCGGTTTTGTAAAAAAATATCATACCAGACTCACCACTACGTTAGACATAGACAAGGAAAAAATCATATTTTCTATTCAACAGGAAGTGTTGCAGCCCTCAACCGATGGAAGTCATTACTAAGTCCTAGAGATCGCCTTGAGCCTGGCTAATATCCCACTGATGGATAAGCTTTTATTACACCAGTGCGTCGAAGACATGTTGCGAGACGAGGTAGTGAAACTCGCACTCGCTTTGAGGAAACTTGAGGAGAAGCATGGCTCGATATTAGAAAACCAGAAGAGGGAGAGAGCTAGTGCTAGAGCGATCAATAATAAGCTAAAAACCCTTAAGAAAGTAATAAGGGACAAAGGGGCTGACAAGGATGTAGTTTGATAGAAGCTCATCACTGATCTGGAAGTGGAAAACTCTTAGTTGAAGAAGAAACTAAATATACCCAATGGGGAGCACATGCAAACGGATGAATTGATCCAAGTAGAAAGGGAGAAATCAAATCTCGTTGATTCACTGGCTAAGGAGCAAGAAGATAATACTCAAAAGACCGCAAAGATTGTAAGTCTAAAATAGAGATTGTATGACTTACAGGAAAAATGGGACCAAGATGTATGCATAGCCCCGACATTCGTTGAGCCTGGAACCACCCCAGAATAGTTGATTAAGGCCCTGCCTGACTTAAAGGTTTCAAAAAGTGAAGCACGTACAATGCGCCAGAGGCTAAAGGATATGGAAGCTACACTAGAAACAAATCAGAAGGTGGTAACGTCCCTGCAAAATGAGGTCGAGAAGTTACAAAGAGAAAAATAGGATCAGGAAAAGTCCATCAAAAACTTGACTGCTCTGATGAAAGGTAACATGACACTCCTGGAAGCTAGATGGAAATTTGGACTGATATAATATCAGAGGTCCGGAAGCATTGGAACTACCTAACTTTGATGGACGATAAGAAAATTTTGGTCCGTTTATTTGGAGTACAGTTGCAAGAAGGGCGTGCAGAGGGCAAAGCGAAAGTTTCAATGGCTAAGAGGTACATCCATTACTTGAATGAACTGGACCCTGAGGAGTTTCTCACTCAAGGAATCACTGATTTTTTCAGAAGGGTAATGGAGGTTAGAAGGGTGGTCGAGAAAGAGACTGCTAACGTGGGTTGTTTAAAGCTGGTTTCAAGCGGAGTCGAACAGTTTGACCGAGAATTGATAAGTTAGTGGAGGTAGGCCTCCCATCATGATGGCACTGAGAAATGTCCACATTTTTCGAGCTGACGGTTTATGAACAAAAAATGACAGACGTCATGAACAATGTTGATTTACCCCTAGAAAATACTGCCCGTATGAAGGCAGATACAATAATAGCTTCTCTTAAAAAATAATTCTTCCTCGTCTGCCGAGTCAAGCAGTTCTTAGCCATCCAAGTAGACTACACAGAGCTCACAGATATCCAGGCCCTGGTCGAAACATTTACCACCATGCCATCCCCAGGAGAGAGTGTGTGGCAAAAATGAAGTGAATATGCTAGTACTCTGGTATTGACATCTTCTCATCAGTCGTTTCCTCCTTTTGGTAATAGAACAGGTTCATCCTAGTCATCATCTCGTCCACATCAGCACCGATCAGACACCCCTCTTCGCCACAAACAATGAAACTCATGTTTTGGCCTGCGCGGCCTATTTACTTTAGTTTCTCTTGAATTGTAAAACCCGGTGAAATATTTATTTCACCCTATCCACTCGTTATTTTCCATTTAATGTTATGTTTTTAGTTAGAGCCTTCATTAGGCCAGGTTGTATGTGATGAGAGGTCATTTTTCCTCATCATCATTTTTGGTTTTTGATTGGGACCTCGAACAAAAAATATATTTAGAGGAATATTTTGTTTTGGGAAATATCTTCTCTCAGAGTTCATCTGTAAGGCTATAAAAGATGAAATCAGAAACCGATAAATGGTTCTAGATTTTCCAGAGAAGAAGTTGTTAATTGTGAATTCTCTCATTTTGTAAATTTTGAGATCCTCTCATAGTGTGTATCTAAAGATCCCTTTCGGGAAAGGAAATGAAGTTAATCTATTGTTGTGATGGATTCCTACTGAGATAATTAAAAAAATATGTATTTTCCTAGTAGTGTTTAAATTCAATGTTCATTTTGTTCTCATCATTCCCTTGTTATCGTAGCTTTCAGAATGCGAATGTTCAAAACGGTTGATGTGAATTTATCCTAAATGATACTCATGTCTTTTGTTCTCTAACGTTTTAAATATGGCTCAAGTTGCAATTTCCATTTCAAATTCTACTCACAGGTCATTTTCCTTCTTGTGTCAGTGGAGGGTGGATTCTTATGTTTGTATAAGCCCACCTTATTCTGATACTTTCTTCATTTTCTTGCATTGTGTCTCAAACCCATTTATCCTTGTAACTGTTCTTTGATTTCACATGCGGCCCACCTCACAACAGTTCACTTTCATGACTGATTTTGATTCATTCTTATAGACTCTTAAGCTATACAGCTAGATGTCATTTTTGTCAATTTTCTGTCTCTGATATCTTGGACCAATATCAAAAAATTTAACCATCATTTCATAACAAGAGGTTCCTTCCTACCAACATGTGTTGAGATTGCAACAAGATGATGAGCTTAGTGGAAAGGAGTCGCCTTCACTAAGTGGGCCCACAGGCTATTTTTGGCGCAAAGTCTATTTTTAGACTATGTCTATTTTTAGACATATGGATCATGTTCTATGAGTTGCAGGATGCTATTTGTGGATGGTTGGTCAAGTTGGAAAAAAATAGATGGACTTATATTTTTAGACATACTGGGCGGAATCTATTTTTAGATTGCCAGTCTAAAAATAGATATGTAGAATATTATTAGTTCTTAATAATATTTAGACTCTAAACATTATCTTATTCTCTTGGAGCACTTCAGTTAAGTGCACAAATGTGGCATAGGAGCTAACAGAAGGAATTACGCTATTCCTGAGGGTTATGTGGAGCTATTGCATGGATACTTCAGTTGGAACTCATGTGACAGAGGTTGGTGGAGTTGATTGAGGAAATTAGTGGAGTTGTATTTAGTTTAACTAATCTAAACATAGTTGAGCTATTTGTATTCAGTTTAACTAAATGATAAAATTAGTGAGAGTGGTGTGAATTAATTATTAATTAATTCACTAATTATAAAATCATTAATCAACTAAAGAATGCATCAGTTAACTTCAGTGCATGGACAGTTTCAGTGGAGACCAGTGCAGAGATAGGTGAAAGAGTAGGTTAACTATCAGTTGTGACTATACAGTTGCTATTTGCAACACACAGATAGGTGGAGAAGCCCATGAGGATTGCGCAGTACAAGCCAGGTGGTTTATCTATTTAATGAAGCCATCCCATAGCATTGAAAACCTAATAGAGGCTAGCTATCAAGTGGAAAAATATTGGAGCATGTGTTTTGCTAGACCTAGCTTGATAGTGTGTAGCAATTGAGGGTGTGCATGAGAGCTTGTGAGGAGATTTTTTACTATGATTGTTACATGATCTCCATGACATATAATATACAGATAGTTTGGGTTTTTAGCTTTAAGATTTCCCATTAAATATTGTGTTCATATGTGTGATTGTTTGTGGTTTTAATGTGTGCATGCAATTGATTTTATTTCCGCATGTGATGATCAATGGTAGAAGAGATTCTGCATTATGCATGAAGCTAAAATAGTGTGTGATCAGGAGAATCTCGGTGAATAATATGTCAGTTATTCAAATTTCTACAACATGAAAAAATTACCTTTGAATCCTCTTGCCTTTATGATGTCCTAGGCACTAGTCTTTAACAACTCAAGGTTGTATCTAGGAGTTACAAAAATTTTCATGTTTAAAGAGTTTGAAAAAGACACAAAAAGAAAACTCATGTTATTCTTTCAATGTAAAATTTTAACAAACCCAGAGAAAGTAAAACTCGGTGTTTTTAAGTTTTATGGAGTGAGGAGAAAAACATAAGTAAACTCCACAATGTTCTTTTTCGTGAATTTAGTCTCTCAAGCCTGAAAAGGGATAAAATAAGGCAGGAGCAAACTCTATTGACCATGATTAGTCAAGGTATATATTTTTCGTAATTATTCTAATTCAGTCCGGAAAAGGGATAAACTTATACTGAATAGCCAACTATTCATTTACTTTTACGAGTTCAAATAGTCAAGTGCTCAGCAATATTTTATGTTTAAAGAGTCTAAAAAGGGATTAAAAGAGAACTCCATGGTTTCACTTTTTCGTAAGTTTTAATGAGTTCGAAAAAGTGATAAAATGTGTACTCATATGGCTGACTTTCAATTTAATTTACGAGAAGGAAAAGATGGAAATAATTTGACATTTTCATGTGTTTTACGAGAATGAAAGATAGAAAAATAATCTCTCGATTTTCATGAGTTTAACGAGTCTTGAAAACAATAACCAAAATGGACTCGAGATATGTTTCATTTTTATAAAAGCTTGAAACAAAGGAAAACTATGCTTGAAAGTGGTTTCATTTTTACACAAGCTTGAAACAAAGGAAATTGTGCTTGAGATAGGTTTGTTTCATTTTTACACAAGCTTGAAACAAAGGAAAAATCATGCTTGAGATAAGTTTCAATGCCCCCAAGCATAACATACAAGGGCACATGCCCCCCAAGATTCATTTCATTCACCTAAGTAGACTATTGGTTACTAATAGCTAGATGGAATGAAGGGTCATTTATGAGAGCAGATGAAAGACTCAACTTAATCATTAATGAGATCTAGTGAAATACTCGAATTAATCATTTACGAGATCTAGTGAAATACTCTACTGAATTAGGAGAGGATTTGTTTCATTTTTTACACCATATTGACACATGAAAAGAGCTATGCTCATAGAAATTTGTCTCATTTTTTATTGAACTTGACACAAGAAAAGGAACTATGCTCATGGGAACTTGTTTCATTTTTTACCGACGTTGAAATAGTTAAAGAACCATCCTCATGACGTTATTCATTTTTTAACGAGGTTGACATAGGAAAAGGAACTATCCTCAAGACTTGATTCATTTTTTAACAAGGTTGAAATAGTAAAATAACTATCCTCAAGACATGATTCATTTTTTAACGAGGTTGATACAGTGTTAGGGTCCTATAATAATAGGATTCATAATTTTGAATTGACTATATTTTAGTCTTGTAATATTGTATATACTTTGCTTTCTGCAAATTGTTTTCCCATATTAAAAAATGTAAAGAGGGTAAGTCCTAAAAGAAAAATAAAATGACTAAAAGAAAAAATATCAAAAAATAAAATAAAATATGAACCCCATAAGAAAAGAGATAAAAATAGATCCTGAAAGAGATGCAAATGAAAATTCCACTACTTTTACTTTACTTTGCAAATAAAGGTTGTGTGAATCTTGTCCAAAATGCCACAATCCATGATGATCAAACTGTTTAATCTTGATTCATTCATGCTTTAAATTTCATGTTGATAGTTAGAGAATAAAAATCTAGCCAAACCATTTAATCTTGGCAGATCAGTAGTTAGATAGATAATAATAATGATCTCATCAGTTTCATCCGAGCCATTGGAAGTTATAAGGTTAGAATTATATAGTTTTCTTATAAAAGAAAAATAAAAAGAGTCAGCAAGCCTAAATGCACCCAATAATCAATAATATCCCTCAAAATCCCCTTCCCTTTGCTAAAAACCCTAATGCCACTCTTAAAAGGAAAATTTCCCTTGTAAAAATATCCCTTTCCCTTCATTTTTAACCTTTTCCCTTACTTCACTTATTTTCCCTTAATAAAACCCTTTTTTCCTAGATTAAAATCCATTTCCCTTTGAAAAAGTAAATTCCCATTTATTAAGCCCCTTTTCCAATAAAAACATGCAAAAACCCATTTTTGTATAGTTTAAAAGTTTAAAAGAATCGGGTAGCACTCTAAAATCCCTCCCTGATATCTTTTAAAAACACATATCCCTAGTATATTTTAAAATCCCGCACATGTATTAATTATGTGTTTAACTTTATTATATTAACTCCCGCATATATACACATTTACCCCGTATTACATTAACTCCTACTTAATTATATTTTCGCAGACCCCTTATGTTAATTTAATATATAGTTTTGTTTTATTAACCCACTTCCCATTATAAATAATCTTGGGTCTCACTTTCCTCTAACCTTGTTGATTATATATCAAACCCCTCTACTAAATAATCCTGACCCATATCAAATAAACCCATCACATGACTTATAAATCCAGGCCCCACCTTCTATCAAATCCCCGACTCACCATCCTATTCGTCCAACCGTCAGGTCTTCATTCATCAAATCTTGCGACAAATAACTGTTTTCACACCCCCGACTACCCAAAATTTAACACCACTGGAGGGTTGTGAAATAAGAAATTTTGAAACCCCTCCCCCTTTCTAGGTGGCAGCCCCACGGCTCATCGCACTCCTTAGCAAAATACTGCCCACCCACTTTTTTTCATGTGAAAACCACTCATCCTCTTTTCACCCTGTACGAAAGGTACTGCCCCTCCATTTGAATTTGACCCCACAACCATATGTTTAACCGCTGTTGGTTGAAAAAATAAAGACCGCACTTTCAATACTTTTTCACCATTTGTTTGTTGAAGTTTCCGGAAAAAAGTTATGTCGACCTATTCTCAAGCCAAAAAAGCTCTGTTGACCTATTATTGAGATCAAATTACATTAGAATTCAAGCCTTTTGATACTAAATTCGGTGTAGATTTAGTTGAAAGATTTATAAATGCCATTGAAGCCTATTTTGCTACCAAAAAGCCTCAATTGCTTCCAGAACCCCTTCTACATATCAAGGCTTCCTTTTCTAGGTATTCTTGAAGTGCCAACATCCGTTCTTAAGCAATAAAGTAATAAGTTAATCAATTGAACTAGTTTAAAAGCTTTGCAAACCATAGAAAATCCATTGTTGCCTCCAAAACCTTTTTTGCAGATCCAAATCATCTTTTCACAGGTATTCTTGAAGTCCTGAGACTATTTATTAAGCAAAAGAGTAATTAATTGAATAAAATAGACAAAACTATGGATTTCCCAGGCATTGTGATAGTTAATCCCCTGCAACCTCTTGTTATTGATGTTGAACATACCCCCCTTGCAAACAAAAACTTCAAAATCAGTGACCCTGTCACTGATTCCAAGCTCCTTGAGCTCCACTGTTGGAGCCATGACAAATCCTTAGACCAAGCTAATGATATATTCCTTTGGGAATCAAATTTTCCCAAATACATCTTCCCACAGACTTTCCAATTCCCTGAAATCATCAGGCTTTGTCAAGTTAATTATCTGCCAAATGAAAGAGCCCAAGTAACCCACGGAAAGGAAATTTTGCTCACCATTATTGCTGAATCCATAAATCAAATGCTTCAAATTCAACCCAAGCCTGATGAAGTCCCTTTGTCAATTGAAATCCTCACTGAGTTATATTTGAAACTTGACTTTCCAAAGAGATTTCAGATCTTTCAAACCTTATTTCCTTCATCAGTTGAAACCCCAAAGAGCAACCCTCCCTATTTAGCTTCAATTTTCTCAGAAAGAACAGGATAGATTGTCACAATGTTGTCTTGCATTCTAGGCTATTTTACATATGAGTATGTGAATTCTTATTTCTTAGGATTTTTGTCCATTTTCTATCCAGGACAACTTCCATACTTCACATTTAACTTTTCTCAGTACTTATCATATGTTATTCATGAGAAACTGATTAAATTACCTGAGGAAGGAGTCTTTAAGTATTCATCTGTGTTGTTTCATTTATTCCTATACTTCCAATCTGATAGGTTTGCATTTAGCCTTCAAAAACTGGACACTAAGGGCAACCCCCAATCAGTTGTCTTATGGACTTCCTTAATCAGGAAATATTCCACAAAGTTTACCTACAACAACTTCATGTTGGAAATACTGAGGGGGGGGGGGGGGGGAATCAATATTCCTTTTAATTAGAGCATTAGTTAATCTTCAATTATTATCAGTGTTTGTACAATGATAGCAGCAAACAAGAGGAACACAAATGCACACAGTTTTTAAGGTGGAAACCCACTCCGGGACAAAAACCACCTAATGCTTTTATAATAATTCTTTAATATTCAACTCCAATTGAAAATAAATCTCCAAATTCCTAGAATCTAGAAAAGCATTCTTCTCCAACTCCCATTGGATGGATGCTCCAACTCCCAAGATTCTTCAGTAGTCAACTGAATGGATTCCCCAACACCCAATGAGCTACAACTCACCCTAGCACCACCCTACCACCCTATAGAAGAATAAAAGAAGAATGGACTCACCTACCAGGGAAAATGGTCCACTTTACAATGATATAGAATGATGTAGAAGAAGAAGATATACTAGACCATAACCCCAACTTTGAAACAACCACCTAATGATGATCCTAGACCTCCCAACACTGCCTCTTCAACCCTTGGCAGATAGACACTAGTACAATTTTTTCAATAATGTATTTACAATGACTTAGTACAAAGATACCTTTACAATGATTTTATGCAGTGTTGCCCACTTGAAGATTTCATATGATGAACTTCTTGATGTTGTTATGCACCTTGGTTGCTGCTCTTGTCATGCTACCCACTGCTGCACCTTGCTTTGCTTTTCTATCGTAGAAAGTCTGGTCCTTTGCAATCATTGACAACACATGATCTAGCTTTTTCTTGCCTTCTATGAGCTTGATATTGAATCTGGTGTATATATGTTATTTCAGATCCTCAATATCTGATTTTCACAGGTCTGACCCAATTTGGGTTCCTTAAGAGAGAGTTATACCCAATCTCTCACAATGCCCTAATTATGGATTGTTTCAGCAGAACGCACTTGTATGATGTTCCATGTGTCACTGTTTCTTCATTTGGCTCTGAAATTGATAGAGAAAAAACTATAGACTATGAACTATCTTCCAATTTCTACGGAATTCCAATCCGATACTCAAAGAGAGAGTTATGACAATTTTACCAAGGTCACTTCTTTGAGATGAATTTCAGGATCTTGCAAAAACCTTGACTTCCACAGATCATATCTCCAAAAATATTGTGCACCTTGATCTGAAATTTTTATAGCAGCTTCCTCATGATTTTCTCTTCACCTCATAAAAATTTTAGCTTCTAAACCTTCGTAGAAAAAATTTAGAGTGAACATTCCATGATGACTTGTTTCAAATGGCAAAATCCCTTGCCTAAGGAGGAAATGAAGGTCACAATTTATATAAATGCTTAAGTTGAGAGGGGCTTCAACAAGTGAACATGGGAGGGATTTTAGGAGCTTAAAAAATATTAATTATGACTTTTCAGTGACCCATGCCCCAAACCCATGGGATTTTAGCCCACTAATTGGGGGTACAAACTTCAAACATGAATATCTCTCAAACCATGAAGAATTACATGGCGTGCCATGTATCAACGGAAACATCTCAACAAGTAGAAACCATAAAAATAATTATTGACCCATATTATATTAATTTGGTAGGTCAAAATTCCCATGCAATATTGGGTTAGCCCGTGGTGCTGCTTGAGTTGACATCAATGACAATCGCTGATCAACACTTCATTGATTCATTTATTTATCCAATTGTCAATATGCTAAGAAGTAGTGGTGAACCGAGAGTTGATGATGAGATAAATAAGGTCTTGCAGTTATCAGAAAATAGTAGGACATGAGACTGGTATTTATACTGGAAGCACTTTGAGATTAGGTTGTATGTATGTCATCTCACTCCATATAAGCTGCATAAATACCTCCCAATGAGGTTATTTACATTGGAATATATCAGGCAGATCCTAAACTCTAATGAGGTTAACTTTCTATCAGCAAAGAAGAAAACATAGTTTAAGATAAAAAACTAGATTGGTCCTTTTATTTGCAATAGTAGAGGTGCTCGTCAACAAGCAGAAATTGTCTTCAGGAATTCAAGTTCATTGAAAGTTTCAAATGGAATTATGATCCTTTAGGAGTTATCAACAAGTTAAGAATTAAATTTAAATGAACTCCTTTTGTCCATCAGTCCAATCCAGAGATAGAAAAGTACTCCAAACAGTCAAAATGGTTGGAGAACACTTTGAAAGAGGCAGAGAAACAAGTTGAAACTAGTTATGTCCTACAAACTCCAACCCTACAACATAGGAACTCTAAGAGAGCAAGAGAAGAAGGATCATATTCAAATCAAACCACTACAAAAACCAAATTCAAATTAATGTACAGGAAGAAGCCCAAGCTAAATCCTGTAAATGAAAAAGTTGAGACAGTTGAAATTATTGATACAAATGCAGTAGTTAAAGAAAATGCACCTCCAACAGCTTCAGAGGAGACTCATCAGCCTTCAACGTTTAATACTCAAATCATTCAAATTCAACATATTTTTGAAGTGTATTCTTCAAGTAAACCAATAGATAAAGAACAGGATATCATGGAGAAGTACAAGGAAATTAAACTTAGGAATGAGGCATGCGACCAGAACATGTTTCTTTCTGCATTTGATTAAAAGACCAAAAATATGAAGATGACCTTCTTGGAGCCCACAGTACAACATCCAAATTCATCAGCAGATTACAGGAAGACATCATTTGAAGTTCAAGCCAAAGAGTTCATCCTATAGACCAAATTGAATTTCATAAGCAAGATGGAGAAATGTTATATTCTACCATGACCAATAAATCCATGAGTGTACAAAAACTACAAAATACTCTAGAAAACATCAGAGGATAGTTAAAGTTAGAGAAGGCTTCCTCACAAGCCAAAGACAATAGAATCAAATCACTGGAAGAATTGGTCATAGAGGTAGGATATGATCATAAGAACATCAAAGCCGCAGAAGAAATCATCAAGAAAAATAATGTAGACATTGATGCATTGAAGAAGGAGCTCAAATTGCCTCCCACTAAACATCCACAAGAAAAATAAGTTATAGAGAATGAAAGACAAAAATATTAAATGATGAATCTCATTATTCAGTTGATAGCTCATCTAAAAGAGATGGAAAATGAGATGGATAAGTTAGTGCAAGATAAAAATGAAAGCATGGAAGAAATCCTTGTCACTGCTATTCCTATAGTTACTACTGCGGTTCCGTCTACTTTAGCAGCTCCAGTGGCCAAAACAGTTCCAGTGGCTACAACAATTTTAACTCCAACTACATCGGAAATAGATTTAAGCACAACAGCAGCTCATCCTAGTGATGAACTAGGTAGACTGATTAAAGCCATGCAGGATATGTCCATCCAAAAAAATGAAATAAATAGACTTAAAGAACAGATAAAAAGTCTAGAGGATGAGAAGAAACTATTTCAAATCATGCATAATAATGAAACACAAAATTCAAACAAATTGATTGAGAAAATGCAGAAGTTAGAAAAATAATTGACACTAAAATAACCACTTGCCCAAGCAAAGCAGCAACTATGGGCCAATATCATTAACTCTGTTAACAATATTTTTCCATCTATCCAAGTTATATTTGAGGAAAATGATTTAATCAAATCATCAAGTGAAGACATTTGGAAAGTCAAGGAAAAACTTTGCAAAAATCCAGAAGAAGCCATTGAGATCTTTAAGTTCCTTAATTCCAAAAACAAATAGGAATTAGAAGAAATTGGCATAAGTGATAGGACTGAAATAATCCTTGAGGTAAGAAAGGTAATTTCTAAAAGGATTCTGGTGACACAAATTGAATACAAGTGTCAAAACATGGGGATAGCAATAAATAGATTCATCGTTAAATTTGATGTTTTGAGGCAGAAAGTTCTGCCTAACCCTTTTGCTATCAATGACAGATTGATGAAACATGAAGATTATGCTAAGAAAATTAGAGAAGTGGCCAAAAAACAGTCCAAAAATTCCTCCATGAAAGGAATTCCTAGAGGAAAAGTGTTCTATCAGACTTTTGAGAATCTCGTTTACCTACAACATGAGGTAAATCATCTATTTATCAACAACCCTACATTTTCAAAGTACACAGAAGCTGCTGAAATTTTCAGAAGAATGGTAAAAATTAAATTACCAGATGCAGAGGCTTGGGAAAAGTTATGTGATTTAATTTGAAAGTGAAAAGTAAAACAGGTAAAATAGATCAGTCAGGATAAAGGTGAAAAAAGAGTAGTCTAGGTTAAAACATAAACAGAGCAGTCAAAGGATTAAAGTAAAAGGCAGATTTTAAAGAGTATGAAGTGAAAGACAGAGTTTAAAGTAAAAATCAAAGTTAAGAGTAAAGATGCAGCCAGCGTAAAAGACACTCTACATGAAGAAGATGTCCAACATAGAGAAACATCAAAAGAGAGAAAGAAGCAAAATATCAAAGCATAAACAAAAAATCCAAATAAAAGAGGGACAACTAGCATTTAGACTCCTAGGTGTCTCTATATTCTTGCATGAAGATATTTGTTTTTCCTTGAATAATTCCTAAATCAGTTTTAGGATATCTTGTAATAGTCTTTGTATAAATACTTCATAATTAAAAGTATTGAGGTTGGATTGTTGAACATTTCTATAGTTGTAATTGATCCAAATACCTGAAGGTTTATTGTTCCATTTTCAAGTCAGCCGATAGGACTGAGTAATAAAGGAATTGCATTACATGATTCATGTGTTGAGCCACTTCAGTGAAGTACTTTCTATTTTTTACTGTTATTTTCTTAAGTAATTCATAAACTTGTATGTTTTATGAATCTAAATGTTATAACAGGACTTTTATTTTAGAACTTGTTTAAATACACTCTGTCTTGAACTGTTATTCATTTTAATGTTTTCTTGTGATATCTAGATTTGAGAATTATTAATTTCTCTCCTATCCCAATTGACCTCTGTCATTTCCTTCATTATCCGGATTGAGGAATCCTTAACTGCTCCTTGATCCCGATTGAAACCATTTCACCATCCAGCCTAAAAGGCCTGAATTTACTCAGTTACCTTGCCATGTGAACACTTCCTTTAGAAATTTATTTTTTCCTGTTGCTTGATGCATTGACTCCATAGCTCAATGGAAAACAGAACTACACCTACCAATCTGAATCATTAATTCCACAACCAAACCAAACCAAAATCAAAGCCAATCAATCTTACATAACTAGCCTAAAAATTGATTTAAAACAACAAAGTTAAATCATAATGAGAGAACCCTCTCTGAGAATTAGGAAGGCTAGATCCTAAGCTTAAAAGTAGGTTTATAGTTACCTCTAATATTTCTTTAAACAACAATCATAACAACCCTAGGAATTATTGGAGTGATAACATACTAGCGACTCCACTTGGGAACATCAATCCTCAGTTTAAAATAAACATTAAAGAAAATAATTTTTATCATCTTTTCACCTTAAGGTTGTTTTAGGGTTTTTAAAATTTTTTTCATTGAAAATTAAAATTCTGGCTCCTAAAAGAATATACTACACCAAGGCTCATCCTGATCCATAGCCTGCTGTAATTATTGATGATACTGACAGAATTTTAAGAAAACATAAAATAGTAGATAGTCTAGGAAGTAACAGTCAATTAGTCAAATCAAATTCACTTCCAAAAAAATTCTCAAGTTTACAAGATATACAGTTTGATTTATCATTTGAACACTCTTTTTTTAGAACTAAATCTGAAAATTCAATCTATGATAGTGTAATAGATCCTAATTTAATTCAATTTATTAAAGAAAAGGAGTAAACTATTTCACTTGATTCATATCAACAAGCTCTAGAAATGTTTGATAAACTTGATGCTTTGGCTGCAACTTTGATTAAGGATATTGATGAAGCCTTTTTACAACATTTTGTTGAATTAAATGCTTTATCTAATTTTACTCCTAAGCCTTCTACCATTCATTCAAAATCAATAAATTCATCTTTATTTAGTACCACTTCATCTATTATTTCCACTACACTTCATTCCACTGAATCATTTGTCCCTGAGCTTCCTCTTCAACCTAGAGTTTTATTCCCATCTCTAAAAACTTCAAGTTCATCTTCTAGCACTTCTGCTACATTTTCTAGTACTTCAACATCATTTCCAAGTACATATTCCAGTATCCCAACATCATCTGCAAGTACTTCAACCTCATCACCAAGAACCACAATTTTACCTCCCATTCAAGCTAACATCTTAGCCATGGCAGCCAGATATGCCCCATTGGTCTTACTAGCCCAATTACATACCATGCCCGAAGACTACCAAAGTAAAATCTTCCAATTTGATAGTACAAGTCAATACACAACTCAAAAATATGTAAACAAAATGACCGATTACTTTGAATTACATGAAATTGATGAAGAGGATATTCAAATGAGATTGTTTTCTCAAACATTACCAAGAGATGTAAATAAATGGTTTAAAGCTTTACCTGCTAGTAGTATTGCAGATCTAACCGCGTTCAATGGAATGTTTATCAATAGATGGGAAAGGAAGAAAAACCATTTACAAATATTATTTGAATATTAAAATATTAGAAGAGATCCTAATGAATCAGTTCATGATTATTGTACTAGGTTTAATAGTATTTATAATGCAATCCTTGCAAACATCAAACTTCCACCAGATCTGTCTTTGATCAAATCTCCATATGGGTTTGACACTGATATGTCATACCAATTGAGGGAAAGAAACCCTGATACCTTAGAGAAAATTAAAACCAATGCAGTTAGTGTAGAAGAAAATTTATTAGAAAAAAGAGCCAGGATGAGAAATGAAAGAAGGGTTACTATTAAAGAAGAATCATCCACCTTAGACATCAGCATAGAAAGTTTAACAAAAAGTATGGAGATAATAATGGATATATTAGAAAATATGGAAATAAAACCACAGTGGGATAATCAACAACAAGGTCCTCGAATAAGAAACCCAAACTTTAGGAAGAATCCCAACACTGGTAAATCAAGAGAAACATCACCTGATCAATTGATTATACCACCTTTCTAAGAAAAATATGCAGGGAGTTCCCAACAGAATGATGATGATAAGGATACCCAGATTAACATAATGGGAATAAATGATGATAATACTATTTTTTTACCTGTTATAGGTAAATTTGGGCACCATTCCCAATGACCTGGTTAACTGGACATCATCTCCAGAACCAATGATCAAGGGTCTATCATTCCCTATCATTTCAGTTGCTACATACCCTAAGACAAGAAACAAGACAAATCAAGCAAGACTTTCATCAAGCAAAGGTTTCCATAGTTTGAAGCTTATTATATAGCATATGAGAGCTCATCAACGCAGGCTCTAAGGGGCCTAAGTGTGTTGCATATGCAGGTAGCCCCATTCAAGGCTGCTCTGCAAAGCACTTCCCGGCATTCACGGGTGCATTGGTCACATTGGGAGCGAAATTCTCATTGTTCCAGAATCTCCACTTGGCCAGTGCCTTGTAGAAGATTTCACATGTGTCAAGCTTCGAATCCAAGTGTCCATTTGACATCTACATGATTTGAAACATGTCTTGCTTATTATTGGAAAGTCATTGCTTTAAAAACAACCTACAGTTCATCCATAAATTGAGCACAGATCTAAGTGCTTGAGAGGAAGAATTTGAGTAGAGAAATGCTGGAGAATTTTCAATTGAGAGCTAGATTTGTGTAGCTGCTGCTGGAGAGATTTATATTGTGATGAGGCTTGGGAATGTTTCTAGAAGGTCACTTCAAATCAATCACTAGTTTGTAACCTCTCCTTCTATCATCAATAAAGAGTACTACTTATTTTTCCCTATATGCATTTGTATTGGCTTTGATTTTCCATATTGTAAGATCTTAGTTGATGTGTATGGTTTATTATTTACTGATTTAGCTAACTAGCTTGAATAGATATCTACATTATTGCATCTTCTACTGTTTCAATGTTCTTTCTTGCAGGAAGCATTCAGCCCAAAAAACCACTTGAATTTGAAGCTGCAACAGAAGTGACAGAAAGGAGCCATTTGGAAGCGACTGAACAAGTAAGCCTCTAATCCTCTTTGTGTATTTATTTTGAGTTAGGAAAAATAGTTGTATAGTCTTTCACTTGTTGTTCTAGACTAGCACCTCTCTAGGGAAGTGTGAATTATCTGTAATTCAAAATTCTAGCCCAAAACATTGGCGACTCCACTAGGGAAAATTTCTCTTAGTTCTAGGTGTTTAAGCCTCTGATTTGATATGTTTATCCACCCAGTAGTTGTTACACACAAAGATTAAATAGTAGTATTTTTATTTGTATACTGTGTCCAACGCACCCTTAGACTGGACACAATGCTTTGTAGAGCACTGTCTCCCCTTGGAGACTACGTTGATTCCTAAAAGTACCCAAATTCCTTTGAATTTGACATTGCAACTTGCTTTAGTTTTGTTTGTTGTTGTGTTTTGAAAATTTTGATCCTCAATTGATCAGTGACTGTATATAGTTCTTCTCCTTTGACTAAAAATTTGTTCAATTTTGTTTTAAAAAAAAATTCTTTATCATTGACAGGTTGATTTCAAAGTACTTTTTATGGTCACATTAAGAATCATTTTCTTTCGAAATAGGAAATTGTTGTAAAATCTTCATTTCCTTGATAGGATAAATTGTTGTTGAAATCCTTGTTTTTCCTTCAAAAGAGAAATTGTTGTTTGTATTCTTCATTTCTTGAAAGTAAAAAGCATTTGAATTATTGATTTAGTGCACCTAGTTTCTTTTCTACATTCATAACATTAAGAAAACTGAAAAGAAAAAATTGCATTTGCATGTAGATTGTGTGTGTTTTGCAAAAAGGAACATTAGGAAATCTGCATTTAGTTTGTGCTCATTGATTTGTTTTGTTCATTGATTTGTTTTCTCACATATTATTTGCTCTCTTCCCTTAGTAGCTAGGTTTTTCATTGAACAAGCTGAAAGTGAAAGATTGTTTATCATTTTAGCTTGCATTTTAGGATTTCATACACATCATTGTCGTGAACCTTTGAAAGGAAAATTTTTAAGCAAGATCAACATAAAATTAATTTCAATTTACTTAACAATGCATTGGAACCATAACGATAATATCTAGAAGGTCTAGGCTAGAGACGTGTTCCAGTGTCGTAAAACATAGAAGTTGTCGTTAACTTGTCTACGATATATTCTGAGTGTGATACCTCACTCCATGTATGTAAGTATATTGTAGCTCGTCCACGTACTTTCGGGTATATCGGGCGGTGTTACAGTACGATAAGTATAAAGGGGTGCTCTCACTATGCAGTTTCGTATCAGACAGTGCTAATACGGACTTGGGCCTCCACGTACCTTCGGGTATATTTGGGAGGAAAAATTTTAGGTGCTATCCATCCATAGTAAACCGAGTCGGCCACCTTGAAATTGTTATACACCAAACACAATATTCGGGGAGATTACCTGCCCGTACTTCTTGGTTCGCTAGGAGGTATTCTGCAGTTCACAATTTCTTGGTAAACCCTTTTGCTTAGTATTACCATCTTTTTTTTATTTGTTTTTTGGTTAAAATAAATCATTAATCATGGAAGAACAAAATCCTATCCCCCGTCATTCACGTATATTAGCTTTAAAACCACCTTTACCACCGTAAGTTACTTCTGGTAGGCGAAGGTGATCACGATCTACTGAATCAAGTACAAACCATACCTCTGGAGAAACATCATCTTTTAAACCAGAGTTTGCTCAAATTGTTTCCACACATCCCGGTTCATCTACTGTTGTCAAAATGGAGTCTTCACAGCTACCCGTGGTCACGATCCATTCAATCAATGAGATCATACCTTATGGACCCAACGTTGTTCAATCACAAATTGATCCAGATCCTGTCTCTTCTTTTCCAGAACATTTGAATCCTGAATTCGAACAATTGGAAGTTGTTCCTACCTTTCTCTTCCCACAAAGTTCTGTAGCTATTGAAACTCTTATATCACATAGTCAACCATCTGAAATATATTTTGGGCATGATGGTGAAGTTCTTCCTCCTGGTTTAATTGCGATTGAAGAAATCCCACAAGACGATACACCTTTAACTCCAACCCATTTTGGGGGGACCTTTACCTGTACAAGTCTTTTCCTCAATCGTTTCCATATGCTTTTGTTGATCCTATTCCCATTCCATCTCCCATCAATTTTTGAGGGTATACATTTGGTTAAACAACCATGTCTGACCCAACATCTTCAGTTGGGTCTACTGTTCCAATTATGTTAGCTCCTACCCTCGCTACTCCGTCGATGTTCATAACCTCCCTAGAGTCATATTTGCACAGTGGCCCTTCGGTCCCAACAGGTTACAAATAATTATCTGGCACTTTCTCTGGTGCATCTTTATGATCATGGTCTTTTCCAATGTAATCATCTGGTATTTTAATTGGTATTCCTATCTCTAGTACTAAACGATTTGATTCATTACATACATCATCAGGGCAATATCAAGTTGGTCCTTTTGGGTCAATTCCTTTAAGTACCATATCAAATGGACTCCCAGCATTTGGAGAAAATTATTTTCCATCTTATTATCCTCCTAATGTTGGGGGGCAACCTTTGGTCACCCATTATGACAATACTCCGTCACTTTTTGGTCAAAATAATGTTGACATGAATGTTTGTCAAAGGCAACCCACTCTGCCTATCCAACCACAAATGGTTGTACACTCGTATCAACTGGTTCAACCTATTACACCCACTTCATTATCACTTGTTAATACATCTCTACCCCTGTTATAGAATCAAAATATTGTACATCAACCTTATTAGGCGGGTCTTTCAACTCAATATCATCAAATTTTGGGTCCACAGACTCAAAATCATTTGGTTAATTTACAACTACCTATATCAAGAATCATTTATTCACAAGCTGGTGTACCATTTTATGGGATGCCACAATCACAACCTGGTTATACATATCAACTAAATCCAAGTTATAGTAATTTGGGTTATGACATTGGTGGACAGACCCCTTGGCAGCCACAAGCGCAAATTCCTCAAACTTCATTTCAACAAGTAACATATCTAGGTTTTCGTCGATGAAATCCTCAAGAATTTTCTATGAAAAACAACCCCTGTCTGGGTTACCAGTAGCAGATTCCGTATGTTGGTGCTCAAAGGCCTGTTGCCCAAGAAATTCCATCTTACCCTAGTTTTGGAAAAATATCGAGAGGGGGGGGGGGGGGGGGTGAATCGCATTAGACCCGATCGAAAATCCTTTACCAGACGATTATTTAATTCTTTACTTAGATTATTGCATCATTCATTCATCAGAAGTTTAGTAAGCAGTAAGCATGTGCAGTAATAACAGAATTAGCAATCACACATAAGAAACACACATGAACACCAGTGTTTAAGGTGGAAACCTAATTTGGGAGAAAACCACCACTGCTGTCGTCTTTGTCTTCAATATTTATTACAAAGAAACTTCTTACACTTTTTGTGCTCGCGCAGAATTATACCAGCACACAGGCACCCACTTGCAGAAGGCTACAAACTTCTCTCATTCTCCAGTCACTACTAGAAGGGAGCTCCAACCCCCTGATTTGACACCAGCTTGTACTGGCAGATAGCTTCCACTTTCATGCTGAAGACTTCAATCCTCAGATCCACCAAATTTCTTCAATTTCTTCATCAGACTTGCGTCAGGACTTCATTATTTCTTTGCAGATCTTCCTAGAGATTCAAAATTTTCTCGATCTAGATGTCTTGAACCTTCATCAACTCCATAGGTGCATCATAGATTTAGCTTTATCAGACAACAGAGTTCAATCATTCAGATATCTCTTAAAGAGATTTATTCATTGACAATCCCTCGCATGCACACATTGAACTATAATCCTCTTCTCCTTATATAGTTTTTTCCTTTAATAATACCATGAGTCAAAACCACCCAATTGCTGATGGTATTCCTGGACAAGATCAATTAGATAATCCAATGGGGTCTACCCAAGCCTCAAACAATTTCTTATTGTTCTATTTTCTTTGTTAGGCAATTAGATAATTAATCTAAGGCTTTTTAATATCTCAATCTGAGATTGAGATATTAATCCAATTCCTCCTTTATTTATGAACTCCTCAATGCATATATATGTATATCGACCCCAGGTTTATGTATTTGTGAGATCCACTTTCATTACATCATATGTTTCATATCTCGTCAACTTCACATCTTCAACATCCTTTATTAACCCTGCAAACCTTAGTTTAAAAAGGTCCCAATTAATATAATTTAGAACCGGGCCCACATGTATAAACAATGACCCAATCACGTACTTGCATCATACCGTAGTTATCCATTGTGCATATTTCTCATATGGCCACCGTTCGATGGCTCCCCTCCAGATCAACGACGCACAACAATATCGTACGGCTTCCTTGGTCGGACGTTAACGCGCGATGGTGCGCAGTGATGGCGGTTTTACAAATTTGTTCAGGGACGCGTGTCGCTCGTTCTATGGAATCACTCCCAACCTCTTGAATACTGCTCGCCCGTCGAAAGCGGTGCGATGAAAACCGGAAACGGCTTGTACTATTCCTCCTTTGTGGTTCTGCCCTTCTACTCCAAGTTTCGTCGCGCTTCCTTTTGTTAAGATCCACCACTTCCCTTCCAAGTTTCGTTCGTAATTCCAAAGTGTTGTTCCAACAAAATTTCAATGACCTATACTCACATAATTCATTCACCGAGTTTCGTGTTGGTTTTAGGGATTGACAATTTTTTGTGTAACCAGCTTCAAAACTAGAAGAAAAGAGATATCAACGCCTTAGAAATATGCACTTCCTAAGCCCATCATCAGACCTTGGGAAGAGCTTGTCCACGACAAGCACCGAACTGGTCTTGGATATGACAAGGATGTGTCCTTTCATATTCTAGACTACACCAAGCCCATCATATTTTAGAGTGCCGGATTCATGTATGACAGTTCACCTACAGTTGTTCCAGATCGTATTCCACAACAACATCAGATTGAAAAATGCCAACACTGTGATCGAGTTGGCCATATGAAATATCATTGTTTTGATCTTCATCCATGCAAGCACTGTGGTCGACACACCCACTCTTCAGACAGATGCTTCAGAAACAAGCCTCCTGCAAGAAACAAGATTCATCTTGGATGGATCACTTCTTGGAAATGGGCATCAGCAACCAAGAAGATGTTTACAACACATGTCAGAACATGTTCACGGATATTGAACAAACTTGCAGTTGAGTTTTCGACATCATCTCACCTTGTCCTTAACAGGGGGGAAAATGGTGGTCATGTACAAGCTTTGATGACAGATCAAGCGAGCCTGAGCCACAATATGTCATTCTATGTTCAGAGTTGTAGCCAGCAGTTCAAGTGAGCCTGAGCCACAATTCGTCATTCTGGATTCAGAGAAGTATCCAGAGACACGGATGCCCATGAGCATGCCTCCGGTTGGTGGACAACCTTAAACCATCATCTTTGGTTGGTGGACAACCTAAAACCACCACAAGTAGTAGAACTCCCTTCTTTTAGGTCGAAGGTCTCCCTTTCATATACAGGAGGAACACTTCCTCTGAAAGTGTAAGAAGTTTCTCCACCAGATATCCCAAAGGTACCTTTCATCACAAGATAATTTCATCACAAGATTATTGAGTCTCATGAAATGTTGCCTGCCAAAACCCGCAGTTGTTGGTAAACTTCAAACCATCATGTGAGTAGACCTCCTTATTTAGTTGAAAATCTCCTTTTTAATGAGGGACACCCCTCCAGCTGTGTTTCCATCACTTCTTGCTACTGAAGAGTTCTGTCCTGCATGACTCACAGTTCAACACAGGTCATCTCCAAACCACCTTCTTTTTTTCCAACATTTTGTGAGACATTCAGTCAAGGGTTGTTGAATACTTTCTGTGACTCATTAGTCATCTTTTCTTGACCTGTTATACCTCTCTGGATTATGTGATGTTGGAACACCTAATCCTACATGGGTAGGTGTGGAATGCGAAAAGTCACAATGGAGTCCAAGTGACCTTGGAATATGAAACCAAGAGTCACACCATTGTACTATAAATGTACATCTTTGTATAATGGAAAATAAGAAAGCCTCATGCTTATATTTCATTGTGAGTTGAGTCTCTTGTGTGTGTGTGTTTATCATTCTCATACACCATGTGTGTGCTTAACATGGTGTTTAACAGAATCAATTCCACTTGATTCTTCAAACAAGACTTATGCAATTCGGAAAAAAATACACACCTTTTTCTTGCTTTTGAGGAGCTCGATATTGAAATTGGATTATATATTTGATTGTGGCACTTAAATATATGAATTTCAGTACCAATGTAGTCCTCTGAATTATATTTAGAATGCCACAGGTCTGACCTAATTTGGATTCTCCAAGACAACGTTGTGTCCAATCTCCCACAATGACCTAATTATGGACTGGTTCAGTAGAGTGAACTTGTACGACTTGCCACGTGTCACTGTTTTGTCCTTTGTCTCTGAAATTGATAGCCAAGAAACTAAAGTCTGTCTAATTTCAACCACTTTTTACGACACTCCAATCCAATGCCCAGAGAGAGAGTTATTGAACTTTTCCCATGATCACCTCTTTGAGATGAAATTCAGGAGCCTGAAAAAGCACTAATTTCCACAGATCATATCTCAAAAAATATTGCGAACCAAGATCTGAAATTTTTTGACGTATTTCCTCAGGATTTCAGCTTCGTACCATATGAATTTCAGATTCTGAACCTTTTTAGAAAAAAAGTTATAGCGAAAATTCCACGATGACCTGTTTAGGAGCCTGAAAAAATACCTAACTTCCACAGATGATATCTCCGAAAATATTGCGAACCAGGCTCTGAAATTTTTAGACAATCTTCCTTAGGATTTTAGCTTTGCACCATTAAAATTTCAGCTTCTGAAACTTCGTAGAAAAAAGTTTATAGCGAAAATTCCATAATGACCTGTTTGGAGTAGCGAAACCCTAGAATCCAAACCTCTGATACCAAATGTTGTGTAACCAGCTTCAAAACTAGAAGAAAAGAGATATCAACGCCTTAGAAATAAGCCACTTCGAGGGGGAAACCTCCATTAAGTTACATAAATGAACAATTCTTGGATGATACAAATGACAAAACCTCCTTTCTATATATAGGAGTCCATGGGGCCACAATGTAATCCTAGCCGACCTAACAATAATAATGTAAGGGCACAATAATAACAATATGGGGGTTATGGGGGTACAACAATAGCAATAAGTAGGGTTAGACTAACATAATAAGGGACTACACTATTAATATAGGGGCTTAACACAATTCCTTCATCAAGAACACGTTCATATATTACACTTGCTTAATTCAATAAAGGCATAGACAATACCGAGATCAATCCCCAACATTGATCCCAATTTACCTTCACTCTTATATTCAACGAATATATATAACTCCAATGTCTACCAGTTTGGGATACAAAGTCAACTGTATTAGCATCGGTTCCTCTAACTACATACAGAGCACCATTAATCCCCTCATAGGGTTTCTTACTTACCATGGATTTCAATTATCCTCCATCAGGATGCATACATATGTTCACACATGAATTAATTCCACAGGGACTCAAATATCCTTCCTACTGAATTCAAATTGCTCCTTGACTGATACTGCTTTGTGTAAATTCACTCTTTCTCTGTTCTTTTCTGCTGACCTTTGTTCTCTGCTACATTTCTTTTCTTTGTTCCTAGTTACTGTTTCAGATGCTCCTTCTTTTCCAAGTCCTTTTGCCATCAATGACAACATTTCCAACAATCTCCCCCTTTGGAATTGATGGCAATACTCTTCCTCTGTTTGTCTTATAGAAGCCCCATTTTGTTTTTCTTTTCCTCCCCCTTTGACATCAATGGCAGAGGGTTGATCAAGATCCTCTGTACCGATAATACCATGCTCCCCCTGCATCTTCAAACATAATATTCAATGAAATAACAGAAATGACTCATTCAATCAAGATCAAGGATTCTCAAGCATGAGATCAGACTACAGTAAACAATGCATTCTTGCCACATGACCAATGCTCCCCCTTAGCCTGTGCATCCTGAACACTTTCAATAGGAGCATATCCAATTTAGTCTTATGAATTTAAGTAGATCTGATCTTCTGCATGGCAGAGACTACTCCTAGCTTCTGTCTGAGATATTTGAACGCTTCCCTAGGTAAAGTTTTGGTAAATATATCAGCAACTTGTTCTTTGGAGGGAACATAATCCAATTTCACCTTTTGTTCAAGCACTTGTTCACGTAAGAAATGATACTTGATGGGAATGTGCTTGGTCTTGGAATGCATAACAGGATTCTTTGAAATACTAATGGCACTTGTATTATCACACAAAATGGGGATAGGAGGTGAACATTTGATTTGAATGTCTTGTAAGGTTTGCATCATCCAAAGAAGTTGAGTGCAACATGATGCCGCAGCCACATATTCTTCTTCTGTTGTAGAGAAGGAAATAGAGCTTTGCTTCTTACTGAACCAAGATACTAACTGGGGCCCCATATAGAATGCCCCACCAATAGTGCTTTTCTGATCATCAACATTTCCAGCCCAATCTGCATCAGTGTAAGCATGAAGAGTAAGATCAACATTGTTTGGATACCATAGTCCAAAGTCTTGAGTTCCTTGTAGATATTTGAATATTGTTTTCACAGCCTGAAGGTGAGACTCTTTTGGATTAGCTTGGAATCGTCCAACAATCCCAACTACATGCATAATGTCTGGTCTTGTCCCAGTGAGATAGAGTAGACTTCCTATCATAGATCTGTATTCTGGTTGATTCACCGTGGGGGAATCATCATTAGAATTGAGATTACATCCGGTTATCATTGGTGTACTTATAGGTTTGCAATCTTCCATGCCATATTTCTTCAAGATTTGTTTGAGATATTTTTCTTGTTGTTGGGGTTCCCATGTTTTGGCCAGGTTGACAGAGACCAAAAGATGAGACAACATAGAACCACTTTCAGACCTTAGGATCTAGCCCTCCTAGGTCCAGAGAGGGATATCTCTATGATTATCAAAGGATATATGTCTTCGAAGTTCTCAATTGTGATTTTAGGCTAGTTATAGGCTCAAGGTTGTTTGTTTGATTGTTTGAGTTTGGTTGTTGAGAATCAGGAAGGAAGGTTTCACCATAAGACAAGGATGGGTAAAGAAGGAAGCTAGGCAAGGATAGATAACTCAGGGAACATCAAGGCCATTGGGCAATGGAGTCAAGAAAGGATTTACTTATATTCAATGTGTAAGCTTCAGTTGGGCTAGTCATCTAGAGAATTTGGATCTCAAAGACTGATTGGTGGGATGGAACATTAAGGAATGAGAATGAAGGATGGAAAACCATCTGATTCCGTCTATATATCAGGCCAGAGGTCATTTAACTCTAGGCCTGCTTGGACAAAACCATAGGCAACACAAGGGGTCTTGAAAAGGTTTGTATGGAAGGGCAGGTTATGAAGAGGCAGCGACAGGCTTTACACCTCCCAATGTTCCTAACCTCTTTCAATTAAATCTTAACAAAGACATCTGAACACTGATTCTATCAACTTGCACATCAGAGAGCAGGAAATAATCATCCACTACACTGGTTTAGTCAATTAAAACAATATTCAGACACACATATGAGCAGAAAACATTAAAGACTGAGAGAGCTGGGATATAAGGTACCTAACAAGGGTAAATCTTATATCATGCATTCAGATGTCAGTCAGGAGAACATGAAATGAAATGGAAATAAACACAGAGATAAGAAAAAACATCACCAACTGCTGTAGATCAGGATCCAATGAAAACTGCTTATCATGTTAAACACAACACCAATCAGGTACATCACTGCCCAAAGCTTTTACATTCAGCCTGAATACATCATATTTCTCAGCCTGTCATACAACTATTACACAGGAAACTTGGCTCAGGACAAAAATGCTTGCAATTCACTGATAATGCAACAACAACCATTACAATGATATCCCTATGTGCTTTATAGCAGAAGAGACACAGAGGGCTGACTCAGGAGGTAGGTGAATTTTAAATGTTACATTTAAACACAACAATGAATGCAGGGCCGAGACCCATTCTGCTTAATGCACTGTATATTTAATTTTTGTCACCTTCCTCGTGAAAGAAAGATCTGCTTTGGATATGATTTGACCCTTTGGCTGTACTACTCCAAGCGATTTGAGCAAAATGAAAGAAACTGCTGAGAGGTCTGCCTCATGGATGCTAGATTGTTTTGAACTATAGCTGGGACGAGAAATTCCTTCAAGGACACGGCGCATAATAAAGGTTGTATGGGAGACCTGTCCTTTATGGAAAAACATTCTGCTGATAAGAAAACCTTGATATTACCTCTTATTGATGTTCAGGATCTCCAGAATCGATCCTCGGGGTCTTCAAAATCATGCTTTGCCTCTTTAAACCTCTGTTTCAGAGCTCAAAATCTTCGTTGTCGCGCTTTAATCCCTCTGCTCTGTACTGAAAATCCTTCCTGCTTCATTACTGCCTCTGTCAAGTTAGCTCGAGCTTTAAATGGCGCCGGAAGGATTTTCGGCGTTTGAACTCTGCTTTCCATTAATGTGTGTCCTGACAACCCCATTCCTTGACTTTCCTGATGGTACTGGCTCATTAGATTTGATCCCGACTGCGCCGCTCGCCATTGAGGTAGTACATTGAACAGCGGCGGTCTCATCCTCTAGAAACTCTGCAACACGACGAACTTATGAAGAAAATAGTGGACGGAGCGATGAATGCAGGGTGAACGAAACGGTGGTGCGGCGGTGGCGGAAACCAAGCTATTATGATGAAAATGCAGTGGAGTGGTGGAATGCACGGACAATAGGGTTTGTTAGAAATTATGCAGCGCAGACCGTTAGATCCTGGCCTGGAGACGAAGATCAACGGTGGAGATTGAACGACGTAACAATATATGAAACTAACCAAAAAAAACAAAATGAATGAAATGCGACGGAGATAAATGAAAGAGTGGGACCCAGCGGAGGCGGAGGGCGATTAGATCTTGACCGTTAGATCCCAGATCCAATGGACGGTTAGGATCAAATCGGAGGATCGCAATCGGGGGGGCAAGGGGGATAAAAGAGGCTGAACGAGGGTAACAGAAAGGGAATTCAGACAAAGGGAAAAAGGGGGAATTGATGTATGTTGCAGGGGTAAAGGAAGGAATGACAGGCCCTTTTTAGCAGTTTACTAGCAGAGGTGGATTTGTATTAGGCACAGCAATTGAGAGACTTCAAGGAGGATGGATTTTCAGGGGAAAGGCATTCCTTGAAGACTCAACAATGAATTAGCCCCCTATTTGCTTGTCAAAAATTTCATAGGGGGGCTAACAGTAGCTCCACATGGGGATGGCTTCTTCTTGAAGGAGTCAAGAATTCAGAAAATGATCTCTTGGTGTAGGCCAGATGCCTGCTGCTATAAGCCATCTTTCTTCTTTCTTTAGATTAGATGCCACAATATATTAGATACAGAAATCAGCAGAAACATTTTCCCAACCAATCTACCTACCCAAACTAGAACTCTAACAATTTTCCCTTGGGTGCATTTGAACTAGCAGACCCTTTACATTTTATTTTGCAAAACAAAAACAAACCTATTCTGATTCTACCCTTATTTCTCCATGAGGCCAGATTAGACTGTTGGCCTCATCTATTTCTCTACCTAAACTACTACCTGTTGGGATTAAACTGTCCAACAGGTTTCTTCACCTACATTCTAAGACAGGAAATTTAAACACAGCCAAGCCAAGATTAGACTGTCTGACTTGCTGGGCAGAAACTTGAAAAAAAACAAAACTGAGAAGGCATGGAATTCTGTGACTGTGAAACATCCTTTTTTCTTTCTTGTGACTCAGGTTTTGAGCATATTTGAGTCACTTATTTCCTTTGCTCCAGCTCTGATTTTGGGCATATTAGAGCTGGATCTTCTTTCACTGCTGATCCGGATTTTGAGCTTGTTAGGACCAGCTATTCTTCTTCCCTTTGGCTCAGATTTTGAGTTTATTAGAGCCAATCCTTTTGCCTCAGAGGTTCATGTTTTGAGCATGTCTGAACCTCTCTTTTCATTCCATTTTTTTTTTTTTTTGGGAACAATTTCTTCACTTTTTTGCTGAAAATGAAAATTTGCAACGGTATATACAATGGAAATGAAACTGGAAATGGAGAATTAGCAGAAATAGTGTTTGAGCATCCTGCCATTTACAGGACCCCCAAAAAACTTGGAACCATCAAGTTCTTGCAAGAAAAACGCATTAGGACCCACAGTGGCTTGAATGATGAAGGGACCTTGCCACAAGCTGTCGAATTTGCCATGTTTTCCTTTATCCTCTCTTCTTGAATCCCACTTCAGGACCTTGTCCCCAACTTTGAAATTTGCTGCTTTGGCTCTTTTGTCAAACTGTCTCTTCATGTTTTCCTGCACTTTGACAGCTCTGTTATAAACCTGCTCCCTTGTTTGCTGAAGATGGATTGTTTCATTAATTCTCCTTATCATGCCGTCTTCTTCTGATTGGATTTCTTGAATAAGCTTTACCACTGGTATCCCAAGGCTAGTAGGAAAAACTGCTTCTGTCCCATAAACCAGCTGGAAGGGTGATATGCCAATAGATTTCTTTGTAGTGAGCCTGTCTGCCCACAAGGCATGTATCAACTTTTTATGCCAAGACCTTTTATTCTCTTCCAGCAGCTTCTTAATGATTGTAACCAGGCTTTTATTTGATGATTCAGCTAAGCCATTACCCTGGGGGTAATAGGCAGTTGAATGTCCAAGTGCAATTCCGTACCTGTGACATAAATCAATCATTCTTTTGGATCCAAAAGCAGCAGCATTGTCAGTGATTATTTTCCTTGGGCAGCCAAACCGAGATAAGATGAAGCCTTCTAGGAACCTAATGATGACAGAATCAGTGGCATTCCTAGTGGGTATGGCTTCAATCCAATTAGTGAAGTAATCAGTAGCAGTCAAGATCCACTTGTGTTGCCCAAAAGAAGAGGGGTGGATTTCTCTAATGAAGTCTAAGCCCCATTGCATGAAGGGACCTTCTATGGTGATAGGTTGCAGAGGGAGGGGAAGGAGCTTTCTTTTGCCTTCAAAAGTTTGGCATTTGTGGCAGGTAAGGACCATTTTATGGACATCACTAAAGAGTGTAGGCCAATAGTAACCAGCCCTGAGTATCTTATTTGCAGTGGCCTTCCAACTCAGGTGGCCTCCACACTCCCCAGCATGGAATTCTTGTTTGATTTTTTCGGCTTCAGTTTCAGACAAGCATTTCAGTAAAAGGCCATTTGGATTTTTCCAATATAGACTCTCATTCATAATGCAGTAATTTCTAGCTTTGAGTTTTATGAATCTGGCCTTTGTTTTGGACAGCTCCGGGGGGGGCATTGAGGTGTGTGAGCACATAAAGGATATCAGCATACCAAGGAGAGTTCTGAAACTGCTCCTCAACAGTCGGATGGGGTAATCCTTCCTGCTCATCCAGGGCATTCATCATGTTAATATCAAGGGCCTGTAGACTAGATTTAGCCATTAATAGGGCCAGGCCTTGACCTTTGATCAGCTTGGTGGGTTTGATTTCAATGTCATATTCTAAAATTGTAGCAATCCATTTGCACCTTTTCCCATCTGGGTCTTGGGACAAGATATCTTTGACCACTATATTTGGCACATAGGCAATGGTGTGAGAATGCAGAATGTACACCCTAAAATCTTTCAAGGCCTTGATTAGGGCATAGGCCTGCTTTTCCATGATGTTGTACTTTAAGGGTGCATCTCTCAAGGCTTTACTGAAGAAGGCTATAGGCTTTTCCTTACCTTCCGAATTTTTCTGTAGCAAAACTGCTGCTATTGTGTGTGGGGAGGCAAATGAAAAGATCAGAAAATCTTTTGAGAAGTCAGGGCTAATAAGGATAGGGGCTTGGGTAAGTGCAAGCTTTACTGACTCAAAAGATTTTTTGGCTTCAACAGTCCACTTGATCCCTGCATCTTTCTTCAGCATTTCAGTCATTTTCCTAAGATGCTCAGCAAGATTGGGGATAAATCTTCTAAGGAAATTGATCTTCCCAATGAAGGACTGTAGCTCCTTGATGTTTCTTGGATGTGTAATTTGAAGTATTCCCTCAACCCTCTGGGGGTCTATCCTAATCCCTTTCTCGGATATGATGTGGCCCAGAAGCTTACCTTCTTGCAGCCCAAAAACAGTCTTCTTAGGATTTAGGGACAGACCGTACCTTCTACATTTTTCAAAAACTTTCCTCAGATGTTTTAAGTGTTCTTCTTCTGTTTTAGAAAAGACAGTTAAGTCATCCAAGTAGATAACTATAAAGTGTCCAATCTCATCCGAGAAAGCAATATCCATTGCTCTCTGGAAGGTAGCTCCAGCATTCATCAATCCAAAAGGCATTTTCACATACATGAAGGTGCCCCATGGAGTGGTAAAAGCTGTTTTGAGTTGATCTTCTGGGAGTACCAGAACCTGGTTGTATCCTGAAAAACCATCGAGCAGGGAGATTCTTTTAGAGCCCACTACCTTCTGTAGGATATGCTCCATTCTAGGCAAAGGGTAGTTATCTTTCAGGGAGGCTCTATTGAGGTTTCTGAAGTCTATGCACAGTCTAATCTCCCATGTTTTCTTCCTTATAGCCACTAAGTTCGACACCCAATTAGAAAACCTTACAGGGACTATAATGCCTGCATCATACATCTTCTTAATTTCCCTTTCTACTGTAGGCAATTGTTTTGGATTAATTCTTCGAAGTTTTTGTCTAAAAGGCTTCTGATTTTCCTTTAGTGGTATCTTATGTTGTATAATGTTGGTGTCATAGGCCTTTAAGTCTTCATAGCTCCACGCAAACACATCAATGAATTCCTTAAACAAGTCAATGTATCTTTTCTTCATGTCTGTAGGTATAGACTTAGACAGTTTTATCATTTTGGGTTTGTCTTTAGTGCCTATGTTACACTCTTCTACATCTGATTCTGCATGTTCTATTGTGGGCTTCTTTGCAACATCATCGAAATCAAAGAGGTCCTCTAAGGGTGCTAAGCCTCTTGGTATGTTCTTGTCTTTGGCTTGTAGCACCTCCATTTCTTCTCTATCCACGTTTTCACGTTTTATGGCTGAATCTCCAGTTTCTTCAGAAAAAGAATTTATTTCTATACTACTAGGTGTTTCTAGTTCATCTGGGGAATCCTCACTTGGGCAGTTGTCATCAGATTTTGAGTCCGAATCAGAAAATTCAAACTCATTTCTGCCCATCAGGAAATCTTCAATCTGTTTGTCTCCTTCAAAGACCTGCCAGTATTTTTCATTGTCTGGCACTGCAGGCCGGAATTTAGTCTGAATGATGATTTGTTGGTCAACTGGGGCCTTAGGATAAGAGCTAGCTAGGCAGGCTAGTCCATTTGCAATAGCGTTTTGACCCCTAGGAATGGATACTAAATCATATTCAATGAATGTTTTCAACAAATCTAGAGTATCATTCCTATATGCCCTAAGCCTGGGGTGTTTTGTCGAATACTCACCATTCATCTATTTGATCACTAACTCAGAGTCTCCTCTCACGATTATCCTTCGGGCTCCTAATTTTTTCAACAGATTTAAGCCCAAGATTAGAGCCTCATATTCTGCAATGTTATTCGTGCATTTGAAATGCAGATTGATAGCGTGGCTCTCCTCGTGATCATTTTCGGTGTTACGCAGCCACACTCCAGCTCCAGCGCTTTGCCTAGTGCAGGACCCATCAAATTTCATTTCCCATAGGGGGTCTTTGTTTACTTCCACTTCGCTTTCTACCTTACAGCTGGATTCACCATTAGGTTGAGTTGGGAGGTCTGTACTAGGTTGTAAACTATCTTGTTGTTCGTAGAGGCCATGGATGTCAGGGAGGTGGTTAGCTTGTTGTTCTTGTTCTGTATCTGTTTTACTTGGAGTGAGAGGTCCACCACAGACCCTACAGGCTTCATTGTTGATTTCCTCTTCATTTTCGGTGTGCTGCCCATGGTCTTCCTGATCATATTCTTCCAGAGTGGCCATTATGAGGAGGTCCATAGGCTCGGTGTTCTCATTTGTATGCCTATTCTGGGACTCTGGCTCTTCTAAGGATTCATCATTACAAAAGATGAAGGAGTCAAGGTCGGTATGCATAGAATATAATGGTGAATTCTCAGGTTTCTCAGGGCTGCTGACTAAGAATTTTATTTGGGATTATCTATATAGTCTTCTTGATTGGCCAAATATAGGGATAGTGGCATATGAGCCATCCATCTGCATGGTGCCTTGCAGCTTGGCTCCCCATGATCTTGACAACAGCATGCCATACTTGGGTGGCACGTCTGCCACCACTACATCCATGACCATACATTTCGCAAGAATTTGAGTCAAACTCACACACAAGTCTTTGATCAGGCCAAGACATTTTACCCTACTCGAGTCAAAAGAATACAAGTCTTTATAGGGTCTGGTGATTTCAAGGCCTAACTTCTCCATGACTACCTTAGGCATTAGATTGTGTGATGCACTGGAGTCATGCATGGCATTATGGAGGATCTTTTCATGAATGTTAAGACTGATATAAAAAGGTGGAACTACCCCCTCCTGAAATTTCCCCTCAATCTTGGGACCGAATAAGAGGGCAGGCTGATCATCACTCAAATTTACAGTGTCATTATTTATACTCAAATTTAATGCTTTCAAAATCTGGCCCTTATATACATCCTGAGAGGCCAGCTCAGATAATGGTACATAGATTTTGATTTTTGCAATCTCACTTTCTAAATTGAAAATGGATTGGCTTTTGGGACTGTTCAAATCTGTTTTATTTGCAACTACCTTAGTATCTGAATCAGTTTGTGTTTTCTCATTATGTACATGTGTAGACACACTTTTATCAGGAGCACTAACTGAGGTGCTAGTGCTACTGGTTGGTTGACTTTTTTTTTCATTGTTTTGGTTGCCTTTCTGTTGGTTTTTCTCAGAACTCTCAGCTGTTGATTTATCGTTTACAGCGGTTGCTTTAGAAGATTTTTCAGGCCTCTTTTTGATGGTCACCTCAGGAGTTTTGGTTTTGGAAGTGTCTTGGTTCTTTTTTCTCCTGAGCCCATATGGTTCTCTGACCTGTAATATGGCATCTTGGAACCCAAGTCTGTACTCTTCAGTTTCTAATCTTTCCTCATCCCAATATGAAGATGAGGGCTGATCATCCTCTGAGTCATAGTTCAGAATTGAGTCCTCTGTTTCGAACATGTTTATCACATTCCCTTCAGACTCTTCTATGATTCCCTCATCCTCATCAAGAAAGTTTTGGAAAGGGGGAATGACTTGCTGATCTGACTCTTTCTGTCTGTTGGGGGTGTTGTTGTTTCTTCTAAAGTTCTAATTTTGATTCTGATTTTTGCTTAGGTTACTAACCGTGACAGCCATTTTTTTCATCATTTGTTTCATCTCCTCCATTTCCCTGCACACGCGTTCATTATTGGGGTCGGACGTGGAGGCTACATTATCATCCCTGTATGTTACCCTCTTATCAGATCTCAGTTTTGCTCTTTTCTCAATCAGATTTGCTTCTATGTTTACTGCCCCTTTCTGCATATCCTCCAACGTGGTATATTCTTTATCCCTAAGTTCATAGGCCATGTCATCATCAAATCCATCAGGGTATTTGGCCAGGGCCATACCTTGTGGAGGTTTCATGTGTGGGGGAAGAGCGTTGTAAATACTGTTGAATCTAGTGGTGTAATCATGAACACTCTCCCCTACGTTCCTCTTAAGGGACATGTATTCTGCTAAGAGCTGGCGAGGGTTTGCTCTAGTTTCCCATTTGTTGATGAAAGTCTGGTATAAAGCAAGGAGATCTTGGATACTACCAGCAGGTAGGTTCTTAAACCACTTTTTAACCTCTCCCCCCAGGCTCTGCGCAAAAACTCTCATTTTGATTGTTTCATCATCAATTTCCATATAGTCAAACGAGTCCTCCATTTTATCTACATGTTGTTGCGCTGTTGTAGGCTCTTTAGCAGGGAAGTGTGGGATTTTTGATTGATAATCATCTGGTAAGGGTAGTAAAGGCTGAGGTAAAACTAGAGGTGCATACCAGGCTGCCATGATGGTGTTCTGGTGGGGTATAGGGTTGGCTTGAGCAGCTGGTACTTGGATGACAGGGATGGTAGGACCAGCAGAAGTCTGTTGAGCAGATCTAGGGTGAGAAAGCCCTGAGTTTTGGAGAAAGTGGAGATCAGGTGGTGTGGAAGGAGGGGTTTCACTGTCCCTAGTGTCTGGCTGGTCTGAAACACTGAATGACCTAGTTCTAGGTAATCTGTTTTGGAGGTCTAGGTCGAAGAGAGGGTCTAATAGAGCTGCAATATCTTCTGGTGCAGAATTGGCTCTATGAATGTTGCTGGAAATAGTTGATCTCCTATTCACAGGTGTTCTTTTAAGGATTTTCTCAGGATTATCAACTGTTCCAGGTGGGTTTGGGTCAGGGAAAGCTCTTGTATGAATGGTTCTGTGAGCCAGAGTGCTGTTTATAAGCCAAGCAGCTTAGCCCTACTTGTTATTTCTACTGTGGTTAATGTTGTCTTGGGAACTGGCCTCCCTGTGGAGTCTTCATTATGCTTTGGGACTGGTCTCCCAGTGAAGTCTGATGTGAAACCAAGATAATCAGCAGGCCTACTGATCACTAGTGGAGTCTTTAACGTTTAGGAATAATGGAGTCGCCAGGTGGAGGGTTTAGGATGATTCTAGGGCACACTGTCCACCACAGTGCTCATGCACTATCACCTTTCATGAATCTCCTCTAAAGCAACAAGCTCCAACCAGAGATTGACTGGGAGGGCATTTACCAGATATGTCACCTCTGAAGAGAGGATGAGATCTGGAGGCTACCTGGCCCTATCCAGGCTCTGTTTAAGAGTATGGTGGATATTCAATAATGGAGGCTGATTCAAGAAAGGTGTGACTTACCGTCAACCTAGCCAGAGTTCTAAGTTTCTGAGGTTTAAAGAGTGTTTAAGACGAAATGTACTCAGAAGTCCCCAGTGGAGTCGCCATTATGTTGGGGTTCCCATGTTTTGGCCAAGTTGACAGAGACCAAAAGATGAGACAACATAGAACCACTTTCAGACCTTAGGATCTAGCCCTCCTAGGTCCAGAGAGGGATCTCTCTATGATTATCAAAGGATATATGTCTTTGAAGTTCTCAATTGTGATTTTAGGCTAGTTATAGGCTCAAGGTTGTTTGTTTGATTGTATGAGTTTGGTTGTTGAGAATCAGGAAGGAAGGTTTCACCATAAGACAAGGATGGGTAAAGAAGGAAGCTAGGCAAGGATAGATAACTCAGGGAACATCAAGGCCATTGGGCAATGGAGTCAAGAAAGGATTTACTTATATTCAATGTGTAAGCTTCAGTTGGGCTAGTCATCTAGAGAATTTGGATCTCAAAGACTGATTGGTGGGATGGAACATTAAGGAATGAGAATGAAGGATGGAAAACCATCTGATTCCGTCTATATATCAGGCCAGAGGTCATTTAACTCTAGGCCTGCTTGGACAAAACCATAGGCAACACAAGGGGTCTTGAAAAGGTTTGTATGGAAGGGCAGGTTATGAAGAGGCAGCGACAGGCTTTACACCTCCCAATGTTCCTAACCTCTTTCAATTAAATCTTAACAAAGACATCTGAACACTGATTCTATCAACTTGCACATCAGAGAGTAGGCAATAATCATCCACTACACTGGTTTAGTCAATTAAAAACAATATTCAGATACACATATGAGCAGAAAACATTAAAGACTGAGAGAGTTGGGACATAAGGTACCTAACAAGGGTAAATCTTATGTCATGCGTTCAGGTGTCAGTCAGAAGAACATGAAATGAAATGGAAATAAACATAGAGATAATAAAAACATCACCAACTGCTGTAGATCAGGATCCAATGAAAACTGCTTATCATGTTAAACACAACACCAATCAGGTACATCACTGCCCAAAGCTTTTACATTAAGCCTGAATACATCATATTTCTCAGCCCGTCATACAACTATTACACAGGAAACTTGGCTCGGGACAAAAATGCTTGCAATTCACTGATAATCCAACAACAACCATTACAATGATATCCCTCTGTGCTTTATAGCAGAAGAGACACAGAGGACCGACTGAGGAGGTAGGTGAATTTTAAATGTTACATTTAAACACAACAATGAATGCAGGGCCGAGACCCATTCTGCTTGATGCACTGTATATTTAATCATTGTCACCTTCCTCGTGAAAGAAAGATCTGCTCCGGATATGATTTGACCTTTTGGCTGTAGTACTCCAGGTGATTTGAACAAAATGAAAGAACTTGCTGAGGGGTCTGCCTCATGGATGTCAGATTGTTTTGAACTATAGCTGGGACGAGAAATTCCTTCAAGGACACGGTGCATAATAAAGACTGTATGGGAGACCTGTCCTTTATGGAAAAACATTCTGCTGATAAGAAAACCTTGATATTACCTCTTATTGATGTTCAGGATCTCTAGAATCGATCCTCGGGGTCTTCAAAATGATGCTTTGCCTCTTTAAACCTCTGTTTCAGAGCTCAAAATTTTCGTTGTCACGCTTTAATCCCTCTGCTCTGTACTGAAAATCCTTGCTGCTTCATTACTGCCTTTTTCAAGTTAGCTCGAGCTTTAAATGGCGCCGGAAGGATTTTCGGCATTTGAACTCTGCTTTCCATTAATGTGAGTCCTGACGACCCCATTCCTTGACTTTCCTGATGGTACTGGCTCATTAGATTTGATCCCGACTGCGCCGCTCGCCATTGAGGTAGTACATTGAACAGCGGCGGTCTCATCCTCTAGAAACTCTGCAACACAGCAAACTTATGAAGAAAACAGTGGACGGAGCGATGAATGCAGGGTGAACGAAACGGTGGTGCGTCGGTGGCGAAAACCAAGCTATTATGATGAAAATGCAATGGAGTGGTGGAATGCACGGACAATAGGGTTTGGTGGAAATATGCAACGCAGACCGTTAGATCCTGGCCTGGAGACGAAGATCAACGGTGGAGATTGAACGGCGTAACAATATATGAAACTAACCAAAACAAACAAAATGAATGAAATGCGATGGAGATGAATGAAAGAGTGGGACCCAGCGGAGGCGGAGGGTGATTAGATCTTGACCGTTAGATCCCAGATCCAATGGATGGTTAGGATCAAATCGGAGGATCGCAATCAGGGGGGGCAAGGGGGATAAAAGAGGCTAAACGAGGGTAACAGAAAGGGAATTCGGACAAAGGGAAAAAGGGGGAATTGATGTATGTTGCAGGGGTAAAGGAAGGAATGACAAGCCCTTTTTAGCAATTTACTAGCAGAGGTGGATTTGTATTAGGCACAGCAATTGAGAGACTTCAAGGAGGATGGAATTTCAGGGGAAAGGCATTCCTTGAAGACTCAACAATGAATTAGCCCCCTATTTGCTTGTCAAAAATTTCATAGGGGGGCTAACACTTGTGATAGGAATATGCCATCTGTTGCTTGTTGCACTTGCAAGCCAAGAAATAATGTTAGTTCCCCAAGTAAAGACATTTCAAATTCTTGCTACATATCAGAAGCAAATTTCTGACTCATAGACTCTTCATTACTTCCAAAAATGATATCATCAACATATACAACCACAATCAATAGTTTATCATTTTCAATTTTTGTGTATAATTTGCTATCAAAAGACCCCTTTGAAAAACCTTGTTGATGAAGATATTTGTCAAGACGATAGTACCATGCCCTTGCAGCTTGTTTGAGACCATATAGAGCCTTTTTAAGTCTACAAACAAGTTTTTCATCATTTCCCAAAATGAATTCTTCTAGTTGTTCTATATAAACTTCTTCTTCTAGATCACCATTGAGAAAAGCAGATTTAACATCCATTTGATAAACTTTGATTTGTTGGAAGCTTGAAAAAGAAAGAAACATTCTTATGGCTTCAAGTCTAGCTACAGGGGCAAAAGTTTCTTCAAAGTCTATAACTTCTTGTTGAGCATATCCCTTGCAAACAAGTCTAGCTTTATTTCTTATAACATCCCCATTATCATTTAACTTATTTTTGAATATCCATTTAGTTACAATGACATTTTTGTCATGAGGCCTTGGTACTAATTCCCAAGTGTGATTCTTTTCAATTTGATCAAGCTCCTCATTCATGGCTTGAATCCAACATTCATCTTTGCTGGCTTGATTGACATTTTGAGGTTCAATAGTGGATAGAAATGCGAGATAGCTAGAAGATCCCACAAGAGTCCTTCTTGTTTGTACACTTGATCCCTTTTCTCCCAAAATTTTAGATTCTGGATGGAGCTTTTTCAGATAAATCATGTTTGGGTTCTTCATTGGGTTCACTGTCTATATCATTCCTATTTGATGTAGAGGGATATATTTCTTCATCGTCTTCATCTGTTGTTTGTTTTTCTTCTTTTGTAGCTGCAGGAGACTCATCAATAATAACATCAATACATTCAACAATCTTCCGAAGTCTTTTATTGTAACATTTATATGCCTTACTCCTAGAGGAGTAACCAAGGAATATTCCTTCATCTGCTCTAGGTTCAAACTTGCCAAGTTTTTCATCATTATTTTTGATAAAGCATTTGCTCCCAAAGACTCTAAAGTGCTTCACAGTGGGAGGATTACCATACCATATCTCATATGGAGTTTTATCACTATTTACACGAACATGTGCCTTGTTAAGAATATTTACCGCTGTATGTGCTGCTTCTCCCCAAAATGTGTCAGGTGTTTCGGAATCATCAAGCATAGCTCTAGCCATTTGTTGAACTATTCTATTCATTCTTTCTGCTACGCCATTTTGTTGTGGAGTGCCAGCTATAGAAAACTGTCTTTTTATGCCATGTTTTTCACAAAATTCAAGGAATTCATCTGATGTATATTCTCCTCCTCGGTCAGATCTAAGACACTTGATTTTTAGATCTAATTCATTTTCAACCAGTGCTTTGAAGATCTGAAATTTCTCAAATGCTTCATCTTTGTGTTTAATCAACCCAATCCAACACATTCTGTAGAATGCATAAATAAATAAGATATAGTATTGTTCACCACGTGGTGAATTTTTCTTCACAGGTCCACATATGTCAGTATGAATGAGTTCAAGAGGCTTACTTGATGAACCTTCCTTGGCATTAAATTTCACTCTGGTTTTCTTACCGAATTGGCAAGATTTGCATATGATACTTTCAGGTGGTGTAATATTGGGAAGATCACGAACAGCTTTAAGTCTGCTTGATTTGCTGATTTGTGAGAAGCTCAGATGCCCCAACCTTCTATGCCATAGCCAGTTTTCTGAAGATTTACTCATGTAACATTGTTCTTTGCAGTTATTTAATATATACAGGTTGCTTGGAGTTCTGTTTCCTTTTATAATTGTTTTACCTGTATCAAGATCACCTACTACACATTCTTTTGAACTAAAAACAACTTCAGTTCCTTGATCACACATTTGACTTACACTTAACAGGTCATGCTTTAATCCATCCACATACATGACATTATTAGCTTTCACCTTTTCTTTTAGAAATATAGATCCTTTTCCCTTAATGACAGCAGGAGTGCCATTTCCAAATGTAACATTCTTTTCCTTTTCTAGAGCACTATATGCAAGAAGTTTGTTTTTGTCACCTGTCATGTGTTTTGAGCATCCACTATCAATGTACCATTGATTTTATTCTCCTTCTGCAAATAAGGCTATGCCACAATTTTCAACCTATAATTCCTTATTTTTCCATATTTTGGAGCTTGAAGGAAGATGCTCTTTTGGCTGGACTTTTCTCCTGCATTCAGATTCTTTATGGCCAAAGTTATTGAAATAAGCACATTCAACTTCATTTTGAAGAGGAGAAAAGTTGTTATATGTATTCTTCTTTGTTCCAATATCAATCATTTTCTTTCTTGATTCTCTTGTCATGATGGTTTTATATGCAACACATTGAACAACTTTATGACCAAAATTGTGACATGAGAAACATTGTCCATTGAAGAAGAAATTTCTGCGATCATGAAATCTTCTACTTGAATTAACCTGTTGATTGGTGTTTCTTTGAAAGGTACTCCTGTTAGTGTTCTTTGAATTGAGATGATCATGATTTATCTGTAGAGATTCTCTATTTCCTTGCTGAGGGGCAGAATGTTGTGTACTGGTTGTAGCTGCTTTTAGATAATTTGGTGCTGAAACCTAAGAAGATTCTTCGATATATCCAAGACCTGTCTTTAGAAGAGGAGAAAGCTGTACCTTGATAATATCATCCAAGGTTTTAGATCTTTTAGCAAATCTAAGATTCAAAGTCTTTACTTTCTCAATTTCTTTTCTTAGACTTACTATTTCACATTCTAATTTCTCATTATGTTTCTCCTTTTCTTGAAGCTGGTTCTTCGGAGTTTCTATGGATATTTTAATTTCTTATAAGCATATTTTGAGTTGATTGATTTCATCAAGAAAATCATTGTCCTCTAAAGCATACATAAAAGTATCCTTTTCTTATCTAGACTCTTTTTCAAATGCCATGAGAAGTCTAATATCTTGTTCACATTCTTCCTCACTGTCTGATAACCCATCACTGTCTTCATGAGTATAGTAACTTTTTCTAGTGCTAAACCAATTCTTATTCCTTCTTGCTACTTCCTTTCCTTTTTCATGTGTTTCTTTGTGAGGACACTTAGCAGCATAATGACCAACTCTTCCACAAGAAAAAAATTTGAAAGGAAGCTTACCTCTGAACCGTCCTGTACCAAGTTGGAGTTTCTTTACAAAATTTACCTCATCTTCTTCTGAGATATACCCTGATCCTTCTGCCTCTTGTACTTCCTTCCATTTTGTAGAATATTTAAAGACGGCTTCTTTGACTTCAGATGGTTCTCCTCTTCTCATTTCATATGCAGTTAGTATGCCATGAAGTTGCACCACAGTAAGATTTTGAAGATCCTGGATTTCTTCAAGAGGAGAAACTTTTGACTAAAATTTTGTCATTGGTGATCTTAAAACTTTCTCAACCAAAGTAGATTCTGTTATTGTTTCTCCCAGATTTCTCATACGATTTACAATATCATCAAGACGTAAAAATAAATTAGCAATGCTCTCCTCATTATGCATTTTTAGGTTCTCATATTGAATTCTGAGAGTTTGGAGTTTAGCACCTTTTACCTTTGCATCACCTTCATAACTTAGAATTATTTTGTCCCATATTTCCTTTGTTGTATTCAACTGCATGACTTTGACAAATTCTGATTCAGTTAGACTTCTCAATAGAGCATTAACCGCCTTTGCATTTGTTTCACAATTCTTTCTTTCCGTTGGATTTGTTGGTACTGCAGCTGGATATTGATATCCTGCTTCAACAATAGCCCATACATTTGCACCCAGAGACTGAAGATAGGATCTCATCCTTGTTTTCCAGAAGATCAAATTGTTTTCGTTGAAGAGCGGAGACCTGATAGATGCTATTCCATCTTGATTGCTCATCTTGATTGATCTTCCTTCTAGCGGCTAAGATTTTTAGAAGGACCTGCTCTGATTCCAATTGTTGGAAAAATACTGAGAGGGGGGGGGGGTGAATCATTATTTAGATCTTACTGAAATTTTTTTATCAGAGATATTATTATTTAATTCTTTACTTAGATTATTGCATCATTCATTTATTAGAAGTTTATTAAGCAGTAAGCATGTGCAGTAATAACATAATTAGCCATCAAACATAAGAAACACACATGAACACCAGTATTTAAGGTGGAAACCCAATTTGGGAGAAAACCACCACTGTTGTCGTCCCTGTCTTCAATATTTATTGCAAAGAAACTTCTTACACTTTTTGTGTTGGCGCAGACTTATACCAGCACGCAGGCACCCACCTGCAGAAGGCTACAACCTTATCTCGTTCTCCAGTCACTACTGGAAGGGAGTTCCAACCCCCTGATTTGACACCATCTTGTATTGGCAGAAAGCTTCCACTTTCATGTTGAATACTTCAATCCTCAGATCCACCAAATTTCTTCAATTTCTTCATCAGACTTGCGTCAGGACTTCATTATTTCTTTTTAGATCTTCCTAGAGATTCAAATTTTTCTCAATCTAGAGGTCTTGAACCTTCATCAACTCCATAGGTGCATCATAGATTCAGCTTTATCAGACAATAGAGTTAAATCATGAAGATATCTCTTAAAGGGATTTATTCATTGACAATCCCTCGCATGCACACATTGAACTCTAATCCTCTTCTCCTTATATATTTTTTGCCTTTAATAATACCATGAGTCAAAACCACCCAACCGCTGATGGTATTCCTGGACAGGATCAATTATATAATCCAACAGGGTCTACCCAAGCCTCAAACAATTTCTTATTGTTCTATTTTCTTTGTTAGGCAATTAGATAATTAATCTAAGGCTTTTTAATATCTCAATCTGAGATTGAGATATTAATCCAATTCCTCATTTAGTTATGATCTCCTCAATGCATATATATGTATATCGACCCCAGGTTTATGTGTTCATGAGATCCACGTTCATTACAGCATATGTTTCATATTTCGTCAACTTCACATATTCAACATCCTTTATTAACCCCGCAAACCTTAGTTTAAAAATGTCCCAATTAATATAATTTAGAACCGGGACCACATGTATAAAAAATGACCCAATCACATACTCGCATCATACCGTAGTTATCCATCATGCATATTTCTCATACGGCCACCGTCCGATGACTCCCCTCCAGATCAACGGCACACAACAATATCGTGCGGCTTCCTTGGTTAGACGTTAACGCGCAATGGTGCGCAGTGATGGCGGTTTTACAAATTTGTTCAGGGACGCATGTTGCTCGTTCTATGGAATCACTCCCAACCTCTTGAATACTGCTTTCCCATCAAAAGCAGTGCGATGAAAAATGGAAACCGCTTGTACTATTCCTCCTTCGTGGTTCCGCCCTTCTACTCCAGGTTTCGTCGCGCTTCCTTTTGTTAAGATCCACCACTTCCCTTCTAGGTTTCGTTCGTAATTCTGAAGTGTTGTTCCAATGAAATTTCGACGGCCTATACTCACATAATTCAGTCACTGAGTTTCATGTTGTTTGAAGGGATTCACAATTCCTTCATCAAAAACACGTTCATATATTACACTTGCTTAATTCAATAAAGGCACAGACAATACCGAGATCAATCCCCAACATTGATCCCAATTTACCTTCAGTATTATATTCAATGAATATATATAACTCTACTATATACCAGTTTGGGATACACAGTCGACTGTATTAGCATCGGTTCCTCTAACTACATACAGAGCACCATTAATCCCCTCATAGGGTTTCTTACTTATCACGGATTTCAATTATCCTCCATCAGGATGCATACATATGTTCACACATGAATTAATTCCACAGGGACTTAAATATCCTTCCTACTAAATTCAATTTGCTCCTTAACTGATACTATTCTGTGTAAATGCACTCTTTCTCTGTTCTTCTCTTCTGACCTTTGTTCTCTGCTACATTTCTTTTCTCTTTTCCTAGTTATTGTTTCAGATGCTCCTTCTTTGCCAAGTCCTTTTGCCATCAATGACAACATTTCCAACACCTAGCTATGCTCAACCTGACCTTAATCGACAGTTGCCTTTTGTTGCAACCTTGGAATTACTAGATTTGAAACGATTAACCAATGATCCTATAAATTATGCTCCTTGATGGCCGGTGATACCTCATAAAATACCCTCCGATATTCCTAAATTTAATGGAAACCCTGGATAATATCCGTTGACTCATGTCATGACTTATCATTTATGGTGATCTTCAAATTCCTTGAATGATGATTTTGTTTGACTACATATTTTCCAGCTTATGCTTATAGGTCCGGCTGCTAAATGGTACATTGAGTTACCTATAGCTTATTTTGACAATTTCACTGCCCTAGATACCGTATTTTTAACCCATTTCCAGTTACCGATCAGATACGAAGCTGGAATGGAACTCTTGACCAAATTCAAACAGACTAATGCTACTCACATTTATGATCATATTCATGAGTGGCATCATCGTTGATGAATGGTTAAGACATTTGTTTCGGATCAGCTCCTTGTTGAATTGTTCATTAAGTCCCTGTTACCATCTATAACTGAGGATGTGGCTAAGGGTGGCATCGTCACAGAAGAGAAAGTTATCGCTCGTGCCTAATATTTAAACTTGATTCACACTCAGTCTGGCACGCTCTATGAAAAAATCCCTAATGTGAGATGATATAATGTTGTGTAACTAGCTCCAAAAAGAGAAGAAAAGAGATATCAACGCCTTAGAAATGAGCCACTTCGAGGGGGCAACTTCCAATACATTACATAAATGAACAATTCTTGGATGATACAATTCACAAAACCTCCTTTCTATATATAGGAGTCCATGGGGCCATAATGTAATCCTAGTGGGCCACAATGTAATCCTAGCCGACCTAACAATAATAATTTAAAGGCACAATAATAACAAAATGGGGGTTACAAGGGTACAATAATAACAATAAGGGGGTTACACTAATAACAATAAGGGACTATACTAGTAATATAGGGACCTAACATGCCCCTCTCCTTCAAAAAAGTGTTGTCCTCAACGCTTGAGTAGCTCTGGGTGCTTCTGTATAAACTTCTCATCCTCCCATGTAGAATCTTCGGTGGGTAAGTTCTTCCACTTGACAAGATACTCTGAAATTGATCGATTACGTAGCTGTCGAGTTCTTGTTTCCGTGACTACTTTAGGTTCCAATATGATTTTTCCTTCCTCATAAATTTCTAGCAATATTGTTTGAACTAGAATTTTTTCATGTATAACGTTCTTTAAGCATGAAACATGGAAAACCGGATGTACTCGCGAAGAAGCAGGAAGCTCCAATTTGTATGCCATAGTACCAATCTTTTGCAACACCTTGTAAGGACCATAGTACTTTGGCGATAATTTATTATCCTTCTTAGCTTGCTTGAGGGACATTTGTTTGTATAGTTGTAGCCGTAAAAATACCCAATCTCCTACATCAAAACTTCTCTCGCTGCGATGTTGATCTGCCTGTTGTTTCATTCGATTTTGTGCCAAATTCGGGTTATCCTTTAAGAGTTGGAGAACTTCTTGCTGATGCTCGATGTGATCTTCCACTGCTTGAACCTTCGAATTTTCCCTTAAAGATGATGTGATCGATGGTGGATGATATCCATAAAGTGCCATAAATGGGGTCATTTTTTCTGCGGTATGGAAGGAAGTGTTATACCACCATTCAGCGAGAGGTAACCACTTGACCCATTGTGTTTGTTTATCAGATACAAAACAACGAAGATATCCTTCCAAACATTTATTTACTATCTCAGTTTGACCATCGGATTGAGGATGATAAAATGAGCTATGAGCTAATTGAGTACCCAAACAAGAAAATAACTCCGTCCAAAAATTTCCAGTAAAAATGGGATCTCTGTCGCTCACAGTAACCCTTGGGCTTCCATGTAGCTTTTGAATTCTGTCCATAAATGTAGTAGCAACTGTACTTGCTTTAAATGGATGAGATAATGCACAAAAGTGTGCATACTTGGTAAGTCTATCAACTACCACCATGATGACATTCTTTCCTTCGGACTTAGGTAAACCTGTGATAAAATCCATTGAAATCTCCTCCCAACGTTGACTTGGAATGGCTAAAGGTTGTAGAAGTCCCAGGGTCTTAATTGTCTCAACTTTATTCTACTGGAAAACCAAACATTCCGTCACAAAATTTTGAATATCAGATTTAAGGCCATCCCAAAAAAATTCTGGAAAACCAAACATTCTGTCACAAAATTTTGAATATCAAATTTAAGGCCATCCCAAAAAAAAAATTTCTTCACCCTTTGGTAAGTTTTAAAAAATCCCGAGTGTCCTCCTAAAGGAGAAGTGTGCAACTCTAGAAGAATATTTTGTTTTAGTTGGGAATTCCTACAAAGATATAAGTGATCTTTGTACCATAAGGAATCATTTTTCCAACTAAATGTATCAGATTTACTAGGATCTTGCTGCAACTTTTGAATGAGTGTCCATACATCTTTTTCCTTCTTCCATTCATATCTTGCTTCGGTTATCCAATCTGGTTGGATAATAGAAATGGCACAAAGCAATGCTTCCACCTCTTCATTCTTTCTTGAGAGTGCATCTGCAACAACATTAAGCTTTCCTTTTTTGTAGATCATTTCAAAGTCATAACCCAACATCTTTGTGACCCATTTTTGCTGCTCTTCTGAAGATAGTCTTTGTTCCAAAAAGTGTTTCAGACTATCATGATCAGTTTTTACCTTGAAGTGTCTTCCCATTAGGTAAGTTCTCCATTTCTTTAGTGCATGTAGTATTGCTAACATTTCCTTCTCATAAATAGGTTTCTGTAAATACTTTCCTTTGATTGGACGACTTTCAAAAGCAATGGGTCTTCCTTCCTGCATTAAAACTGCACCAATTCCATTTTCTGAGGCATCACATTCCACAATAAAGGTTTTTGTGAAGTCTGGCGTAGCTAAGACCGGTGCTAGGCACATTGCCTCTTTAAGATGTTCCAAGGCCTTAGTTGCTTCAGGAGTCCATGAAAATGCATCTTTCTTCAATAATGTTGTTAGAGGTGCTGCTATTCTCCCATAATTCTTAACAAACTTGTGATAATACCCTGTTAACCCGAGAAATCCTCGCAACTGCTTTATGGTTGTGGGTACTTTCCATTCCTTAATGGATTTAATTTTGTTAGGGTCTAATTTAACACCCTCGTGAGATACAATATGACCAAGATATTCCACCTCTTGTACTCCAAAGAAACATTTGGATTTTTTTGCATATAATTGTTTCTCCTGCAATAGTTTGAGCACCCTGTCAACATGTTCAACATGATCCTTCCAAGACCTGTTGTAGATTAGTATATCATCAAAAAATAGTAGCACAAATTTTCTAAGGAAGGGTTTGAAAATGGAATTCATCAACCCTTGAAATGTAGAAGGTGCATTGGTAAGGCCAAAAGGCATGACCAAAAATTCATAATGACCTTCATGAGTTCGAAATGCTGTTTTTGGAATATCTTCGGTCTTCATTCTAATTTGATGATATCCTGAATGAAGATCCAACTTGGTAAAATAAATTGCTCCATGTAATTCATCCAATAATTCATCGATCACAGGAATGGGAAATTTATCTTTAATGGTGAGCTTATTGAGCTCCCTATAATCCGGACACATTCGCCATGATCCATCCTTCTTGTGTACCAATACTACAGGAGCAGAGAAAGAACTTTGACTAGGTTGAATTATACCGCCTCTAACATTTCTGCAATCATACGTTCAATTTCGCTCTTTTGGAAGTAAGGATATCTATAAGGCCTGATGTTTGGAGGAACACTTCCTGGAATCAAATGAATAGCATGATCATGATCACGAATAGGTGGGAGTCCTTTGGGAGTTTCAAACACCTTGGAATGATTTTCCAATACTTGTTGGAGATCTGTAGGAATAGATGATTTTGATGTTGGAACTTCTAGTGAGAATAATTGTGCAATTACGCCTCGTTGTTCTTTCTTTAGAAGCTTTGTCATGACATTAGAGCTTATTTTCCTTCCTGGCTTCCTTGCAATACCTCATAATTCAACTTCCTTTCCTTCTGAAAAAAATTTCAAGAAAAGTTCTTGAAAATTAAAATCTACCGTCCCCAAAGATTGTAACCATTGTACTCCTAGTACAACATCAGCACCTCCCATAGGAATGGAAAGCATTGGACTAGTCAATACATATTCCCCCATGGTTATCTTGATATTATGGCATTTTACAGAGCAATTTATAGTTCCTCCATTTGCAACCATCACTTGACATTCTGGTGCTGGGTATAGGAAACAATTTAATTCCTTGGCTACCTTACAATGAATAAAATTATGGGTGCTACCTGAGTCAATCAACACTATTACATTTTTCTTCTTGATCTGTCCTGCTATATTGAGAGTTTGAGGAGCTCGATATTGAAATTGTATTATCTTTGTGATTACGGCCCTTCAATATCTGAAATTCAGCACTGAAGTAGCCCTCTGAATTCTATTTTTAATTCCACAGGTCTAACTTGATTTGGATTCTCCAAGACAAAGTTGTGTCCAATCTCCCACAATGACCTAATTATGGACTAGTTCAGTAGATCAAACTTGTACGACTTTCCACGTGTCACTGTTTCATCCTTTGTATCTTAAATTGAAATCTAAGAAACTAAAGTCCGTGTACTTGCGACCACTTTTTACGGCACTCCAATCCGATGCTCAGAGAGAGAGTTATTGAAATTTTCCCACGATCACCTTTTTTAGATGAAATTCAGGAGCCTGAAGAAGCACTACCTTCCACAAATCATATCTCCAAAAATATTGCGAACCAAGCTCTGAAATGTTTTGAAGATTTTCCTTAGGATTTCAGCTTCACACCATACGAATTTCAGATTCTTAACCTTCGTAGAAAAAAATTTATAGCACAAATTCCACGATGACCTGTTTAGGAGCCTGAAAAAAGACCTAACTTGCACAGATCATATCTCCGAAAATATTGCGAACCAAGCTCTAAAATTTTTAGAAAATCTTCCTCAGGATTTTGGCTTCGCACCCTAAAAATTTCAGCTTCTGAACCTTTTATAAAAAAATTTATAGCGAAAATTCCACGATGACCTGTTTGGAGCAGCGAAACCCTAGAATCCAAACCTCTGATACCAAATGTTGTGTAATCAGCTGCAAAAAGAGAAGAAAATAGATATCAACACCTTAGAAATGAGCCACTTTGAGGGGGCAACCTCCAATACATTATATAAATGAATAATTCTTGGATGATACAATTCACAAAACCTCCTTTCTATATATAGGAGTCCATGGGGCCATAATGTAATCCTAGTGGGCCACAATGTAATCCTAGCCGACCTAAAAATAATAATTTAAGGGCACAATAATAACAAAATGGGGGTTACAAGGGTACAATAATAACAATAAGGGGTTTACACTAACAATAATAAGGGACTATACTAGTGATATAGGGACCTAACATATAATTTCAATGTTCCTCTTCAAATAAAGGACTCTCATGTTGGAGATGGATTGATAGGCACTGAAAACACACACCATGCTACTACATCTAATCCTACTCCTACTTCTGAAAAAAATGTCGTGTCATTTGACAAAGGCAAAAGTGACAAGAAACCAGGAATTAAGAAAAAGGGGAAATCAAAGAAAAAGAAAACTTCTAACCCGCAGGATATATCATCTGATCAACCGTCTAGACCACGGAAACCTTGTTATCCGTGCATAATATATAACGAGGAATGCTTTGTTAGGGATTTTCCTCACTGTGCTGAAGTCTCAAAAATCATTAAGACTTCCCATGCATCAGCTGTGTTGACAGACCCATTTCCAAATGTGGACACCAATTTGGTTTCTATGGATCCACCTCCTAGTTCCCAAGTGTTAATGTTATCCACCACAAAACCTTCACAAGATATTTTGGTGTCAACGCGTAATAAATACTATGGTAATTCGGTCACTGATCAACCTATACTATGTAGTCCAGTCATTGATCAACCTACTACCTCGACAACGAATCCATGTACTGAATTAGTACCACCTACTGTTATTCCTAAATTTACAATTAAGCCATCAAAGGGATTAATTCATAAATCAACATATAATCTTCGAGCAAGAGCTGCACAAAATTATAATATAGTTGAAGATTTGTCTCAATCCCCTTCAACTATGTCTTCTCTTGAGGTATTACAAAATTGTCCCTCCCATAAGCAGGCTTTATTGTCAGCCATTGGTGGAATTGATCCGACTGATTCTAATATTATTGTCTTTAATCATACAGGCTATGTACCGCAGCTACCGGAAAAATTGGCATTCTCCATACAAGTAAATGTTCTTAATCACCTTCTTCATCACACTATTATTGATGAGAGAGAATCTACATACATTATGTCTCTAAACTGTTGGAAGTCACTTGGATCGCCGCGATTATCACAATCATCAATGATGTTGAAGGATTTTGATGGAAGAACATATAAACCTTGTGGTATTATTAATAACCTCCATGTTGAACTAGGGGGAAAAATAGTGAATATTGATGTCGAGGTTGTTGACAGACCCCTTGACTATAATATTTTACTTCGAAGACCATGGGTATATGCAATGAATACCATTTTTTCTACATACTTTAGAATGATTGCCTTTCCACATAAAGGTACAATCATAGTCATTAATCAGTTATCATTTTTTTCCTCTGCTTCGCAGGTAACTGGAAGCGTTCCATTTTTTCACTTACCCCAAATAGAAATTCAGAATATTGGTGTAGGACTCTTAAAGGATTCCACTCTTATGGGAACCTTTGCATTAATGCCACCCGTGACGTTGGCAGAAATTGCAACTATAGAGACCTGATACATGATCTCTTCCACTCTATATGGCTTAAGGGAGAGTACGGGTGATTCTGATATTTCTACTTTGGATGAATTTCTACCGCCTAGCCCTATTGAGCTGGAATAGCAATCAATCTATTTGGCTTGGGTGGCAAATCTGAAATCAGCATCGCCGAGTGTTTGTGTTGATCATTCCTTAGATTTTGGTACTCCATATGATCCATTTTCCTCAAAATGTTTGACAGAAGAAAATATTTTGGAAGATATGATGTCAGAAGGAGAACCATGGAAGATTATCATCATCGTTCCCATCTTCTCGATTATGAAACAATATCAATGAACTATATCACCCATCCATCAAAAATTTATTTTCAAATTATTTACTGATTAATTCAATCGATTCCGCGGGAAACTTATCAAATATCAAAGAAACTATTTCTATCAATATTCCAACAAAACCAGGCATTGTGGAAAATATTCATGTTGGTGTATCTTGTTCTCCATCAGAACTTGATTCATATCGCTCTCTATTTTGTGAATTTCATGACGTATTCGCTTGGTTTTATGAGGAAATTCCAGACATAGATACTAATATAGTTGAACACACTATTAGTATGTATCCTGATGTCAAACTGGTGCGCCAATGGCTTCGTCCTGTTCATCCAAAGAAATTCGCTGCCATCAAAGTAGAAGTTGAAAAACTTTTGCGTGCTAGTTTCATTTACCTTGTTCTGCTAATTGAGTGGGTTTCCAATATCATTCTTGTTATGAAAAAACAAGGAACCATTAGAGTGTGTGTTGATTATTAGAATGTCAATCAGGCTTGTCCAAAAGACAACTATCATACTCCCTTTATTGACCAGATTATTGACGATTGTGCTGGATGCGAAATATTCTCATTCATGGATGGATTTTCCAACTACAATCAAATCAATATCTGCCCAGATGACCAACATAAGACAACATTCATCTATCCCTGGGGCACATTTTCATATAGGAAACTTCTGTTTTGTTTAAAGAACGCTGGGGAAACTTTTTAGAGAGCAATGGATTATGATTTAAACAACATCAAGCACATTGTTCAACCATATCTAGATGATTTACCAGCGCATTCATGAAATCTGACTGATCACCTGATGCATTTGAGAGCCATTTTCTTACGCTGCCGACACTACCAAATATGCCTCAATCCACATAAATGTGTGTTTTTTGTTGGTTCTGGTCGATTGCTTGGATTCGTAGTCTCAAAAGAAGGAATTTGAATAGACCCACTGAAGGTTCATGCCATTCTTGATTTTCCTGCACCACAAAACTTACTTCAGATATAGAAACTTCAAGGAAAGGCTAATTTCCTAAGAAGGTTCATTCCAAACTACGCTGAAATGGCTAAAGGATTTACTCGACTATTGAAAAAGGGGGTTCCCTTACATTGGGACCAAGTTGCGCAAGCTTCTTTTGATGCTGTCAAGGACCATATTATCCGAGGATCATTAATTTATCCTCCTAATTATCAAAATGATTATTTCCTATATATCGTCGCGGCTAAAACGACCATCGCTATGATTTTGGTCCATGTAGAAGATGTAATTGAACATTCGATCTATTATTTGAGTCGTAATATCAATGATACGAAAGTTAAGTACTCGTACATGGAAAATATTTCCTTGGCAGCTGTTCAACCTGTCCAAATATTTTGTCATTATATCCTGCTCCAAAAAACAACAATAGTTTTGGATTGCAACCCCATGACTTATATCTTATCACGTCAATTGCTGGGGGGGGAATTTTCAAAATGGATTGTCATTTTGCAGGAATTTGATTTGGAATTCATCAAATCCAATTCAAAGAAGTATTTAGTTTTGGCTGAGTTTCTCTGTGACCTTCCCTCTGATAGTAGTACTACTACGTCGAAACCATCTCTTCCAGACGAGTCTCTATTTCTGATCGAATCACCTGATCCTTGGTATGGAGATTTCATCATTTATCTCCAAACCCAAAATTTTTGACCTAATACCTCTCACTCTGAACAGCGATGTATTCGATACCAAGCCAAATATTATCTGATCGTCGGCGATACACTTTATCGTCATGGTGTCGATACCATTTTAAGGAGGTGCCTCACTCATGAGGAGGCTGAAAAAGTGTTAAATGATTTTCATGCTGGGGCTTGTGGTGGACACTTATCTGGATATGCTACCATGTAGAAGATACTCCACACTGGTTACTTTTGGCCTACTATTTTTCGAGATTGCATCCTCGTAGTCAAAAGTTGTCATGCATGCCAAATTTTTTATCGTAAAATCTGAAAACCGCCAGCGCCACTGCATCCTGTTGTATCTGCTGGACCATTTAAGAAATGGGGTATTGACTTCATGACCTGTAACCCTCGTTTGTCCGGGGGCATGGTTATATTATTGTCGCAGTCGACTATTTTACCAAATGGGCTGAAGCGATGCCTACATTCAACAACACAGGAAAAACAACTGCATTGTTTTTCTTCAACCACGTTATTGCACGGTTTGGGGTCCCATAGGCTATAGTTACTAATCATGAGAATCATTTTCGAAACCATATGATGTCTAAATTGACTACCAAATTAGGATTGTCGCATGATAATTCTATTCCTAATTATCCACAATCAAATGGACAAGTTGAGGCTATTAACAAAATTTTTAAACAGATGCTTCAACGAATGATAGGAGTCCGTAAAAGGAAATGGCTTTTGATCCTGTACTTCGCTTTATGGGAATATCAAACCTCGGTGAGAAACGCAACCGGATTTACTCCTTTTCAATTAGTGTATTGTCTAGAAGCTATCTTACCAATCCAATGCGAAATATCATCGTTAAAACTCGTGATAGACTTGTTACCTGACACCTCAGAAGAAGAAGCACGTCTCCTTAACCTCATCCATCTAGATGAAACACGTTGTGAAGCCCAATTGGCCAATGAAGCACATAAGAGATGTATAAAGGCACAATAAGAAAAAAATGTCCAGCCTCGCATCTACTTAGAGGGCGACTTGGTCCTTCTTTATGATCAAGAAGCTGATGTAATAGGTATAGGGAAATTCGAGCCATTGTGGCATGGCCCATATATTTTCAAAAGAGTTCTTGCTAAGGCTACCTATGAGCTAGTTGATTATGATGGGATTCCATTGGCACAGCCTAGAAATGGGTTGTAACTTAAACGTTACTATTCTTAATCATGAGTATAGTAATTCTTTGTATTATATTGTATATATGTTGTTGATTTGCATTCACTATCTTAATTTGTTTTTAGAGTTTTCTTGACGTTAGTAATCCGATTTACATTTTATTGCAGATGTCTGAATCTTCAAAACCATTTGTTAGATATACTGATGGTGCTAGTCATAGTATGTAGAATCTATCCTCCACAGCGTAGGCCATTTTCGCTCTGAACGACAAGTTAGTGATTTTTCGAGGGATTTTTATTGGTAGATCAACAAACAATATCGCTGAGTATAGTGCGTTGATTGAACTTCTCTCTGATGCAATTTCAATTGGTATTAACAGCATAATCGTAAGGTATTAGACTCACAATTTGTGGTATTACAACTTACTAGTGTTTATATTGTTACAAATCCAACACTTCTTAGATTGTTCCTAAGAGTTTGACTTTTGGAAAGAAATTTTGATCAGGGAAAATTTTAAGGATGCGAATTTATCTTAAAGTTTAAAAACTTGGCGAATCTTAGTAGTCCCCAATATGTAAATTGTAAAATTTTTGATGTTATTTTTGTAAAACTATTTAGTTTTCTAATCATTTTATATTAGTATATATAAATTTTTGGTGATTTTTAGGCTAAAATATTTTTATACTATAAAATTTGGGCGAATCAATTTTAAAAAAAAATTGGAAATTGGCGAATATTTTTTTTGGAAAAAGCATGGAAAATTAGCCCACGTGCAAATATTAGCCCCTAAAAGTTTCCATGATTTTGATTTTGTTCAATATCAACACATTTCCAGAAATTTGAACACATTAACTGATTCATTAGCTAATCAAGTTTTAGATAGACATTTGCAACATAGGTAAAGAAAAAATTCACATCATTGAATAGGATTGCACAATAAACATAGGAAAACTTTGAAATCATATAGATAGATAGTTATAGGTTTTTGAAAAATTTGTGCCCAAGACACATTGGTCATCTGACCTCAAAATGTATGCAAAATTTCATAAGTAAACTAGTGGTTCTCATGGTAACATGCTATATATCTATCAATTCTACGGAGCAACTGCATCCAATGGTTAGGAACCCCAATAGTGTGTCGTTGCAGTCACATGGAAAGCTCTTCGATCCAACAATCTGGAATCCCAAAGGTCAATCCCTCTATGTGTTGCTGAAGCTCAGCCAGAGTCTCTGCCATATCAAGGTCCTAAAGGACTACTCTCCTGACAACCCTCTTTGTTGGTGCTTTTGCTTCGTGCTTTGGTTCCTCTATTGGTTGAACAAGACCAATATCTGCATTACATCAAACATTTAGTTTAGTCTTGGAAAGAAACAAAAACACAACAACATTGTATAAACCTTAGAAAAATAAAAAACATGGTCAAATCATTCTTACTTATTGCACCCCACTAAGTGCCTTCTGGTAATACTAGATCTGGATCTCCTCGAAAGTTGACGCCTGCGTATGCATACTCATCGATGGCGAAAATCTGTCACTGGAACCAGGTGAATAATGTAGTAGAGAACACAACGGCTGATTGGCCTGCATGTTGACCCATGTGTTCTACCCATCTCTGCATTCGAGGATCTCTAAGACTAGATATATCCAATGTTACATGTTGTGGCTGCATCAGTGGAATCCGTTCCAAAACAAAGGAGATAAGGATTGAACCATAACTGAAATTTTTCTTCCTTCCTCCCTTTGTCTTGTTCAGTTGTTCCTTTATCAGAGATAGAACAACTTCAGACCAGTTGAAGACTATTGGCTCTAAGTAGTCTAGCACATACTGCATATACGATCTGTTCACTACATGTAGTGTAACGGTGCCAACAAGTTTAGCGATCGTGAAAAGGATGGTTCTCAAAGGCAAATCCATAAAATCCTGGATGTTTATTTTTCCATATTTTCTAGGTTCTGCCCCTGGATAGCAATACTGCATAACATAATCCCTCACTATCTCTCCTCCAACGATACACCCTGTGAGAGAAATGGGAAAAACTTTCCTCGACAAACCTATGAGAAATACACGTCCTCAACTATTATGGGAACCACTTTGTTCTTAATGTGAAATTCCTCTATCGCTAGATCCCATGCTCAAACTAAGAACTCCAAGAGTTCTATTTGCTGCTTCATTCCTGACAATTTGAAGTACTTAATTATTCCACAATCTCTTAGGGCTCTTACAGTACCCAGATCATTCAAGGAAATCATATCTTGTTCTTCATTTTCTCTTTCCCTCCATGTAATAATCATTATAATCCAATGGAAACCTCAAATACAACCATAAGATCCATTAGATTCCATTAATTGCAAAAAATTAGGCAAATTTTGGGCACAATATGAAAACCAAAAACTTGAACTACGCCCAATGCACTCCTTGGGTTGAGACAGTGTGTTGCATATGCAAGTACCCTACACTGTACCTACTATGCAACGCGGGTTTCAACATTCACGGGTGCATTGCCCTCATTTTGGGAAGAATTTACCCTAGGGGCCTTAAAACCCTAAAAATATACAAATAATGGAAATGAAATGAATACCAAAGGGAAGAGGAGGTTCATGGTACTAACCTGGATCAAACGGTGATGAAATCTGTCCACGGAAACGACCATAATCAACGACTAAAGTTTGGGGGCGAAATCAGGTTCAGAGCTCCAAAATGAAAATGGTAACTATGGAATGGTAAGAATGAATAGTGAAACTACTTTTAATAGTCATTTAATTATTTTCAAATTAAATTTATTGCTATGACTATATTTTTGTTATGTTTTTATCATGAAAAAGGTATTTTTAATCCATTTGATGTTGTTCTAAATAGGAAATACAACTGATGAATAGATTAGTCATGCAGATTTATTCAAGGAATGACTTGACCACAAAGCATACTTTTTCTCCTTATTTTTCAAGCTTTGTTAAAAACAAAAAAGGATTTGAAGCGCACTTTTATCTCTTTTTCGAGCTTCGATAATAGCGAAAAAGGAACCCCTGGATTCTTCTTTCAACTCTTTTCAGACTCTGATAATGTGAAAAGATTGCTGAGCACTTGTCTTTTCAAGCTAGTTAAAGTAATGAATTGATATCTACTGAGTATAAGTTTAACCTTTTTCCGGACTGAGATGGATTATTTACGAAAAAAGGAATACCTTGGTTAAATGTGACCAAAGAGGTTCTCTGAGATATTATTTTACATTTTTTCATATCTAAGTGACAAATTTACAAAAAATTACTTATGGAGTTATCTTTCGTCCTCTTTTTTAGACTCTCTAAATATGAAAAAGGATCGGGCTATCACTGTTGTTAAGCTCGTTAAAACATAAAATAGTGATGGGATTTTCGATCATGGCAAGAATCGAGTTTCATTCATCTCTAGACTTGTTAAATTATTAAATAGCAATACTTTATTCACCCGAAGGGTTGAATTATAGATCAAGCAAATGTTATCCTCCTCAAGCTTGTTAAAAAATAAAGAGGTACTAGTTGAAAAATGACTGGGGAAAATTTGGGAAAAGTGAGCAAAGTTTCTTTTTGGTAGCAAGTCGCTCTTGAACATGACACTTCCTTCACTCCATGTCCATGACTATTTGGGTTGAGTAATCATCTTGAAGGTTCATTCACACCTATGGTTCATCATACCTTCACTTTGGTTTTGGGTCAATTCTGCCAACTCATCATAGTGTCATCAATATGTTCAAGAGAAGTCATCCAGTGATTAAAAACTCATCCTTCTGTAATACTCATAAGCCTTCATTTTCATGACTGTCATCCCTGAAAATTGCTATATCAAGTCATACCCTTGTCTCTGAAATCAATAACTCCAGTTTTTCAATAAGGTGACTTCCTGTCGACGACAAATCAATATCTAGGAAGTTCACTTAGAAACATCAGATTCCAGTACCATGAGGCTTGTTACAGCATCAACAAGATCCTCGCTTCCGAACTTTTGACCGAAAGATTTTTTTTGGCATTCAACATCAAATCATCTATTCACACCTTACGAAATTTACTGTAGTACCTTGAGGGCCATTGACATTAATAGTGGTTCTCTCATGTTTTTTAACAACTCACATCATTGGATGGTAATCAAATGATGTCTTTTCATGTTCGACTACAAATCATATATTCGCAAGGCTAGACTTGTACCCGAATTATCGAGTGAACGAAATAAGAAGATCTCGGATCTAGTTTCAGCCATCTAGGCTGCGATTTTAGGATTTTTGTACACATCATCTGTACGGTGACTTTACATACAGATTATCATCTAAACATGGGCCTATATATGTAGGCATGTCTGCATCTGGGAAACATTCCAATGAAGACGAATTTATGAATTATGTACATGTTATTATATTGTTCTATGTGCTGAACATGGGGATGCCTACCCTCTACAATTATGATCAAAGAGGATCTATCATGATATAATGTATTGTAATATTGATGCAGGTGACCACTCCACTTTGTTTCCAGGCTCATCACAGTATAAAGCATCTCAATCAAATGTTCTTATTATTTGGATCTCATGCTTTAGGGGAAATTGTTATACGTCAATTTGGGCACCAATCCCAATGACCTGGTTAACTGGAAATCATCTTCAGGACCAATGATCAAGAGTCTATCATTCCCTATCATTTCAGTTGCTACATGCCCTAAGACAAGAAACAAGACAAATCAAGAAAGACTTTCATCAAGCAAAGGTTTCCATGGTTTGAAGCTTATTATATAGCATACGAGAGCTCACCAACACAGGCTTTAAGGGGCCTAAGCACGTTTCATATGCAGGTAGCCCCATTCAAGGCTACTCTGTCAAGCACTTCTCAAAATTTACAAGTGCGTTGGTCACATTGGGAGTGAAATTCTCATTGTTCCGGAATCTCCACTTGGCCAGTGCCTTCCAGAAGAGTTCACATATTTCAAGCTTTGAATCCAAGTGTCCATTTGACATCTACATGATTGGAAACATGTATTTCCTATTATTGGAAAGTCATTGATTGCAAAACAAACTACAATTCATCTATAAATTGAACACAAATCTAAGTGCTTGAGAGGAAGAATTTGAGTAGAGAAATGTTGGAGAATTTTCAATTGAGAGCTAGATTTTTGTAGTTGATGCTGGAGAGATTTATACTATGATGAAGCTTGGGAATGTTGCTATAAGGTCACTTCAAATCAGTTACTAGGTTGTAAACTCTCCTTCTATCATCAATAAAGAGTACTGCTAATTTTTCCCTATATGCATCTATATTAGCTTTGATTTTCCATATTGTAAGATATTAGTTGATGTGTATGGTTTATGCTTTACTGATTTAGCTAAATAGCTTCAATAGATATCTATATTATTGCATCTTCTGTTGTTTTAGTGTTCTTTCTTGCAGGAAGCATTTAGCTCAAAAAACCTCTTGAATTTGAAGCTACAACAAAAGTGATAGAAGGATCCATTTGGAGGCGACTAAACAAGTAAGCCTCTAATCCTCTCTGTGTATCTATTCAAAGTTAGGAAAAATAGTTGTATAGTCTTTCACCTATTTTTCTAGACTAGCACCTATCTAGGGAAGTGTGATTTATCTGTAATTCATAATTTTGACCCAACATTACCCAAGAAGAACAAGAATTATACATGCTACAACAGTTACAGTTAGAATCTGGGGAATCATTTTATTATAAACAAGGTTATGATACTGCCATAAATGAAGTTCACAAACAATATAAACTTAGAAGTAAGAAAAATGCAGAAGCTCCTACTAAGAAAATAGTTCAAAATCAGACCAAGTAAACAGTAGAAGATTGTAATATTCCTAACTTAGCATGTAGCTAATAGGAATATTAATTTTGCTCTTAGCACCTAGTTAGATGAATAAATGGGTAAGGAGGCCCATACATATCTAAAATAGGCATAAAATCCCTCTTGATGTGGAAAGGGATCATGATAATAACTGGATCTAGCACCCTCATGCGTGAACAAGGGTTAATGCATGTGGACAAAGTCAAGTTTGGCCAAGTCAACAACACTTAGGAGGAGTGGATCATCAATAAGGACAACTCAATATGAATGTGGATCAGTTTAGAGAGCTATATAAAATATGGATTGAAGACCCTTAGGTATGAAAAGGGGCTGAGGCAAGTTGAAGAGGTCAACTTTGACCAAATCAAACAACGATGTTATGGAGGAGTGGCTTTAATGGTGGAACAATTCAGTTTTGGAGGGAGATTGATTGTGTGATGGTGGTGTCAGCACCTAATGTGGACCCCAGGTTGGAAAAGGGAAAAACAGGGTAACATCTACACCACTCTCAGCCTTGTAGCTATCCCTACAAGGTCAGGAGAGGGCTCTCTCCGTGAAAGGATATTCAATAAAACATAAATATAAACTTATTTTAGGCTAGGTATAATGATGGGAAAGAGTTTTAATAAATGAAATTAATTTTGAGGGATGTGTGGGACAAAATGGGACAATATGAAACTAGGGAGTTAAATCAGGATACAGGGTATTTCATGGGGCAAGATAGGCAGGAAATTTAGCAATTAAGTTTTAAATAAGGATGGAATGGAAATACTGGTGAGGAGCTGAAAAGGGCACAATAAATGGATCATTTTCAAACAGTAGAAAAACAGAGAATATTGAATGATTCCCCAAGGCAGAGCATATAAAATGGATTCTACCTTTCTATCTTGAAAGCATTCAAAAAGAAATGTTTATGAATGAAATGGTGAACATAACAATTTACATATGAACACAAAGGAGAGAACAAATTCTAAACTCATACCACATGGATCCCACAAATCAAAGTTGCATCTCTTATTAATTCCCTGTCAAATTGTACAATGGAGCGCAGAGCGTTCTTTTCCACACTATTCCCCTGCTTCTGAGTTACAGACTGATTTACAAATGATTTACAATTACATTAAATAGGATGAATTGTGGGAACATAGATCCACAGAAAGAGGAGCAGTTTGCCAGCTCAAAAACTGAAGTGCAATCATAGAAAATAAATCCAACAATTTGCCCCTGAAAATAATGAACAGCTATACATTTTGGGACATCTGAAATTTTTTTTGTTACACTAGATGAAAGAAAAATAGGCAATCCAAAAAACAAATTTCCTACTTTGATGTTGCTGTAACAATCTCTGTCTCATATTAACTCTTGGTCCTTTGACAATTTCTTTCAATTTTTTGTTTGAAGAAAACTGACTTTTTAATAAAATGTTGTTGAAATAAAATAAAATGAATTTATGCCTTTGTGAAGGGAAAAACTGATTTTCGAATGGAGGGAGCAAAGGGAAGGAGGCGGGAGCCGCATCACAATCAGAATCAAAAGGGTTAGGGAAAGGGGATATAACATATAACAGAACCCTGTAATATGCTATGTGATGTGTTTATAATAATTACAATCGGGATCGGGAAAAGGGGAAGGCGCATTAGGACATGGCATAAACTATGATGCGATTGGCATAACTTCGATGGGATAATACAACAAGCCAAAGGGATAATCAAGTGAAAGACGAATAAAAATGTTCTTGGCACTTTTACAAAGGGAAAAGGTATTTTGAGCGGAGGGATTTTAAAGTGGGACAGGGGTATGAATAATCGCAATCGGAATCGGGCATGGAGAAGAGGCAAAATATAATGTGCCAAAGGGTTTTGCCGATGTGATTGGGGGAGGTCCTTTGGTAAAATGAAATAATATAAAATTCGACTTTACAAAGGAAACTGGCCTTTTATTATGGAATGGGTGGAAAATTACAAGGCGGGACCCAAGGTCAATTGGGATCGGAATCGGGAGAGGGAGCGGGGTATAGCATAACACAATACTTCCGATGCGATGGGGAAAAGCCTTTGTATAGATCAAATAGAAAAAAAATTGATTTTTATAAAGGGAAAGGCCTTTTATTATCGATAGGCGAAAGTTTTATGTGGTGGGCCCGTAAGTCAATGGACATCAGAGATTGAAGGGGGCGGAGGGAATAGTTTGTGATTGCGCTGATTGAGATGGTTCGATTGGCTGTGGGCCGTCGGATCGGATGATGAGATTGACGGAGGAGGAGTGGTCAGGGGTTTCCAATCGACGGGGGCTCAATCAGATGAAATATTTTATGAAATCATCAATTACATATGGACCGTCTGATTTAAGGGAGAGATCGACGGTCAGGATGTACACTGGAGTTATATGTTCATGAGCTGCTTAATGCAATCACATCAGAGGATTTGCGATGGGCCAATCGGGGCACATATATGTAATGTTGCGATGCGATGGAAAGGGGTAAGGGACTTTGGGTCGGCGGGGTTATAAAAATTTGAATTTTATTATAAAGTCTCAAAGGGAATGGCGGGGATTTATATATACAAACTTTATTATAAAGTTTAGGGTAATGGTGGGGAAGTGGTTATGTTATAAATTGAATTTGTGTTTAAAGAATTTTATAATGTGATTTTGTAAATCGGAGAGGGGAAAAAGGGATTTATTAGAGAAAATGTAAAACTTTAATAAAATAAAGTTTTAGGGAAAGGTAGGAAAAGGGTTTGTTTAAGGGTATATGGGGACTTTTTACTTCACTTAGGCATAAATTTTGATCCAGAAGTCAGTTTTGAGAGTGTAATATACGTTTGGAAAGCTCTTTCCGTGCTCTTTCTGTTGGATCTACTTAGAACATGATTTGATTCTTAACATGCTATGAAAAACTTCTCTGGAAGGCAGGGTGATTACTTTGTGCGGTTGGTAGCTTCTGAAGTGTTGACTTATTACATATGATGACATAAAATTACATAGTAAATGACAATAAAGGCAAAGTATCATGTTTTCACCTCAAAACATGGTTTTGAGTTGAAAATTACATCAAACTGAATGAAACATTTCTTTGATCTTTCCAGTTGCTGTGACTTTGAGTTTATTGACTTCCTCATGACCTTGTTGATATTTATTGACATTTGACTCATTAATTTGACCATGGTGAGATCATAAAACCTAATGAGACCCATCCTATGACTTATTGACATGACTTGCAAAGTGAAAGTAGCTCATGAATAAAGACCATAGAAATGATAACTAATAAGTTTCACATGAGGGAAAACTGATGAAAAATCACTACCATCAATGAATCTATGACCTAGCGGAATGGTGAAATTTATTGGTATGGGAATCCTAATATGCAAATGCAAAAGAGAAATTTTGATCACTGATGGCAGTGTGACTAGACTGACACTAACATTGGTTCCAATGGGGATGGTAGCTCCTTGGAGGTGCCAAGAACACCGTAGACCAAGTAGCCTTATCCATTGGGCATGGAGTCAAAAATACTGAAAATTGACACTATGCAGACTGACTCTGACTCAAGACTAAGACTGAAAACTAAAATAAAACCAAACCATACACATATCATTCAAGTTTTATAGCCTTCACCTTGGGCCCCAAAATTCAATGAATATGTACTTGAACTATGATAAAAATAACATGGTATATACAATGATTATGACATAGCTTCTGATCCATTACCTTCAACAATGGTAGTGCTTCAAAAGCCTACCATTCAGTGCTCCTCCAGGGAAATATTGGCCATCCATCTCTGAAAGTAAAAAGGCATTATATCCGCTGTATGCTGAAATTCTGTATGGTCCTTTCCAAACATTGTTGAACTTACCATGCTTCCCTTTGTCCCCATTTCTTGCATCACACTTCAACACTACATCATCCAAATGAAACTTTTCTACTTTGTTCTTTCGATCATAGATCTTCTTTATCTTCTCCTATAACTGAAAAATGTTCTATGACACTTCCTCTCTTGTTTGCTGAAGGTGGATCATCTGATTGATCCTTCGTTTATTTTCATCGTCTTCACTACCAAATTCTTGCAATAAGCTCATGACTAGGACTGTAAGAGATGTAGGAAAAACAACATCAGTACCATAAACCAATTCAAAAGGTGACATACCTATGGATTTTTTACTGCTAACTCTATCTGCCCATAGAGCGTTGATGAGCTTGCGATGCCAGTTTCTTTTGTTTGCCTCCAGCATTTTCTTGATTATATTTATCAGCGATTTTTTTGATGATTCTGCCAAGTCGTTGCCTTTTGGATAATACGTTGTTGAATGGCCCAGCACAATGTTTTATTTGTCACAGAAATCGACCATTTTCTTAGATCTGGACAGTATTGCGTTATCTGTTACAGAAAACGAGATAAAATATTTGATTCCAGGAATTGAATAATTACCGTATCATTTTCTTTCCTTGCTGGGACGACCTTGATCCATTTAGTGAAGTATTCTATACCTTTCAATGTCCACCGATGCTGTGCTGATGATGTGGGATGAATTTCTCCTATGAAATCGAGTCCCCACTGCTGAAAGGGAGCGTTTACTGAAACTGGTTTCAAAGGAAGAGGAAGAAATTTCTTCTTCCCTTGGAAAATTTGACATTCATGAAAACTCATCATTGTTTTATATAAATCAAAAAGTAACGTGGGCCAATACTATCCTACTCTTAACACTTTTATAGCTGTATTCTTGCAAAACAAGTGGCCACCACAATCACCTTTGTAAAAATCATGCATTACCTTTTGAGCTTCTTCTTCGACCAAACAATTGAGTAGAACACCTCTTGGATCTTTCCAATACAAAGCATTATTTAAAATACAATATTTAGTAGATTTAAGTTTCAATGATCAAACTTTACTTTTAGAAATTCCCGAGGGAGGTGACAGATGCTAAAGAACATGAAAAATATCTGAATACCATGAGTATTGTATAAAAATATCTGCAATCGGAACAAGAAAACCTTCATCTTCCTCCTCTAATATTGTTGTAATGAGGTTTATATCTAGGGCACAGAGATTTGACTGGGCCATTAATTTTTCCAAGCCTTGGCCATTGATCAACTTTGTGGTCTTGATCTCCAAATCATACTCCAACATAGTTGCTATCCACTTACCTCTTTGACCTTCTGGATTAGTTTGCATCAACACATCCTTCACTGCTGCGTTAGGGAAATATGCTATAGTATGTGAATGCAGAATATAGACCCTAAAATCCTTCAATGCCTTTATAAGAGCCAATGCTTGTTTCTCAATAATATTATACCCCAAAGCAGCATCTCTAATAGTTCTACTGAAAAAGGAAATTGGATTTTCAACCTGATCTCTCTTTTGCATTAAAACAACAGCCATAGTATGCTCTGATGAAAATGAAAATATGATAAAAACTTGAGTATAGTTGGGACTAGTCAAGACTGCAGCATTGGAGAAAGAAAAATTTACCAGATTGAATGACTTGATAGCCTCCTCACTCCATTTAACAGTGCTATCCTTCCTCAGCATATTGGTCATTTATTTTAGATGTTCAGCCAGGTTGGGTATTAATCTGTGTAAGAAGTTCATCTTACCATTAAATGCCTAAATCTCCTTTTTGTTCCATGGAAGGTCTATGTGCTGAATTTCTTCCACTCTCGAAGGATAAATACGGATACGATATTTAGAGATGATATGCCCTAGCAACTTGCCTTCATCCATGGAAAAGAGAATCTTCTTTGGATTAAGAGAAATCCCAAAATTTCTGCATTGCTGGAAAACAACTCTCAGATGGTGCAAATGCTCATCATCAGAACCAGAAAACACTATCAGATCATCCAAATAAACAACAGGAAAAAAATCTTTTTCATTCGCAAAAACAATTTCCATTGCGCACTAGAAAGTGGCTCTAGCGTTCTTCAGTCCAAATGGAATTTTGGCATACTAGAAGGTTCCCCAGGGTGTTGTGAAGGAAGTTTTGTCTTGGTCTTTCTCATGCACTAAGATCTGATTGTAGCCTGAGTAGCCATCAAGTAGTGACATCTTATATGCTCCAACTACTCTTTGCAGAATATGGTCCATCTTCGGAAGTGGATAATTATCCTTTAAGGATTCCTTATTCAAATTCTGGAAATCTATGCACAATCTTATCTCTCCTATATTCTTACGTACCGGGACCAGATTTGAAATCCAGTCAGAAAATATAATGGGGACTATGATACCTGCTTTGTAAAATCTATTAACCTCTTTTTCAATGGATGGCAGCAGCTTCGGATTGATTCTTCTCAGCTTTTGTCTAAATGGCTTTTAATCCGGCTTGATGGGAATAGTATGCTGGATTATGTTTTTACCATACACCTTCAAATCTGAATAATCCCATGCAAACATATCAGAAAATTTAGAAAGCAATTTAACACACTTTTCCTTTACCTCAGGGGACAATGCCTTTGACAAATTCACAAACTTGGGCTTGTTAGGTGTTCCAAGATTCACCTCTTCAACTCATTTCTCAGTAGGCACCAAGCTTGGTTTCTTAGCAACATCATCCTGATCAAAACACTCCTATAAAGGTATAAGACCTCTAGGAATTACATTGTCTTTCAGCTGCAATATGTCCATCTGATTTGCTTCCATTTTTTGATCATCAACCTCATACTCACCTTCTATTGGAGTGTCCTTGAATATTACATCACCCTGCAAAAAAGAATTGATCTCATTGTCATCCCAAAACACTTGCCAATACCTTAAATTGTCAGGAACAACAGGCCTATGTTTGACATAGATCTCAAACTTGTTGCTGGAGTTCATTAGAATCTTCAAGTTTCTTGCAGTAGTGACAAGAGAATCAGAAATAATATTATGCATCCTAGGTACTGCTATCAAAGTGTACTTAGGGAATGTCTTCAATATGTCTAGGACTGCATTTCTGTATGCCCTCAATCAGGCATTCTTTGCTTGGTACTCTCCTTTCACCTGTTTTATTATTAACTCGGTGTCGCCATACACATAAATCCTCTTTGCATTCAACTTCTTCAAAAATTTTAGACTTGCAATCAGAGCTTCATACTCTGCTTCATTGTTAGAGCAGTCAAAATCCAACTTATAAGCACATACTCTAACATTACTAGGAACCTTTTCAGGTTGGAAAACAGGGCTCCGAATCCATATTCCAATACCAGCTCCATCCTTACCAACAACTCTATCAAAATCCATGCTCCATAGGCCTTCTTCTTCTTCTTGTATATGCTGAAATTTTGTTTCTTTCTCTTCTTTACCTTGGTTGATTTCTAGTTGTTCACTGTCCTTTTGCTGTTGGCAGGAAGGAGGCTCGGAATTTCTTGTTGCTTTATCCTTTTCCTGTTTGAGGACTTCCTTGAAATTCTCTGAAATTTCAGCTATTTCATCTACTTGTACCAACTGAAAATTCTCATCATTTAAACCACTATATGAATATAAGATAAAGGACTCTAAATCTGTGTGGACAGCATTAACGGGATGATTTACTGGCTTCTCTTTGCTAGTGATCATATATTTCATTTTCTTTTCCCTATATAGTTTCCTCAACTGGCCAAACACGGGGATAGTGGAATAAGAGTAAAGTTTCATGGTTCCCTTAAGTTTTTCACCCAAAGACCTTGATAGAAGCATTCCAAACCATGGTGGGACATCGGCAACAACTACATCCATCAAGACATTCTTGGATGGAATTTGATCTAAAGAAACTACCAAGTCTTTAATAAGACTAATACAATGGACCCTACCTAAGTCAAAAGAATGCAAATCATGGTATTTGTGAGTAATATCAAGTCCTAACTTCTCCATGATGGCTTTGGGCATCAAATTATGTGAGGCTCCGGAGTCCAGCATAGAATTATGCAAGATGAACTCATGTAATCTAAGACTTAGGTAAAAAGGAGGGACTTCACTTTCTTCTGATTAATCTTCAGTTATTGGACCAAAGATGAGTTTAGGGTAGTCATCCTCTACATTCACCATATCAGAAACAGAGTGTATTTACAAAATTTTAGACACCTAATTTCTATAAGCACTATTCTTCACCAACTCAGTCAAAGGCATAGATACTTTTATAAATTTCATTTTCTAAATTAAAAGAAGGAGCTTTTTATACCTCTTTAACTAGGGGATATTTTTTCTCTATTTTCTCCTTTGCTGCACTCTTCTAGTTCTTTTCAATTGCAGTGTTAGTCGCTAAAGATTTTTTGTTGGAGGAAGGGCTGGCCGACTCTTTCCCTTTCATCTGAGAATTGTTCTTCATTTGGAGCTCTTTTATTTTCTGAATGGGACTAATCGGAAAATCTCATTTCATCATAGAATATTGCTTTTGTTGGGCAGATAAGGTGCTCATGTATCCTCTGTAGTATTCATCGGATTCTTCTTCCAATACTGGATCATTAGCCAAAATGAAATCTTCATCCTTCTGAACATCTGAAATCGTTGTATATTCCTCATCTTCAGTGAGAAAAATAGGGGCACCATCAGTAGTGAAAAAGTGATTGGCTTCGATCAGAGGATCATCATCCTCATCTATCTCTGTTCCCTGGACATAATTCTGCTATAACAAAGTTCTGATTTGCTGCTGTGGTGGCGCTGCTTGGTCCTGCGTTCTTTGTTCCCTCTGCTTAATTCTGAATTGTGGCTACTGCCCTCTAAAATTCGGATTCCTTATTTGAGGTTCAGGCCTATTCGAAATGGTTAATCGATCAACCATATTTTCCACCATCTGAATCAAGGTGTCCATCTTACAGTCTGAATGAGAGGCTTCCTCTTTCACCGTGACTCTTTTTTCAGCTCTGTTTCGTGCTCTTTTAGCTAGCAGATTTTCTTCCACACTTACCGCTATCTTCTGCATGTCTTCAAGCGTAGTGGGATCTCTCTCTCGCAGCTGATATGCCATGTCAGCATCGAAACCATCTGGAAATTTAAGCAATTCTAATCCCACAGCAGGTTTTAGGTTAGCTGGAATAACGTTATATATAGCATTGAATCTTAAACAATAGTCCTGTACAGTTTCACCTGCATTTCTTTTAATATTCTCATACTCAGATAAAATTTGGAGTGGGTTTTTCTTTATATCCCACCGATTTAAGAATTGTGTGTGTAACTCCTGCAAGGTGTGAATAGAGCCTGCTAGTAAGGCTCTGAACCACTTTCTAACTTCACCTCCGAAGCTTTGGACAAACAACCTTGTAGTTACATTCTCTGACTCTACCTCATGTAGATCAAAAAAGTCATTCATTTTATCAACATGCTGCTAGGTTGTGATGCTTTGAGTGGCATCAAAAATAGGAATTTTTCTTTGATAATCAGTAGGAATATCATTGAGAACCTGAGGTAAAACCAGGGGTGCATACCGGAAAGCCATGACTCTAGGTGGATTAACAATAGTGTTTGTGTTACTAGGATTTAAGGGAGGTGTTGATGAAGGAGATCACAATTGAGAATTGACTGATGGGAATGCTGATGAATTAGGAGGAGGGAATTTTGTTCCTGAGGATTCTGAAAGCTCTGGGATATTAGTTACAGTGATAGATGACTGAGGAGAATTCAAAATGTAATCATCAATTGAGGAATTTTCCCTTTGAACTTCAATATATACAAGGAATTCTGGATCTAAAATTGTGTCTTCAAGTGCAGTTTCAGACTTATTTCTAAACAAAGAAAGCTCAAAACTCATCAAAAGAAAGATCTTCTACAAAAAACCACTCACTGGGCCAAGTATGGGATCTGAAGATAGGTCTGGGACTTAGTGATCCTTCTTGTCTTCTGACAATTCTTGGAATAAGATTAGGATTTTCAAACACAGGGGGAGGATTTGAATCTGGATTAGCCCTTGTGTATCTTCTTGAAGCCAGTGTGGTTAAATTTCTACAGTACAAAATTTATTTCAGCCTAACAGACTGAGAACATCATTTTCCAGAGTTGGGGAATTTACAAGAAGAATATTTACCGGGGTGATCTGACTTTATGCCTTGATACCGGAAATGTATTATGACTATGGCACTTTAACACTGTTTGCTTTTGCAATAATATTCAAAATTCTTCAATCAAATGTTTCAAAGGTTCATAGGCAAACCTTATCCTTTGATCATAATATCAAATTATAACAGTGACGTGATTCCTTTTAAAACCATTAACCTTCGAACTTATAACATAAACCATTCAACACGACATATATTTCATTCAAAAGGGGCCCACGCATCCATATTTCACCTTTTAATGAATAAAATAAACATATAATAATGCGAAACCATCGGATCATACCTTGATCTATTGCTCGTGCAGTTCGGTGTGCGACTGTCGTCAGATCCAACACTCTCCAATCGGACGATCCTCGTGAATATCACGTTTTTTCAAAGGTCGAAGTTTAACCCAGAAAATTTGCATGACATGGGTGGTATTGGGGAGATGACGTGCCCAAATATTACTGGATCACATAACTTTGAAGTGGTTTTGATTCTAGCCAAAAGCGGTGCGATGAAGGCTGTATTAGTTTCCAAAACCCGCTGGTGGTAATTAAACCATGATTTAACTAAGGTTTGGCACTTTAACTCCTCGCATTGACTTCAACGGCTGGGTCCCACTTAATATTATTTCTCTCGCACAAGAATCAAGCTTTTTTACTTCAACTAAAAAGTTTCGTCGCATTTAATATACTCTGTGTTTAACCTCAGACAGAGTTTCTCAATACTCTTTATTTCACACACGGTCTGAATATGATTTACTTTAAAAATAGAATAACACATCTCAAGTGGCAAGAATATAAGCTCAAAGACATTTAGATCATGACTTCCCCAGTGGATTCACTAGAGATGTTAGCACCTGATCTGGACCCCAGGCTAAAAAAGGGCAAAACAGGGTAACATCTAAACCACGCTCAGCCTTGTAGCTAGCCCTACAAGGTCAGGAGAGGGCTCTCTCTATGAAAGGATATTCAACAAAACACAAATATAAATTGATTTTAGGCTAGGTATAATGATGGGAAAGAATTTTAATAAATGAAATGAATTTTGAGGGATGTGTGGGACAAAATGGGACAGTATGAAACTGGGGAATTAAATCAGGATACATGGTATTTCATGGGGCAAGATAGGCAGGAAATTTAGCAATTAAGGTTTAAATAAGGATGGAATGGAAAGACTAGTGAGGAGCTAAAAAGGGCACAATAAATGGATCCTTTTCAAACAGTAGAAAAACACAGAATATTGAATGATTCCCCAAGGCAGAGCATATAAAATGGATTCTACCTTTCTATCTTGAAAGCATTCAAAAAGAAATGTTTATGAATGAAATGGTGAACATAACAATTTACATATGAACACAAAGGAGAGAAAAAATTCTAAACTCATACCACATGGATCCCACAAATCAGAGCTACATCTCTTGTTAATTCCGTGTCAAATTGTACAATGGAGCACAGAGCGTTCTTTTCCACACTATTCCCCTACTTCTGAGTTACAGAATTATTTACAAATGATTTACAATTACATTAAATAGGCTGAATTGTGGGAACATAGATCCACAGAAAGAGGAGCAGTTTTCCAGCTCAAGAACTGAAGTGCAATCATAGAAAAGAAATCCAACAATCTGCCCCTGAAAATAATGAACAGCTATACATTTTGGGACATCTGAAAATTTTTCTGTTACACTAGATGAAAGAAAAATAGGCAATCCAAAAAACAAATTTCCTACTTTGTTGTTGTTGTAACAATCTCTGTCTCATATTAGGTCTCGGTCCTTTGACTATTTCTTTCCATTTTTGGTTTGAAGAAAACTGACTTTTTAATAAAATGTTGTTGAAATAAAATAAAATGAATTTATGCCTTTGTGAAGGGAAAACCCGATTTTGGAATGGAGGGAGAAAAGGGAAGGAGACAGGTCCCACATTGCAATCGGAATCAGAAGGGTTTGGGAAATGGGATATAACATATAACAGAATTTTGTAATATGTTATGCGATGCGTTTATAAAAATCGGAATCGAGAATGAGAAAAGGGGAAGGTGCATTAGGACATGGCATAAACTCTGATGTGATTGGCATAAGTCCAATGGGATAATACAACAAGCCAAAGGGATAATTGAGTGAAAGGAAAATAAAAATGTTCTCGGCACTTTTACAAAGGGAAGATTTTAAAGTGGGACCGGGGTATGAATAATCGCAATCAGAATCAGGCATGGAGAAGAGGCAAAATATAATGTGCCGAAGGGTTTTGCCGATGCAACTAGGGGAGGTCCTTTGGTAAAACAAAATAATATAAAATTTGACTTTACAAAGGAAACTAGCCTTTTATTATGGAATGAGCGGAAAATTACAAGGCGGGACACAGGGTCAATTGGGATCGGAATTGGGAGAGGGAGCGGGGTATAGCATAACACAATACTTCCGATGCAATGGGGAAAAGCCTTTATATAAATGAAATAGAACAAATTTTGATTTTTATAAAGGGAAAGGCCTTTTATTATGGACAAGCGGAAGTTTTATGTGGTGGGCCCGTAAGTCAATCGGCATCGGAGATCGAATGGGGGTGGAGGGAACAGTTTGTGATTGCACCAATTGAGATGGTCTGATTGGCTGTGGGGCATCGAATCGGATGATGAGATCGATGGAAAAGGAGTGGTCAGGGGTTTGCAATCGGTGGGGGCTCAATCGGATGAAACAGTGTATGAAATCATCGATTTCATATGGACCGTCTGATTGAAGGGAGAGATCGATGGTCAGGATGTACATTGGAGTTATATGATCAGGAGCCGTTTAATGCAATCCCATTAAAGGTTTTTCGATGGGCCAATCGAGGCACGTATATGTAATGTTGCGATGCGATGAAAAGGGGAAAGGGACTTTGGGTCGGCGGGTTTATAAAACTTTGAATTTTATTATAAAGTCTCAAAGGGAACATTGGGGATTTATATATACAAACTTTATTATAAAGTTTAGGGTAATGGTGGGGAAGTGGTTATGTTATAAATCGCATTTGTGTTTAAACAATTTTATAATGCAATTTTGTAAATCGTAGAGGGGAAAAAGGGATTTATTAGAGAAAATGTAAAACTTTAATAAAATAAAGTTTTAGGGAAAGGTAGGAAAAGGGTTTGTTTAAGGGTATAGGGGACTTTTTACTTCACTTAGGCATAAATTTCAATCCAAAAGTCATTTTTGAGAGTGTAATATACCGTTGAAAAGCTCTTTCCAGGATCTTTCTGCTGGATCTAATTAGAAAATTATTTGATGCTGAACATGCTATGGAAAACTTCTCTGAAAGGAAGGGTGATTACTTTGTGGAGATGGCAGCTTCTGAAGTGTTTACTTATTACATATGATGACTTAAATTACATAATAAATCACAATAAAGGAAATTTTGATCAATGATGGAAGTGATCAAAATTTCATAAACTCTGATGCGATTGGCATAAGTTCGATGGGATAATACAACAAGCCAAAAGGATAATTGGGTGAAAGATGAATAAGAATGTTCTCGACACTTTTACAAAGGGAAAAGGTATTTTGTATGAAGGAGTGGAGGGATTTTAAAGTGGGACCGGGATATGAATAATCACAATCGGAATTGGGCATGGAGAAGAGGCAAAATATAATGTGCCGAAGGGTTTTGCCAATGCGATTGGGGGAGGTCCTTTGGGAAAATGAAATAATATAAAATTCGACTTTACAAAGGAAACTAGCATTTTATTATGGAATGGGTGGAAAATTACAAGGCGGGACCCAGGGTCAATCGGGATCGGAATCGGGAGAGGGAGCGGGGTATAGCATAACACAATACTTCCGATGCGATGGGGAAAAGCCTTTGTATAAATGAAATAGAAAAAAATTTGATTTTTATAAAGGGAAAGGCCTTTTATTATGGACAGGCAGAAGTTTTATGTGGTGGGCCCATAAGTAAATCGGCATCGGAGATCGAAGGGGGGCGGAGGGAGTAGTTTGTGATTGTGCCAATTGAGATAGTCTGATTGGTTGTGGGCCATCAGATCAGATGATGAGATCGATGACGGAGGAGTGGTCGGGGGTTTGCAATCGGCGGGGGCTCAATCGGATGAAACGGTTTATGAAATCACCGATTGCATATGGACCGTCCGATTGAAGGGAGCGATCGACGATTAGGATGTACATCGGAGTTATATGATCAGGAGCTTCTTAATGCAATCGCATCAAACATTTTACGATGGGCCAATTGGGGCACATATATGTAATGTTGCGATGCAATGGAAAGTGGAAAGGGACTTTGGGTCGGTAGGGTTATAAAACTTTGAATTGTATTATAAAGTCTCAAAGGGAACGACGGGGATTTATATATACAAACTTTATTATAAAGTTTAGGGTAATGGTGGGGAAGTGTTATGTTATAAATCGCATTTGTGTTTAAACAATTTTATAATGTTATTTTGTAAATTGGAGGGGGGGAAAAGGGATTTATTAAAGAAAATGTAAAACTTTAATAAAATAAATTTTTAGGGAAAGGTAGGAAAAGGGTTTATTTAAGGCTATAGGGGACTTTTTACTTCACTTAGGCATAAATTTAAATCTAGAAGTCATTTTTGAGAGTGTAATATACCATTGGAAAGCTCTTTCAAGGCTATTTTTTCTGGATCTACATAGAACATGATCTGATGCTGAACATGTTGTGGAAAACTTCTCTGAAAGGCAGGGTGATGACTTTGTGGAGATGGCAGCTTCTAAAGTGTTGACTTATTACATATGATGACATAAAATTACATAATGAATGAAAATAAAGGAAAAGTATCATGTTTTCACCTCACAACATGGTTTTGAGGTGAAAATTACATCAAACTGAATGAAACATTTCCTTTATCTTTCCAGGTGTTGTGACTTTGAGTTTATTGACTTCCTCATGACCTTCATGATATTTATTGACATTTGACTCATTAATTTGACCATGGTGAGATCCTAGAACCTAATGAGACCCATCTTATGACCTATTGACATGACTCACAAAGTGAAAGTAGCTCATGACTAAAGACCATAGAAAGGTGAACCAACAAGTTTCACATGAGGGAAAACTGATGAAAAATCACTACCATCAATGAATTTATGACATAGCGGAATGGTGAAATTTATTGGCATGGGACTCCTGATATGAAAATGCAAAAGAGAAATTTTGATCACTGATGGAAGTGTGACTAGACTGACACTAACATTGGCTCCATTGGGGATGGTAGCTCCTTGGAGGTGCCAAGAACACCGTAGACCAAGTAGCCTTATCCATTGGGCATGGAGTCAAAAATACTGAAAATTGACACTATGCAGACTGACTCTGACTCAAGACTAAGACTGAAAACTAAAATAAAACCAAACCATACACATATCATTCAAGTTTTATAGCCTTCACCTTGGGCCCCAAACTTCAATGACTATGTACTTGAACTATGATAAAAAATAACATGGTATATACAATGACAAAGAAAACTTTACTAGATTGAATGACTTGATAGCCTCCTCATTCCATTTAACAGTGCTATCCTTCTTCAGCATATTGGTCATCTCTCTTAGATGTTCAGCCAAGTTGGGTATAAATCTACGCAAGAAGTTCATCTTACCATTAAATGCCTGAATCTTCTTTTTGTTTCGTAGAAGGTCTATGTGCTGAATTTCCTCCACTCTCGAAGGATCAATATGGATACCATCTTTAGAGATGATATGCCCCAGCAACTTGCCTTCATCCATGGAAAAGATACTCTTCTTTGGATTAAGATAAATCCCAAACTTTCTGCATTGTTGGAAAACAACTCTCAAATGGTGCAAATTCTCATCATCAAAACCAGAAAAAACTGTCAGATCATCCAAATAAACAACAAGAAAAACATATTTTTCATTGGAAAAATCAATTTCCATTGCACGCTGGAAAGTGGCACTAGCGTTCTTCAGTCCAAATGGCATTTTGGCATACTAGAAGGTTCCCCAGGTTGTTGTGAAGGAAATTTTGTCTTGGTCTTTCTCATGCACCAAAATCTGATTGTAGCCTGAGTAGCCATCAAGTAGTGACATCCTAGATGCTCCAACTATTATTTTCAGAATATAGTCCATCTTCAGAAGTGGATAATTATCCTTTAAGGATTCCTTATTCAAATTCTGGAAATCTATGCACAATCTTATCTCTCCTGTCTTCTTACGTACCGAGACCAAATTTGAAATCTAGTCAGAAAATCTAATGGGGACTATGATACCTGCTTTGTACAATATTTTTACCTCTTTTTCAATGGATGGCAATAGTTCAGATTGATTCTTCTCAGCTTCTGTCTAAATGGCTTTTGATCTGGCTTGATGGGAATAGTATGTTGGATTATGTTTTTACCATACATGTTCAAATCTGAATAGTCCCATGAAAAAACATCAGAAAATTCAGAAAGCAATTTAACATACTTTTCCTTTACCTCAGGGGACAATGCCTTTGAAAACTTCACAAACTTGGGCTTGTCAGGTGTTCCAAGATTCACATCTTCAATTCATTTCTCAGTAGGCACCAAGCTTGGTTTCTTAGCAACATCATCCTGATAAAAAATATCCTCTAAATGTATAAGACCTCTAGGAATTACATTGTATTTCAGCTGTAATATGTCCATCTGATTTGCTTCCATTTCTTGATCATCAACCTCATACTCACCTTCTATTGGAGTGTCTTTGAATTTTCCATCACCCTGCAAAAAATCGTTGATCTCATTGTCATCCCAAAACACTTGCCAATACCTTAAATTGTCAGGAACAACAGGCCTATGTTTGACATAAATCTCAAACTTGTTGCTGGAGTTCATCAAAATCTTCAAGTTGCTTGCAGTAGTGGCAAGCTGAGAATCAACAATAATATTCTGCATCCTGGGTACTGATGTCAAAGTGTACTCAGGGAATTTCTTCAAGATGTCTAGGACTGCATTTCTGTATGCCCTCAATCAGGGATGCTTTGCTTAGTACTCTCCTTTCACCTGTTTGATTATTAACTCGGAGTTGCATACACAGAAATCCTATTTGCATTCAACTTCTTCAAAATTTTCAGACCTGCAATCAAAGCTTCATACTCTGCTTCATTGTTATAGCAGTCAAAAGCCAACTTATAATCACATACTCTAACATTACTATGAACCTTTTTAGGTTGGAAATTAGGGCTCTGAATACATATTCCAATACCAGCTCCATACTTACCAACAGCTCCATCAAAATCCATGCTCCATAGGCCTTCTTATTCTTCTTGTAGATGCTGAAATTTTGTGTCTTTCTCTTCTTTTCCTTGGCTGATTTCTGGTTGTTCACTGTCCTTTTGCTGCTGGCAGGCAGGAGGCTCATAAGTGCTTGCTGCTTTATCCTTTTCTTGTTTGAGGACTTCCCTGAAATTCTCTGAAATTTCAGGTATTTCATCTACTTTTACCAACTGAACATTCTCATCATTTAAACCACTATCCGAATATAAGACAAAGGACTCTAAATCTGTGTGGACAACATTAATGGGATGATTTACTGGCTTCTCTTTGCTAGTGATCATATATTTCATTTTCTTCTCCCTATATAGTTTCCTCAACTGGCCAAACACGGGGATAGTGGCATAAGAGAAGTAAAGTTGCATGGTTCCCTTAATTTTTGCATCCCAAGACCTAGATAGAAGCATTCCAAACCATGGTGGTACATCAACAACAACTACATCCATCAAGACATTCTTGGCTGGGATTTTATCTAAAGACGCTACCAAGTCTTTGATAAGACCAATACAATGGACCCTACCTGAGTCAAAAGAATACAAATCGTGGTATTTTCGAGTAATATCAAGTCCTAACTTCTCCATTATGGCTTTGGGCATCAAATTATGTGAGGCTCCAGAGTCCAGCATAGCATTATGCAAGATGAACTCATGTAAGCTAAGGTTTAGGTAAAAAGGAGGGACTTCACTTTCTTCTGATTGATCTTCAGTTGCTGGACCAAAGATGAGTTTAGGGTAGTCATCCTCTACATTCACCATATCAGAAACATAGTCAATTTGAAAAATTCTAGACACCTGATTTCTATAAGTACTATTCTTCACCAACTCAGTCAAAGGCATAGACACTTTTATAAATTTAATTTTATAAATTAAAAGAAGGAGCTTTTTCTACCTCTTTAACTGGGGGATATTTTTTCTCTATTTTCTCCTTTTATGCACTCTGCTGGTTCTTTTCAATTATAACGTTAGTCGATGAAGATGTTTTGCTGGAGGAAGGGTCGGCCAGCTCTTTCTCTTTCTTCTGAGAATTGTTCTTCATTTGGATCTCTTTTCTTTTATGAATGGGACTAATCGAAACATCTCTGTTCCTTAGATAATATTGCTTTTGTTGGGCCGATAAGGCATTCATGTACCCTCTCTGGTAGTCATCAGATTCTTCTTCCAATACTGGATCATTAGCCAAAATGAAATCTTCGTCCTTCTGAACATCTGCAATCGCTATATATTCCTCATCTTCAGTGAGAAAAATAGGGGCACCATCAGCAGTGAAAAAGTGATTAGCTTTGATTAGAGGATCATCATCCTCATCTATCTCTGTTCCCTGGACATAATTCTTCTATAACAGAGTTCTGATTTACTTTGCTGCTGCTGTAAAAATCTCTGTCTCATATTAACTCTCGGTCCTTTGACTATTTCTTTCCATTTTTTGTTTGAAGAAGACTGATTTTTTAATAAAATGCTATTGAAATAAAATAAAATGAATTTATGCCTTTACGAAGGGAAAAACCGATTTTGGAATGGAGGGATCAAAGGGAAGGAGGTGGGACCTGCATCGCAATCGAAATCGGAAGGGTTTGGGAAAGGGGATATAAAATATAACAAAACCTTGTAATATGCTATGTGATTCGTTTATAATAATCGCAATTGGGATCGGGAAAAGGGGAAGGCACATTAGGACATGGCATAAACTCTGATGCGATTGGCATAAGTCTAATGGGATAATACAACAAGCCAAAGGGATAATCGGGTGAAAGACGAATAAAAATGTTCTCGGCGCTTTTACAAAGGGAAAAGGTATTTTGTATGAAGGAGTGGAGGGATTTTAAAGTGGGACTAGGGTATAAATAATCACAATTGGAATCGGGCGTGGAGAAGAGGAAAAATATAATGTGCCGAAGGGTTTTGCTGATGCGATTGGGGGAGGTCCTTTGGTAAAACAAAATAATATAAAATTCTAATTTACAAAGGAAACAGGATTTTTATTATGGAATGGGCGGAAAATTACAAGGCGGGACCTAGGGTCAATCGGGATCAGAATCGGGAGAGGGGGCGGGGTATAGCATAACACAATACTTCCGATGTAATGGGGAAAAGCCTTTGTATAAATGAAATAGAACAAATTTTTATTTTTATAAAGGGAAAGGCCTTTTATTATTGACATGCAGAAGTTTTATGTGGTGGGCCCATAAGTCAATCGGCATCGGAGATCGGAGGGTGGCAGAGGGAATAGTTTGTGATTGCGCCGATTGAGATAGTCCGATTGTCTGTGGGCTGTCGGATCAGATGATGAGATCGACGACAGAGGAGTGGTCGGGGGTTTGCAATCGGCGGGGGCTCAATCGGATGAAACAGTTTATGAAATCACCGATTGCATATGGACCGTCTAATTGAAGGGAGCGATCGATGGTCAGGATGTACATTGGAGTTATATGATCGGGAGCTGCTTAATGCAATTGCATCAGAGGTTTTGCGATGGGCCAATCGGGGTGCATATATGTAATGTTGCGATGTGATGGAAAGGGGAAAGGGACTTTGGGTCGGCGGGGTTACAAAACTTTGAATTTTATTATAAAGTCTCAAAGGGAATGGTGGTGATTTATATATACAAAATTTATTATAAAGTTTAGGGTAATGGTCGGGAAGTGTTATGTTATAAATCGTATTTGTGTTTAAACAATTTTATAATGCGATTTTGTAAATCGGAGGGGGGGAAAAGGGATTTATTAAAGAAAATGTAAAACTTTAATAAAATATTTTTTTAGGGAAAGGTAGGAAAAGGGTTTGTTTAAGGGTATAAGGGACTTTTTACTTCACTTAGGCATAAATTTCAATCGAGAAGTCAGTTTTGAGAGTGTAATATACCGTTGGAAAGCTCTTTCCGGGATCTTTCTGCTGGATCTACTTAGAACATGATTTAATGCTGAACATGTTGTGGAAAACTTCTCTGAAAGGTAGGGTGATAACTTTATGGAGATGGCAGATTCTGAAGTGTTGACTTATTACATATGATGACATTAAATTACATAATAGATGACAATAAAGGAAAAGTATCATGTTTTCACCTCAAAAAATGGTTTTGAGGTGAAAATTACATCAAACTGAATGAAACATTTCTTTGATCTTTCCAGGTGCTGTGACTTTGAGTTTATTGACTTCCTCATGACCTTGCTGATATTTATTGACATTTGACTCATTAATTTGACCATGGTGAGATCCTAGAACCTAATGAGACCCATCCTATGACCTATTGACATGACTCACAAAGTGAAAGTAGCTCATGACTAAAGACCATAGAAAGGAGAACTAGAAAGTTTCACATGAGGGAAAACTGATGAAAAATCACTACCATCAATGAATCTATGACCTAGCATAATGGTGAAATTTTTTGGTATGGGACTCCTAATATGGAAATGCAAAAGAGAAATTTTGATCACTGATGGCAATGTGACTAGACTAACACTAACAGGTGGAAACCCTAATGAGTGAGACCCAAGGTTAGAAGGCTCACATTATTTATAAGGAAGAGGATGGCAGCCATATGGGTTTAGCTCATGAATTATATTTTGATATGTCTGGTTAGACTTTTGATTTCTTCAGCTGTTTAGCTAAGATTTTTGGTGTTGTTTAGCACTAGGAATTCCAAATTTTTCCTTGTGAGGCCTCTTGGGAGAGTACTAATCTATCATTCCATACATCTGGCATTCTTTTCAAGCTTCAGTCTTCAGCTACAGTGTCCTTTCTACATAATATTGTGTTTTGTTTCAGGGTGTTGCAGTGGAGGGTTGAGAAACCCACTTTCTGAGCTAGTTTCTCATAGGAGGAAGAATTTATTCTCTTGGGAGATCAGTTTGGAGGGTTCTTGAGCACATTTCAGATATTTGGCACTAGGCCAACTTATCCCCATCATTTATAGGGCAATTTCATCTAGGAATTGCGTTATTTTGGAGGGCAGCTTCAGTAAGGTATCTTGTGGCTCTTTGAGAGTGTTTTCTTATGATTGAAGGGTTCAGCCTTTCATTGGAGAAGACCTTTGAGTGGATCCACATCATACCTATGTTATTTCAGCCTTATATATTCTTGTGCTTCAGTTTTCAGTGATTCTTCAATCCTTGGGCTATAGATCACCATTTGTATTGGGTGTATTTCCAGAAACCCTTCCTGGGTTCTCTTGGATTTGTATTAAGGAGACTAGATCTCAGTTTTTGAGCATTATTGATTAATATAATATCAGATCTATTTGTCTCTATAATTTTTGAGTATAACCCTCATTAGACTGTGATGTCACTTTATGCAGTAATTCTGTGTTGCAGTAGTTTTGGGGTTTCAGTGTTTTTGGGCTATACTAGGTGTGGGAGGCTTGTTTACCTCACCTAATATGATTTTTTTGTGATATCCTCTTGGATTTAAGTGTTATGATGCTAGGCCTAATGGATCCAAGGGTTGATTTTTATTTTTATAGCATATATTTCTGAAAATTCGTTTTTCATGCATGTATTGTTGATTTTCCCATTTGGGAATATTACAGTGGTATCAGAGCATAATCTTGGCTCAGCCTGTGAGTTTTCAGCCAATATGCTATAAGAATAATAAGAGAAGGAGAAGAGATCTAAAAATGAAGGAAGGAATGAGATTTTTCTCATCACTTTTCAGATCTATGAGGAGCATATCTAAGGAGGTTAAGAAAATGAAAGAGGGAAGATGCAATGATACCTATAGAGGGTTTCAAGAAAAGGAAGGCCCATGTACTTCCTATGATCAGAAAAAAGAACCTATAATGTTCCAAATTTTTGCAAATAAATTGGAACATTAATTTTTGCTCATATTATCTAGGAGATAAATAAAATGGGTAAGGAGACCCATTTGCATAAATAAAATTCCACATGAAGTGAGAAGGGGATCCATGGAGTAGCCATTTTTTCACCTCCTAGTATGAAAAGGGGGCAAACACATGAGGATGAGGCCATGTTGACCAAGTAAACAGTGCAGCCCAAGAGGGTGTAGCTTGCTTGGGAAGACAACATAGTTAGAGAGGGAGGAATATTCCTTGTGGGAGAAACCCTAATTGGGTGGGGTCCATGGCATGGAGACATCATTTTGCATATAAGGAGGATGAGGCAGCCATAGAGAGAATGATTGAAGACTTGGAATTTGAGTCTATTTGCAGTCTCCATTTGTTTAGCTGAGTTGCAGTGCCTTTGGCACGAGGGATTCCTGTTTAGGAGTTCATCTCCTCCCTTGAGTAGCTCAAGGAGGATTGCTCTTCATTTCTCCATATCCAGACATTTGGCCATAACCACTACTTCATCTATAGCATAGTCATTGGGTTGTGTTGCAGGTGTTGCTATGGAGGAGATTCCACAACACCATTCCTTGTATCATCTCTCATAGGAAGGAGTTCCTATTCTCTGGGAGGATCAGCAAGGAGGGTTTCTAGAGCTGATTTGCATATTTTGGCAGTAGGCCAAGATTCTCCCACCTTCATCAGTGCAGTCCCTTCCATAGACTACGTTATATTAGATTTTGTTTGTAGTGGGGGTTTGCTCCATCATTTTGGAGGAAGATATTTCTTGTGTCGGGATCAGCCTTGCACTTAAGGAATCCATTGGAGGAGGTTGTTTCAGTTTGCAGGCCATATTCATTCTCCTCCTTCTATTGTATATTTTGAGTTGCTGTTGCTACCCAGCAACTCCGGCATTATTGTGTCTTCATATTTTGTACATATATTATAGCCAATACTTTAGAGGATTGTTGTAGTGTTGTTTTCAAGGGTTGAGAGCATGCTCCCCCTCATTTCTTGAGCTATTATTGTAATATCATTTCATTACCATTTTACATGTTGCAGTGTCTCCAATTGACTGTGCAGTCATAGCTAGAATTCACATGTGTATCAGTGTTTATCTCATGATTCTTGTACTTCTGCCTTGAGGATTGACATTATTCATCTTGAGCATCATTTCCCTCAAGATTTTGTATACTTTTGCAGCTGTTATTATTTTAATAAGATGGCTATGAGTTCTCCAGCATTTCTAAAGTTGAAGCAAGTTACTCTTCATGCTTATGTTTTGCATATTGTTGTAGCTCATCCCTTTGAGAAATATCTTCTAAGGAAGAAGTATTTACGTAGCTATAGGTAGAGTCTGAGAAAAGTCCAGATAGCCTCCGATTCTCATCCTCTCTTTAGAGGTGACATAACTAGTAAAATCCCTCTCAGTACATCTCTAACATAGCCTTGTTCATATTTCCGACAAAGGAGTTCTTCAGCAGTGAAAAAGCTACTGATTTCCATTTCAGAACATTACAGTGGTATCGGAGCATATTTCTTGGCTTAGCCTGTGGCCTTCAAGCCCAAGAAAGAAGAAATCAAGATGATGAAGAGGATGAGCTTGTTCTCATAAGTTTTTAGATCCAGAAAGAACCTATCCAAGGGGGTTGAGGAGAAAGAAGAAAGAGAGGAGGAAGGACCTTGAACTTCCTATTCTCATCAAGAAGGAGACATAATTTTGAGTAGGAAGAAGACTCCATTTTATGATGGAGGAAAAGGGGATAAGATTACAATGCTTCTTCCTAAATATGCACAGAGCATTCATAAAGATCTCAAGGAGATTAGGAGGGAAAAATATGAAGAATCCCCAAGAGGGTTTGATCCTAAAGCAGACTCTAGATTTGTACATAGTGGGTGTGAGCATTCAACCACACACTATGAGGGTCAGTGCATTCATAGTCCTAGCAGTCCCATAAGTGAGGTGGAAGAAGAAGAAGGAGTGACCAAGGAGAAAAAGCAGCATGGTAGATCCTATCTATCATATTTTGATGGTTCACTTACCAGTTCAGCCAAAGCTTGGGTGGAGGAATTAGACACCTTTTTGCAGCAGCACCAAATTCCAGAAAGTTAAGCTACCAGAGTTGCAGCGCTACATATGAGAGGTAAGGCCTATGATTGGTGATCTTTGAATCCTTTCCTTTGAAGAATAATGACATTACATCTTATGAAAATTTCACTAAGGCATTAGTGAAGAGATTTGATGGGAGGATTCATGAGACACACATGATGGGCTTGCACAAAGAAAACCAAAAAAAACCCTTGCATGAGAACGCAATGCCTCTTCAGAAAACAGTGGAGGAGGCCCAAAATCTGAACCAAAACTTGCTGGAGAAGGAAATTTCATCTCACATCTTGGAGCAAGGAAGCATGGGGGTCTCTTCGTTTAAAGAGGATCTAGTTTTTGGGAGGCTTCCCATTCATGTGAAGAAGGTTGGGGGTAGCAGCGTTGTCATTTCTAGAGCATATCTAGAATCTCAGGCAGAGAGAAGAGGAGCTCATGCTCCAAAGAGATGGACCCTTGAAACTTTGCAAGAAGATCCCCAAGATCTCATATGTGGAGATCAAGGCACAATTCATGTGTCATTATTGGAGAGGTGTGAAACCATGGAGTCACAAGGAGGAGATGGGGAGAAGAACCAACAACATGAGTTGAGGAGTACTCACCCATATCCATTTTTGGAGGTTATGGCACCAAGGAGGGAGGCTGGATTGTGCAGTCAGGGCATGGACATAAGTTTTCATCCATATATTCAGTCTTCTCTTGATGGAGATGTCTCACCACATGGAGGCATTTCACCCAGGGGGCACTAGTTCAGCAGAGGAGGATGGTTTCTTCACACTTGGAGGCACCACTCATTGATTCTATAGAGGTGGGAACCTTGGGAGAGCTTGAGACAACAATGGGAGTTTTGGATAGACTCATGATGGAGGGATACATTTCCTCAACCTCATCTACACCTACTCTCATTGCAGATTCTGCGTTGTGGCAGAAGTAGCATAGGAAGGACAATAACCTTCCAATTTTTAACCTGGGCATAAGAGATGTCAAGGAGGAGGACAACCATATGATATATGTTCTTCATGAGAAACTACCAGCATTTTCATTATGGAGGATAGATATGCATTGGAAATCCTGGGTATTGGTGCGACATTCCAATGATTCTTTCACCTGTGGGACACCTGATGATTAGCATATGAGGAGATGCACCAACCATATGGAGATGGGGGAATCAGCACAACCACCCCTTTTTCCTGTATGGATGAGAGGAGATTCATCTATGAGTCCCTCAATTGATATGAGCGAAGAAAATGGGAAGGGTGGACATTTTTTTTTCACATGATCATTTGTATGATATATGTATGCATCCCTTAACCATACACATGCAGGAGAATGCTCGAAGGAGGAGCATACATTTTTCTAGACCTCATGTTTTAGTGGGGGCCATAAGCATGGCTAATGGAAATTATCTTGGATGACTTGGGGAGGATAGAGATCATGGAGGACATCCTCAATTTTCAGCAGATATCATTTACTTTTCTCAAGATTGTGAGGAGATTGATGCAACACACCGGTCGTTGAGTAGCCACAATTTTAATCAGTCTCTATGGCAGTGGATCACTAAGTTGCGCTGGTTGCAATTGAGGGACCATTGTTCTTCTCATTTGTTAACATGGCAGCAAGCATGATGCTCCTATTTTCTCCCTGTGATTCTATTGTTCATGCCTTTATGAGGAGCAGGATTGAGGAGGAGACACATAGGATGGATGTGTCCACTAAGGGAGGAGTCCCTCACATCTTTTGCATTGCATGTTCTGATAGGAACATGAGAAATGATATGGCCACTACAGCAGAAAAAATGTTTTATTATGGAGTGAGCCATATGATGGGTATGAGACCATATGAGGATGATTCCCGACTCATCACATATGGAGATGTTTGGGCTAGCATGTCTTGCAGCGTTGGGGGAGAGACCTTGGTAGGTCTAGCCTTCTTCTTGCCACTTGATGGCAACCTTATTGCAGCCCAGGATCAACAAACACTCTACACTTATCTTAAGTGGAGAGATGGACATCGTGGGTTATACTATATGGTCTACCATGTGCATATTACCAGCCCACCTTCTTTGCCGGAGCCAAAGGTGGATGACAGTTTTCCTGAGTTGCGTAGTTGGGAGGTGACTCAATTTGCATGGTACATAGCTTGGGGATGGATGGATGATATGGGGGAGATAATTCCCATTATATTTCAGACTCCATTCCTCAAGGGGGAACCTCTAGACACCACTTGCTATCCTCTTGAGCATTATACCTTACATGATGATGGCTTGACAGCTACTTGCATGCTAAGTAGGAGCATGGTGGAGGATTGGATTGATGAGATAACATCACTGCACTTGGGGGAGATCATCATACAGGGATGCTACAGGTATAGGAGAAGAAGACATAGTCTATCCTTTCACTTTCTTGAGGGAAACCAATATTTGGGAGGGGAGGACTGTAATGTTCCAAATTTTGCAAATAAATTGGAACATTAATTTTTTCTCATATTATCTAGGAGATAAATAAAATGGGTAAGGAGACCCATTTGCATAAATAAAATTCCACATGAAGTGAGAAGGGGATCCATGGAGTAGAAATTTTTGCACCTCCTAGTATGAAAAGGGGGCAAACACATGAGGATGAGGCCATGTTGACCAAGTCAATAGTGCAACCCAAGAGGGTGTAGCTTGCTTGGGAAGACAACACAGTTAGAGAGGGAGGAAGATTTATTGTGGGAGAAACCCTAATTGGGTGGGGTCCATGGCATGGAGAAATCATTTTTCATATAAGGAGGATGAGGCAGCCATAGAGAGCATTATTGAAGATTTGGAATTTGAGTCTATTTACAGTCTCCAGCTGTTCAGTTGAATTGCAGTGCCTTTGGCACGAGGGATTCCTGTTTAGGAGTTCCTCTCCTCACTTGAGTATCTTAAGGAGGATTTCTCTTCATTTCTCCATATCCAGGCATTTGGCCATAGCCACTACCTCATCTACAGTGCATTCACTGGGTTGTGTTGCAGGTGTTGCTGTGGAGGAGATTCCACAACACCATTCCTTGTATCATCTCTAATAGGAAGGAGTTCCTATTCTCTGGGAGGATCAACAAGGAGGGTTTCTAGAGCTGATTTACATATTTTGGTAGAAGGCCAAGCTTCTCCCACCTTCATCGGCGCATTCCCTTCCATAGACTGTGTTATCTCAGAGTTTGTTTGCAGTGGGGGTTTGCTCCATCATTTTGGAGGAAGAGATTTCTTGTGCCGGGATCAACCTTGCACTTAAGGAATCCATTGGAGGAGGTTGTTTCAGTTTGCAGGCCATATTCATTCTCCTCCTTCTATTGTATATTTTGAGTTGTTGCTGCTACCCAGCAACTCTGGTATTATTGTATCTTCATATTTCGTACATATATTATATCCAATCCTTTAGAGGATTGTTGTAGTGTTGTTTTCGGGGGTTGATATCTTTCTCCCCCTCATTTCTTGAGCTATTATTGTAATATCATTTCATTACCATTTTACGTGTTGTAGTGTCTCCAATTGACTGCGCAGTCATAACTAGAATTCACATGTGTAGCATTGTTTATCTCATGATTCTTGTACTTCTGCCTTGAGGATTGACATTGTTCATCTTGAGCATTATTTCCCTCAAGATTTTGTATACATTTGCAGCTGCTATTATTTTAATAACATGGCTATGAGTTCTCCGGCATTTTCTGAAGTTGAAGCAAGTTACTCTTCATGCTTATGTTTTTCATATTGCTGTAGCTCATCCCTTTGAGCAAGATCTTCTGAGGAAGAAGTATTTACATAGCTATAGGCAGAGTCTGAGAAAAGGCTAGATAGCCTCCAGTTCTCATCCTCTCTTTAGAGGTGACATAAATAGTAAAATCCCTCTCAGTTCATATTTGACATAGCCTTGTTCATATTTCCGAAAAAGGAGTTCTTCAGCGGTGAAAAAACTGCTGATTTCCATTTCGGAACATTACAGAACCAATGTTGCAGAGAGCTCCAAAGCATTACACTGTGCTCTCTCATTTTGAGGAAGAAGACAAGAAGCTTGAAGATGGAGGGCTGTTGGAACATAAGATCCTAAGTGGATACCTAGCATAATATAAGTCTCAACCTAGAGCTTTTTAGGAAACTCTAACTCTTCCATAATTTATTCAGCTTGAAGAAGAAAGGAGACCTTACAAAAATAGGAGAATAAAGGGCAATATATTTCTATTTTCTACTTTTGATGGATCATCCACATGTACAACAAAGGCTTGGGCAAGGAAGCTAGATGCATTCTTCCTACTACATCCAGTAATGGAAAGAGCGATTGTTGAGATTGTAGTGCTACACCTGGAGGGTGAAGAAATCATTTGGTGGTTCAGCCATTTGAGTCATGCAAGATTGAATGCTTTTGCAGATTTCACTCAAAGTTTAATAAAAAAATTTGACAAATCAAATGAGGAAAGGCCTTCACCACCACTTGAGGATACTGGTACTAGCGCTGATACAAATATGGAGGAGCAGACATCATCATCAGCAGTTGGGGGAGCCAACACATTGGAGGAAGGAACTATTGCAGCCATACAAGATGTTCCCAAGTTCCACCAAGGTATGCCTAAATTTCCACTTTCTGTTATTTCAGAAAATCTTATGGAGGGTTGTGAAAATATGCTATTGCATGACCAAGGGTCAAAACACATTGCTGATATGGAGCAATAGACTTTCACTGTGTTGTGCAGCCTTGATTTTTTCAAGTAGGGGGTGAAAAATCATCCTAGTGTGTCATTGTTGAGCTGCACACAACACTTGAGGTTGGGGTGTGGATTTTTGAAGGATGGGATGAGATTTTTCCTAAATAATCCAATGCAAAACTATATGTTTAGCATTGATCTTTAGCATGAGACAACCAATACACCATTGTGGAGATAAATAGCAATGTCATTCAACAACAATGATGAGTTGGGAGCTCAACTATTGATAGAGAATTCTAATGACCATTGCACTTGTGTGACATTGGAGGAGCAGATGATTGATGAGAGTCCTCTCATTTTCCATCATTGTGATGGGTATTTCTTGTTGAGAATTATACAACTCTATGAGAAGACTTTTCTTTCATCATAATTAGATCCCTATGGATTCAATATGGTCATTGGTGTGGGATCTACACTGGGAGATCTCCAAGAGGTTGCATTTCAACATCCCATGAAATGAAAAGGTAGAAATATGATATGGGAGGATGGTATTCTCCATGGGAAGGATACTAAGATGGAGCATGGGAGGAGACACCCAAATTTGCATAAGAGGGTGTGGATGGTGAGCCACATTCATATCTATGACACAGGGCAGCAAGAGGCATGGCTGCGTTGGCTACTCTTGAAAGAGTTTGGCCATCATGTGACATAGTCTTCTTCAAAGGGTATGTTGGTGGAGGAAACTTGGCAGGACACTTGCATCATATGGCAGCGAGTATAGATGCATTGTGTTGATATGAAATTATTCATATAAATCATTATGTTCTCAACTCATGATTTGTATGGTGGAGGTGTGAGGGGGCAACAAGAACTATTGTTGCTTTGGTTACTCTTGGGAGAGTATAGGCAGATTTGCTCCCATACTTGGCATTATGTTTTAGGAGAAACGAATGGCACAATAAAAGTGAAAAGAGGCTACCATTCAACATTGGAGGATAAGGAGGTACTTCCACATAGGAATGAGATTGCCACACATAGCATCATGATGGTGGATGAATTTGGCATATGGCTGCCAAAGAAGGAAGTCATGGAGTGACAAGAGCCTTATCACAAAGGCTAATAGTGTTGTCACTTGGGTGTATGTTTCTATTGATGGAGTGTCCCAAGGGGAGTATGCATTTCTCCATTTTACATACCTTTATGAGGATATTCTCATGGGAGGACTCATCCATGGACCTCACTTTCAACCTACTCACTAAGCATGGTAAAAAATGTATTTCTTTACTTATTGATTATTTCATTAAGTATTTTCATTATCTCACCATCTATGTACAGTGCATTTCTCCATAAGAGGGCAAGATTATTTTTATGTTTCATGGTCATTATAGGACCAACACTTATGATGGAGAGAACCCTTCTCTACATGACTTTGGGCAAGTGTGGTGTTATTATTATTATGCTCAGCTAATATATAATGCTATTTACTACCTCATAGTAGATGAGAAAACATGCACAACTAGTAACTTGTTGGAGGACCACTTGCCACATGATGTTCCAAAACAACATTTGATAAGACTGCGTTGTATCCACTTGAGAAACCATTGGTGTCATCCAAACTTGCACACAAACTTCAGAATTTTTCTGATTTGGATGCCATATTGTGATGATGTGCCATTCATTTTGTATGGGATGGATTGGGCTAGCATGATTCATGATTCCATGGAGAGGATATTTGCAGATCTAGCCTTCTTCTTGCCACTTCAGGGAAACATTATTGCAGCCCAAGATCAACAACTACTCTGCACTTATCATAAGTGGAGAGAGAGACAATGTGGGGTAGGCTATTTTTTCTACCATGTTGTTGGAGTAGGGTCTCCCACACTAATGAAAGCTGGTCCAATTTTGTATTATTTTGATTATATTTAGTCTAGTGTAGGGGTGATAGGGCAGATAAAAGCCCCAATACATTGTAAGCGGGTAAATAGGTAAAACCATGAGTCCACAAGCCACAGTTTGCAGACCACGGTAAGTCTAGGCTAAATTGGTATAAATAGTAAGTCTTTTTGAGTAGATAGGTAGAAGATGAATAGAAGTGAATGCTAAGTGCGGATTTTGAGTTCTGGGTTTGGGTATTTGGGTGAGACTCCTATTGGATGTGTGCATGGAGATCCTTTGTCCTGCTATGTGCAGACCCTTCTGGCTGTGTACGCAGGTGGGATTTGGGGTTATGTAAGAATCTGTTGATAATATATGAGAAGTATTGCTGGTATTTGGTTCTGGATCTATCTGTTATATGACTCGGCATTCTATGTTAAATCTGTGATAAGGTACGAATGATCTGTGTTATCTGTTGTGTTTATTTATAATATATGCTATCTAGTCTGATGCGCGTACTGTAATTTATATCTTTGCTGGTCGAATGCACGTGGATGCGGACCTAAGATCTAGATGTATAATACTGTGTACATCGGTTATCTATTTAAGCCTACGAACCAGCTCTGTTTCCATAGATATATGCGCTGTGCATGGCTTGGCTTACCTACTCTCTTTATGGGTGCGGAAACTTGGTTCTAGCACCCTCACATACTGCTTCGAGTGAGAATTTGACCTGCGCAAGTAGGTCACTGCTGAAAGGGCCAATAGTATAGGGGTTTTTTGGAAAACCTTAACGTGTGAACCTAGGTTAGGACCCCCAAAGCTAACAAATGGTTTTGTTGCCGGGACTAGGAGCATTTTGAAAGAGAATTCAGGTAATGCCAGAACGCCAAAAGAAGGTATATATGGCTGCAAATTTAAAACTACCTACCTTTAAGGGTGTGGGTGATGAGGATATGGATAGGTTGTAGTTTGTTGCTGAATCGGTATGGAAGACGCAAAACATTACAAGTGATTTGGTGAAGCGAGCCCAACTATCTCTAGCTTTTGAGGAAAGAGCTCTGGATTGGTATATGGGATACATTGGACAACATGCAAATGCAACTATTGATGATATCAAAACGGCACTAGATTAATAGTTCAAAAAACCTAAGTCCTATTCACAGATAGTCAACGAACTAAAAGACATCAAGCAGGGACCATCTGAGTCTGTATGGGAAGTAGATTAGCGATTAAAAAAATCAATCCGATAAGGAGGGTTCAAGTCTGATGATAAGCAACATACGAAATGGTTTATTGCTATGCTCTTTCCATACTTACAGATACCAGTGGGTCGCCAAACTATTGACACATAGGAGAAAGCGTTGGAAGTAGCCATGAAGCTGGAAGTTGTGCCAAGGGATGAGAATCAGCTGGGTGTACAACAAATACAGGGTGAACTAGAAGCTATCTAGGTTGAAATCCAAAGTCTACGCAAGGAGCAGGAAATAGGGTATAGCCCGCTATAATCCACAGACATGAGGAAGCTGAGGGAACCTTTGCTATGGTGCAATGACTGTCGGGTTGAAGGATCGCATGATACTCATCATTGTCCCCGCCTAGCATCATATGTCCCAGAAGTAAAACAACAATGGTGTGGATTTTGCAGGTCCGTAGGCCACGATGAACAAAATTTCCGAACATATGACTTAATGATGGATCGAGGAAGTATATACCGAATGAGATTGGAGTCTGCATCGCCTAGATCATCCATTAGTAGCAGAAGTTCCCCTACTAGAAGCAGGAATAGGGGGAAAGGGGGAAGTGCAAGTGGAGAACGAGGATAGTTGGTATGTTATAACTATGGGGAGGTAGGTAGTTTTGCAAGAGACTGTGTGCATCCGTCTCGACCAGATTGCAGATATTGTAGGGGGTCAGATCATGTGGTCGAAGAATGTTCGGTCCTAATAACCAGAATAAAAGAGAAGCAATAGAAACCTACGCAGAATATCTAGAGGGTCAAGGATGAACCTCTACGAGAAGGGGCCAATATTAATGTTATAACCCGTAGTGGCATGGACACAAGTGGGAGTATGGAGAAGGTCGAAGCTCAGCTGCTAATTAGAAAAGTGCCCATTAAGCAGGACGGGTTAGATTTGGCTAAAGAAAAGGAGGCTTTTGTCACAGCCCGCCAGGAGATTAATAGTACAAAGGTACCTGCGCACACTATGGAAAATGAGGAGGTGGGAGAATTCCTGCAAGCATGCATGAAGCTCCTTCACAATCAACAAGTTGTGGTGACCCTCCAGGCTCTAATCGATAACTGTACAGGTGGAACAACTTCGGTTGTAAGACTAAAGTATGTCCACAAGTTTTATAAATAGGTGAAGTGCACTAGGCGAGAGATGCGACTGACAACACAAATCGATGCCTATGAGATGACTCAGGTCATCCTCGACTTGGAGTCAGATGAAAATTTCTTCCCTAAACAAACATGGTTACGGATGGGGAAACCTTAGCTCGAATGGTCAGATATCTAGCTGCATATGGCCAATCAACAGAAAATAGTCCCATTGGGGAGGTTATCGCAGGTAGTCGTCGATATCGGTGGGATTAAAGTATGAGCAGAATTTGAGGTTATTCAGATTGAGGAGGATACAGACCCCTACCTGACACTCCTAGGGCTAGGTTGGGCCATCAACATGGGTGTTGTCATTAATTTAAAAGAACGCAACATTGTATTTGAAGTCGATGGGACACGAGTGGTCATCCCTTTAGACCCAACAGAGGGATAAAGATACACCAAAACTATACAGACAAAAGACGAATTAGACTACATCTATAATTTGACTGCCCAGGATCAGGAGTGGGTCAACCCTATAGACGAAGGCATGCTTTGCTAGGAAAAGGAGAGTGAATACTTATCTGACACTGAGGAAGAAATGGAAAATGGAAAAGTAGGTTACATGATGTATCTGCGTTGTGCTACATATCCACGAAGGTAAGGGAACTACCCTTATTTGATGGTTTAGGAGAAGTTGAGACATTTTTTTGAAAACTTGAGGAAGAGGTCCCAGAAGAAAGGCAGCTATCGGCCCTTCATTTGGCCCTATGCGCCACACCCGTGAGATGGTGGGAAACGCACAAGGAGGCACTTCTAAACTGGGAAAGATGTCGAGAAATGATGTTCCTATGATTGAAAGCTCCGCCTCAGATAAGAATTGAAAAGTTATTCGGCCCAAGAAACCCGCGCAAACATTTGCAAGTGTGGATGGATGATTAGCAGAATCAGACCTCCAAGGAATGGGTTCATTCGTTTATCCACACATTAGGAGCAATCCCCACTGCCTGGTACTTGGATGCGGAGCTGCATCAGCGGACCTCTCTCTGGAAAAACTTGTAGGAGTACTTTATTAGGACCTTTGGGTTGGTTGGAGGTTCGGAAGCATTAGACGAAGCTCTGCGGGACCTAGATGCGTATGTTATTCATCAGTATTTTTTACTTGTTACTGATGACTAGTTCTCATAGCCAAGTTTTCTAGTAGTTGATCCAAAAATTTGTCATATTTGCCAGCTGGGAAAACACCCATAAAACTTTTTTTCCCTCCTACCTTTCAGTCCGCCCATGACGAGATGAAACCCCATCATCAAATCCTACCTAGCCTTAGCCATACTAGTCTGCCCATCAGCTCTAAAAGGACAATCCAAATTTGTTCAAAAAGCCTTCCCTAAGTTAGGAAGTGGCACTTTAAGGCATTTCACCCTTGGCAACCATCAAAGAGCCAAAAACCTCCATCTGCTTTAGACCAGTCACAACAGACCTCCCACCCTGCCAATAAAGTTAGTCACAGCCCTAAGTCGTGCCACTTATACACCCTTAAGTCTTAGTAATGCATAGACCATGATCTGAAGTTGATTTTAGGTGTTTTACACTGTTTATGGATTTTACAAGAACAGGAAACATGTCAGCATCTCAGAAGACAATTCTTGGCTCTACATGAGAAGACAACTACTTCTTAATGTGATCATAAGCCTGAGATGCATCTGCAGGGAAAAGAGTTATTCACCAAACTCTTGCAACCTCATTCACAGTCTGAAAGGACAGCAGAAGAAAAGAAACACTGTCAAGAAGCTATTGAATAAGTCCTGGCTAAGAACCTCCTTCATTTATAAGCAGAGGGTTAAGGTGCCTCCTTCATCTATAAGCATAGGGCGTTGGCCAAGGTTTGACTTGAAAAGTTGCAGCTCACTATAAGACAGATTTGTTTTAATAAATAGTGAGACATGAACACTGTTTTTCTGAAGAAAAGTAATGATTGCAGGTAGAGGTAAAGGCATTAATTGTTGTCAAAGTTTTATTGATTAAAAATGAAATGTTAAGACACCAAGAAGGAAAGCAGGGGTACCATTGCAATCCAAGGAGGTCAAGCTTATCTCTTAAACAACTGTTCTCTCAAAAGACAGTTTGTAGTCAAAACATAATCAAATTGAAGCATGATTGATAAGTTGTGTCATTACACAGAAAAAGAACTAATGATGATTATGTTTTAAGGAGTACTGGTCTTTCTACTTGCAAAAGGGGTGCCTTTCAAATATGTTTATCATAAGTTGACAAAGGAAATCTGAGCTCAGGCAACACAAATGAACATAGTTGTTCGAAGCATGCAAGATGGATTTTGATATATTGTCAGTTTCTAGAGAAGATCCTAAAACTAATATAAGCATGTTCATTATTAAAAAGAAAAGATACCATATCAGTGCATTTTGAGTAAAAGAGGAATGTTAAAGAAATTTTCCTTTTCAAACAGACAGAAGTGAATAGAGCATAAGCAAATGCACCTGCATTTTGCAACTACAATCAGGAAATGAACTTAAAAGGCACCTAGCAGTCAAGTCAGTTTCAAAGTAAGGCCTTGTCGCCTTTGAAAGCAGCTAGAAAGGACCCTTTGAAATCTAAAGTCAAAGGGGTTAAATATATCTCCGTGAAAAATGGCAGTGTCACTCCATAACTTTTTGGTATATTATTTAGCAAATGGCACATTTTTAAAAGACATGAAAGGGTCAGCCTTTGCAAAAATTCACTTTCAAATCTAGAAACATAGTGAAATGACAAAGCTGTAGTTTAAAAAAACAAGAGAAAACCCTCTCAAAGACAAAAATCAAAGTTATTTTGATTTTTTCATTCTAAAAAAGACAAAGGGTCGTTGCAAACTCATCATTCAAACACCAAAACCCAAGCAAACATTCCTTTGAAGTTCACGAGGTCAGAGAGACAAGTTTCAAGCGGGTTTTCAGAGTTTTTAAAGAGTTTAAACTGCGCGGCACTCCTGTGCGCATAATTTTCAAAGGGGAACAAAGGCGCGCGACGAGCTTGTAGTGGTGCGTGGCACTCCTATAGCCGCGGGTCACAAGCGCCCGACAGGCCACCCGACTACGTTTTTGTGTGGCGTTCTTTTCCTCTAAAGTGTCGCGCACCTGTTGACCGCTCAAGATGCCTCCAGACACCTTCTAAAGCAGATCAAACCCCTCAAGAGGCATCATCATCGATTTCTAAGGTATTTATGAGTTTTCATGAACTTTGCAAAACTGATGAGATAGAGTAAAAGGTTTAAAATCACAGTTTAAACTATAGGTTTGAATTTTGTGTAAAGAAAACAGTTTGTTGTGGTTGATAAAACATCAAAAGGTTATGAGTTACATTGATCTAGAAGAGCTCATCTAACTGCCCTCAAAGGATGATAAGAGATGAAAGCCCTGTTTGAAAGGTAGAAAGCTTAGCAGTTGAAGGGAGCCTTGATTGTTTAAAAAAAAAACTCCTACATACCTTTGCTACCACCTCAGAAACATTTCCAACTCTGCCAGCTTGTCCTATGAAAAGTAAAATCTGACTGTGTAAATGCACTAAGGTTGACTATGTTCATATTGTTGAGTTTATTGGATTAAGTGGCCTAAAAAGAGAGCAGTGTTGTTGAATCAAAAGGCTTTTTGTTTTTGCCTTCCTCTAAAAAAACAAGGCTGTCTTATTACCTCAAAACATCAAAAGCAGGGCACCCCTACTACAAAAACACAGAAGAGGTCACTTGGACTATGTTTCTTTAACTGACTGTGTTTTTTTTTAAGTTTTATTGTTGAGTGGCATAAAAAGAGAAAGGGCAGTATTTTGAAAGGGAGCATAGTGAGGCAAGGCAGCAAGGTGAAGGAGAACACAGTGATGAAAAGCAGCGCCATGAAGAAACTCAAAACAATGATGAAAAAGGAGGCTAAAGAGAAGCACCCGACATGAAAAGAGAAGAAGGCCACATCAGGACTTGACATTTTGGCTTCAGTTTCAGAGCATGTTGCTGAGGACCCTTGAGGGTCATGCACCCCAATTTTGGGCACTTTTTGACAATTTTTGGTTTTTTGGCATTTTTGAGTTTTTTGTCAAAACTCATGAAATTCGCCATTTCATTTTGGAGATTCGTCAAAGGAGGATAATGGTATCTTTGGATGCCATAAATTCAAGAGCACACCCTCGGCAATTTTCAGAACATTTGGAGATCATTTTCTTCCCTGAAATGGCGAAAAAGGCTCGCTTTTTGTACACTCTGCCCGTTATATCAGCAGACTGTAATTTTTGGTTTTCTACACATAGGTGCAGTTTTGGAGTACTTCTAGGCATCGGATCGGAAAAATTTCACTTGTTCTAGAAAGTAGACAATCATATCTTTCCAACGAGCTATCATGAGCCTCGTTTCGACATCAGGAAGGCTGCCAAATGTTTCTGGCATGTCAGGGGACCTTTTGCTGATGTAAATTTGAAATATTTTTGTAATGTTTGAACCTCTAAAATTTGCTTTTTCCAAATGTGCGTTTATCTATTTTTGCACTTGGAAAATGATGCCAAGTCAATTATTTTTCCTTTTTTAGCATTTTCTAGATATTTTATGAGATATTTTTGTACCTTGGGCTTTGCAAAGCCTCAAGGACAAATTTAGATATTTTGATTAGGCCAATAGGATGGCAAGTTGCACCATGAGGTTTTCCTCACTTTGGCCTATTTATTCCAAAGGCTTGCATTGTAAAAGAAGGCTGAAATTGAGAAGAGAAGCAATATATGGTCATATGAGCTTTGGAAGAAAATACTTGTGTTATGCTTTTGGATTGCCTCTTGGATGTTCTTGGATGAATGATGAAGGATTGTTGATGGATTCCATGACTTGGTAGAATGGTATAGTGTCTCTTGCTTTGTTGTTGTCTTCTAGTTTTCATTCATGATACATGTTTCTTTCTTGCTATAGATCATTAGAGAACAAATTTGAGATATGCCCATGGAGGCACCTCAAATTTCCTGAATCTTCATAGCTTTCATGTTTTCTTCTTCCTTAGTTGCATTAAAGAATTCTTAACTACTCTTTAACAACTTGAGGATATTGTTGCTTGTTTCATTCATAGTTCTATACATGCTAAGTATGACTTATGGTACGCCCTGCTTACCTATGGCTAGCTATAGTTCCATCCATGAAATTTCTCTTTGACTGATTAGATTATCATCTTGTTGAACCAAGGAGGCCTAGTTTCGATCTAGCCCTTTGCCTAAAACTATGCAAATGTTGTTGTTCAAAGTGCCCAATAACTTGAAGTACTATGTTTAGGCGTTCCGACATAGTAAGTTAAGTTGTTTGTCTTCCTTAATTGTTTTCCCCAAAGTCTGATAGCCATTTCCCAAAGTTAGAGGGTCTTATACTTCTATGCATGGCTTGAATGTTTATTTCCATGTATTGATTAGCTTGTAGTTACATTTTGCATGATTAATGGTCTGCCCTACCATGTTTATGTTATCTATTGAACTAGTTATGCTTGAAATTCTTTGTTGTTCACAAACTTGATGTCCATTTACTCCATTTTTCCCAAAGATCCTTTCTACCTTGAATCAAATCGGCCCTTCAACAACCTTGTATCGTCATCTAATAGCTTTCTTGACCTTTTGACCCCATAGCCCAGTTAATCTAACATCTTGTTACCTATTTTATATCTTTGATCAGTTTCATCCCTCACAACTTAAAAAACCAAAAAAATTACTTCATAACTAGCCTAAAATCAAAACACAATAAGCAAACACACAAATATCCCTTACACACATAGAGAGAGCCCTCTCTGAGTCCGGGAAGGCTAGGTCCTTGGGCTCCAAAGCTTGGTTTAATGTTACACTGTCATTTGTCTTGCCAATCAGCCAAATCACGGGAACCTAACAGCGTATATCTTTAGTAACTCTAATCCATCTACTATAGTCAGGGAACGAACCTAGGATTGCAATTGTGAGACATCGCTAATTGCTACAATATTACGATCACTAAGGAAGAAGACAATCTACGCAATGTCTCTATTCCAGAATCTGAAGGTGACCATGTAGTTGCAGGACCTTCACTACAAATAGTAGATGTAATGAAACCACTAAAGCTATGCAAACTCAATATTGGGATGGAAACCCAGCCAAATTTGGCCAAGATCAGTGATTATTGGGATAATGACATCATCATCAAGGTGGCACAGTTGCTGACAAAATATCAGGACCTCTTTCCAACCAAATTCTCCGAACTCAAGGGGATCATTGGCGATCTGGGAGTTATGCACATCACGCTCAAGCCCGATGCCTAACCAATCAAGAAGTGGCCTTACTGATTGAACCCAAAGTATAAACAAAAAGTGAAGGAGGAGTTGGATAAAATTCTCACTACCGGTATCACAGAGCTAGTCAAACAGTCAGGCTAGGTCAGCCCGAGGGTTGTTCAGGAAAAGAAAAGAAAGGGGAGAATTCGGATCTGCGTTGACCTACACAAGTTAAATGACACCTGCGTACATGACCCATTCCCGACACCCTTTTCAGATGAAATACTAGAAAATGTAGTTGGCCAAGAGGTGCACTCATTTATCGATGGGTTCTAGGGCTATCATCAGATCCGCATTGCCCTAGAAGACCACAGTAAAAATATGTTTTCCACTAAATGGGGGTCCTTCCAGTATACTGTAATGCCATTCAGACTCAAGAATGCTCCGGCTATATTCTCACACATCATGGTTGTAGTGTTCAAAGAATTAATCCACAAGTTTGTAGAAGTATACTTTGATGATTGGACTGTATTTGGCTTAGTACGAACACATGTCTCGAACCTGCGCTTAATGTTAGATTCCTGCTGCAAATACCAAATCTCCCTCAACATCAAGAAGTGTATTTTCTGCGTACCTTTTAGCATTTTACTTGGGCATACAGTCTGCCAGCAAGGGATGATGATGGATCCTGCCATGATTGATGTCCTCATCAACCCGGTTGTCCCCAAAACTGAAAAATAGCTATGCTCAATTCTGGGACACACAGGCTACTATATAAAGTTCATTCAGGGGTACGCACTAATCACAACTCCACTTGAGAAGCTACTTAAGAAGGATGTCATTTTTTTTTGGGATGAGGAATGTCAGAAAAGTTTTGAACTACTCAAAGAAAATATGGTTTCGGCACCTATTCTTGTCTTTCCTAATTGGATAAAGTAATTTCATGTACACGTAGATGCCTCGGGCATCGCTTTAGGAGCCATCCTTACGCAACCAGGCGAGGGGGACATTGATCATCAAATCGCCTTTGCTAGCCGAAAACTCTCAAATGTTGAACACAACTATGCCACAACAGAAAGGGAAGGACTGGCCATGGTCTACACACTGCAAAAATATATCCACTACTTCCTCCGAGGTCACTTCAAAAGGTATACTAAACATTTGGCCTTAAAATACCTAGTGAATAAGCCTGTGTTGGGGGGGGGGGGAGGGGGGGGGAATCTGCCGATGGTTGTTGTTGTTGTTACAGGAATATAACTTCAAAATCATAGTTAAACCAGGCAAGCTAAGTGCAAGACTAGATAACCTATCCCGTATTGATACTGGAGAAGAACCTACTAGTTTGGACGAAGGCCTACCCGATGCACAACTATTCACCATTAAGGTTTTCGATGAAAAAATCACTACTTATCATCCACAGGCCAATGGGGTTGTTGAAGCATTCAATAAAATATTGGAATAGGTGCTAACCAAGGTCTGCAACGCCGACTGCAGTGATTGGGACGTGCACATCCCATCAGTTCTCTAGGCCTATCGAACTACTTGCAAGAAGTTTAACAAGACAAACCCCCTTTCGATTGACTTACGGCAAGGAGGCCATCATGCCTATGGAGTATATTGTTCCTATTTTCCGTATTGCAGCCTTTACAAACATGGATGACCCAAATGTTCTCAAAGAACTCCTGATGTAGCTCACCACCCTAGAGGAAGACCGGTTTATGGCCAACTTTCATCAGCAAGTCCAGAAAACGCGTGATAAGGCATGGCATGACCATCATATCTGCCAGAAGAGGTTTGTAGAAGATGATCTAGTACTCTTATATGATAGCTAGTTTGTGAAACACCTAGGTAAGTTCGACAACATTGGTTGGGTCCCTATCTAATCAAGGAAATCACGGATGGAGGAGCTATCCAGTTGGCCACCCTACGGGGTGATATGCTTCCAGGATACTTTAGTGGTAGTAGAAGTAAGCCATATCATAGAAAATGACTACATGGCCGGCGTAGCTGCAATCTGTCGACCAGGCCACAGTAGTATCATCGGGGACTTCGAATGCCAGCGTTGGCTGAAGAAATAACTAAAACAATACTTCGTAGCATAGCCCTTCAACAACAGAGGATAATTATTGTGCAGACGTTGAAGGTACCTCTTTCCTAGAATAGGGACGCTGCATGGAAGAGGAAGGAAGACCTACGACCACCGTGACTCGGGATGAGTCACAAGATTGTGTTGGGGGACTGTTGGAGAAGGGTCTCCCACACTGATTAAAGCTAGTCCAATTTTGTATTATTTTGATTATATTTAGACTAGCGCAAGGGTGATAGGGCGGATAAAAGCCCCAATACGTCGTAAGTGGGTAAATAGGTAAAACCAGGAGTCTGCAAACCACAGTTTGCGGACCACGGTAAGTCTAGGCTAAATTGGTATAAATAGTAAGTATTTTTTAGTAGATAGGTAGAAGATGAATAGAAGTGAATGCCAGGTGTGGATTATGAGTTTTGGGTTTGGGTATTTGGGTCAGACTCCTGCTGGCTATGTGCGCGGAGATCCTCTATCCTACTGCATGCGGACCCTACTCGCTGTATGCTCAGGTGGGATTTGGGGTTATGTAAGAATCTGCTGATAATATATGAGAAGTATTGCTAATATTTGGTTCTGGATCTATCTATTATATGACTCTGCGCTCTGTGTTAAATCTGTGATAAAGTACAAATGATTTGTGTTATCTATTGTGTTTATTTATAATATATGTTATCTGGTCTATTGCGCGTAATGTAATTTATATCTTTATTGGTCGAACGCACATGGATGTGGAACTAAGATCTAGATATATAATACTGTGTACACTGGTTATCTATTTAAGCCTGCGAACTAGCTCTGTTTCCATAGATCTATGCATTGTGCATGGTTTGGCTTACCTGCTCTCTTTCTGGGTGCGGAAACTTGGTTCTAGCACCCTCCCATACTACTTTGGGTGAGACTTTGACCTGTGAAAGTAGGTCACTGCCAAAAGGGCCAGTAGTATAGGGGTTTGTTAGCAAACCTTAACATGTGAACTTGGGTCAGTACCCCTAAAGCCAACACATGTTCAGTTATTCAGCCCACCTACATTGCATGAGCCAAAGGTGGAGGATATTTTTCATGAGTTACCATTTTGGAGGATGGCTCATTTTGCATGGATGATAGCTTGGGGATGGGAGATTCACATGGGGATGATAGATCCCAACATATATCAGATCTCATGCCTCAAGAAAGCCTCTAGAGAGCACATTGTTGCCTCTAATGGTGTTTTACTTCTACATGATGATAGATTTTTGGGATGGTCACCAAAAGCTAACTTGCATTCTTGGGAGGGGAAACTTGGAGATGTATTGATGATGCAACATAATGTACCTTGGAGGAGATTATCATATGAGGATGCTACAAGAGGAGGAGAGGAGGCTCTTCAGTTCCATCCTTACAGTTGCTTGAGGACAAACAACATTTGGGAGGGGAGGACAATAATATTCCTAACTTAGCATGCAGCTAATATGAATATTATTTTTTCTCTTAGCACCTAGTTAGATGAATAAATGGGTAAGGAGGCCCATAAATATCTAAAATAGGCATAAAATCCCTCTTTATGTGAAAAGGGATCATGATAATAACTGGATCTAGCACCCTCATGTGTGAACAAGGGTTAATGCATGTGGACAAAGTCAAGTTTGACCAAGTCAACAGAACTAATGAGGAGGAGTGGATCATCAATAAAGACAAATCAATATGAAGGTGGATCAATTTAAAGAGTTATATAAAAGATGGATTGAATACCCTTAGGTGTGAAAAGGGGTTGGGGAAGGCTAAAGTGGTCAAATTTGACCAAATCAAACAATGTTGTTATGGAGGAGTGGCTTTAATGGTGGAACAACACAAGTTTGGAGAGAGATTGATTATGTGATGGTGGAAACCCTAATGAGTGAGACCCAAGGTGAGAATTCTCACATTGTTTATAAGGAAGAGGATGGAAGCCATATGGGGTTAGCTCATGAATTATATTTTGATTTCTGGTTAGGATTTTTCTTTCTTCAGCTATTTAGCGAAGATTGCTGGTGTTGTTTAGCGCTAGGTATTCCTGTTTAGGAATTCCATATCTTTCCTTGTGAGGCCTCTTGGGAGAGTACTGATCTATCATTCCATAAATCCGACATTCTATCCAAGCTTCAGTCTTCAGCTATAGTGTCGTTTCTGCATAATATTGTGTTGTGTTGCAGGTTGTTGCAGTGGAGGGTTGAGAAACCCACTTTCTAAGCTAGTTTCTCACAGGAGGAAGGAGGTCCTCTTGGGAGATCAATTTGTAGGGTTCTTGTGTACATCTCAGATATTTGACACCAGCCCAACTTATCCCCATCATTTACAGTGCATTTTTAGGTGGGAATTGCGTTATTTTGGAGGGCAGCTTCAGTGAGGGATCTTGTGGCTCTTTTAGAGTGTTTTCCTGTGATTGAAGGGTTTAGCCTTTCATTGCAGGAGAAATTTCAGTGGATCCACATCAGATATATGTTGTTTCAGCCTTCTATCTTCTTGTGCTTAAGTTTGCAGTGATTATTCATTCCTTGGGTTGTAGATCACCATTTGTATTGGTTGTATTTCCATAAACCCTTCCTGGTTTCTCTTGGATTTGTATAAAGGAGACTAGATCTTAGTTTTTGAGAATTATTGATTAATATAATATCAGATCTATTTGTCTCTATAATTTTTGAGTATAATGCTCATTAGACTATGGTGTCACTTTATGCAGTAATTCTGTGTTGCAGTAGTTTTGGGGTTTCAGTGTTTTTGGGTTATACTAGGTGTGGGAGGCTCGTTTTCCTCACCTAATATGAATTTTTTTATGATGTCCTCTTGGATTTAGGTGTTATGATGTCATATATAATGGATCCAAGGGTTGATTTTGAATTTTTTAGCACATATTTCTAAAAATACATTTTTCATGCATGTATTGTTGATTTTCCCATTTTGGAATATTACAAAGATCCTGTGTCCAAGGTGTTACAAATTCTCCCTAGAGAAACTCAGCAAAATTCTAGTTCAACAGAGAAAAATTCCAGCCCAACTCAGAAAATTTCCACTCCAAAAATTGCACGCAATAAAAAAATTGTAGATATTATATCTATTGATATTCAAACTACAATTAAATCTTCAGTTTATCCTCAAACATCTGTTGCTGCTAAAACATTTGCTGATAATCAAAAATCAGCTACTACGAAAGTTACAACTGCAACTCAAACTGTTCTAGATAAGAAAATTGAAAATAAAACAGTGGAAACACAAACTGAAATACCAATTGCTGATAGAAAAGACAAGAACAATCAAACTACAATTGGTAGAGAAGAAATCATTTAGTTAAGAAAAACTCGAGTACCATTTAACATCCAAACTGAAATATCCAAATTGAAAATACCAATTCCTTTAACAGAGCTGGTTAAGAATGATTTATACAAAGACCAAATCACTGAAACACTAAACATAAGTGAAGGAGAAGATTATGTTAATCTGAATGATGACCAATTAGAATTAATATTTGGTCCTGAGGTAAATGGTAAAAATCAAGAAGGTGGTGTTCCTCCATTCTACATTATCTTGAGCATTCATGACAATATTTTTCATAATGCTATGCTAGATTCTTGAGCATCCCACAACTTAATGCCAAAAGCTATCATGGAAACATTGAATTTAGATATCACCAGATCATACAAAGATCTTTTCTCCTTTGATTCCAGTAAAGTTAAATGTCTTGGCTTGATAAAAGACTTTTGTGTCACTTTAGTCCAATACCCAGCTAAGAGTATTGTCATGGATATTGTAGTTGCTGATATCCCTCCAAGGTATGGAATGTTATTATCTCGCTCATGGGGAGAAAAACTATAGGGATCACTACAGTTAGACATGTCATATGCAACAATTTCAGTATTTGGTCAACCCAAAAAGCCTTATAGAGAAAATTTAATGAAATACATGGTCAATAGTGCAGAAAAACCACAGAATTATCCTATTTATTCCATACATTCTGATATGGATTCTTTCATCTTATGTAATTCAGACACTGGCACAAATAATAACATGACATTAAAACAAAAACATAAAGAAGTTGACAGTGACAATATATTTCATGAATCAATGTCGCACTTATATTTTGATGGTTCTATCAATAGATTATGAGCAGAAGCGGGAGTTTGGATTCATAACATGGATAATAATCATTATGAAGGTCATGCATTTAGGTTAAACTTTAAATGTACAAATAATATGGTAAAGTATGAAGCTTTAATCTTAGGACTGCAAATTGTTAGAAAACTAGGAGCCAAGAGAGTTTCTATTTCAGGAGATTCAGAATTAATCATAAAACAAATCGAAGGAGAGTATTATGTGAATAATCCTAGATTGAGCCAATACAAAGAAACTATTCTAGATTTGGTTAAAGATATGCTTGAAACTAACTTTGTTGTTATTCCAAGGAAACCAAACATGCAAGCACACTTTTTGGCTACTTTCGCCAGTACATGTAGATTTCCTTTTTAGCCCAATCACCAATATACTGCAAAGGTAATACACAGGTGTACTATACTAGATAACTTGAAATATTGGCAGATATTTTCACAATATTCTCAAATCTATAATTTTATGAATGCTGAGGGAGAATTTCAAAATTGTAACATAGATACTGATTGTACAATAGATTACACAATAAATAGTCAGTTAGATGTAAATGATTTAAATAGAACTGAACCCACTAAGTTCACTAGAGTAGAAATAGATAAATTAGAAACTGTAGAAATAGAAGAAATAACAAATGATAATTCTGAGATTTTAAACCTTAAAGATAACTTTTTTCCTAAGGGATTAACCACATTAGAAGATTTTTTTTTATTCCAATGATGTTGATAGAAAACCAAAAATGGAACCATTAAGATCAGACCTAGAAGAATGTAACATAGGAACAAAACAAAAACCTAAGGTCATCAAATTATCCAAAGCACTACCTCCAGAAGAAAAGGTGAAATATATAAGTTTGTTTAAATAATTTCAAGATGTCTTTGCATGGAGTTATGAAGACCTTAAGTCTTATGACACCAGCATCATACAACACAAAATACCCATCAAAGAAGATCAGAAAACATTTAAACAAAATCTTAGGAGAATTAATCTATTTCTTATGCCTTTGATTGTAAAAGAAGTAAAAAATATGTATGAAGCACAAATTATAACACCAATTAGATATTCTGATTGGGTCTCAAAATTAGTTCCCACTTGGAAGAAAATAGGGGAAATCAGACTTTGTGTTGATTTCTGAAATTTAAAAAAAGTGTCATTAAAAGAAAATTATCCTCTCCCCAAATGGATCATATTTTATAGAGGGTAGTTGGTTCATCTAGAATTTCTTTACTAGATGGATTCTCTAGATATAATCAAATTCTACTCCAACCAGAGGATCAAGAAAAGATAGCATTTACTACTCCATGGGGTACTTTGATGTATGTGAAAATTCCTTTTGTATTGATGAATGAAGGAGCTACATTCCAAAGAGCTATTAACATAGCTTTTACCAAAGAAATTCATTATTTTCCAGTCAATTTTCTATATGATATAACAGTCTTTTAAAAAATAGATAATGAGAATTTAGATCATTTGAGAAGAGTTTTTATTAAATGCAGAAAATTTGGTATTTCTTTGAATCCTAAAAAGACACTCTTTGGACTTGAAGAAGGTAAAATCTTAGGACACATAATCTCAAAAGAGGGAATTAGGATAGATCCAACTAGAATAGAGGCAATTTTAAACATTAGTCATCCTAGAAACATTAAAGAATTACAGGTATTCATAGGTAAAACAAACTTTCTCAGAAGATTCATTTCTAATTTAGCAGAACTAATCAAAGAATTGAATAACATGTTAATGGAAGATTCACCACTTAAATGGACAATAGAGGCCAAAAAATATTTTGAAGCAATCAAGCAAGCCCTTACAAAGACACCAATCCTAATAAGTCCTGATTTCAAAAAAGATTTTATAATTTTCACTTTTTCTTCAAAACACACCATTGCAACAGTCTTGCTGCAAAACAATGATCATGGTTATGAACAACCCATTACATTTTTCAGCAAATCATTAAGAGATGCCACATTAAAGTACAACATAATGGAAAAACAAGGACTTGCATTAGTGAAAGCTATTAAATATTTCAGAGTTTATATTTCATACTCACACATAATTGCATATGTTCCAAATTCAGTAGTAAAGAACATTATGACTCATAATGGGCCTGATGGAAAGAGAGGAAAATGGATTGCCACTATATTGAAATATGATATTGAAATAAATCCCACTAAATTGATAAAAGGCCAAGGTCTAGCCAAACTCATGGTTGAATCTAACTGTAGAGACTTAGATATAAATTTCATTACATCAGTAGATGATTAGGAAGAGATGGCGACTCCACAGATCAGTGAAGCTTTTTTAGATTCACCATGGTATGCAGATATCATATTTGTTTTACTTAATTTACAAGATCCTCCTGGTTTATCTAGAACTAAAAGAAGATTTTTAAAATTAAAAGAAATTAAATTTTGTATCATAGATAATGATTTATTTTGGAAAGATGATGGTGGCATTTTATTAAACTGTTTACTAAAAGATGAAGCAGATAAATTTATGCAAGAGTTTCATGTGGGTGACTGTGCGGGGCACCTTTACTGGAATTCAAAAGCTCATAAAATCTTGAGGGCAGGTATTTACTGGCCCACTCTTTTTGCAGATGTAAGAAAATATGTGACCTCCTGTCACAAATTCTAGATATTTGAAGGGAAGAAAAAAATATTACCTTTACCTCTCAAACCCATCTCCATAGAAATGTCATTTCAGCAATGGGGTCTAGAATTCATTGGTGAAATTAACCCACCCTCCTCAGCCCATCATAAGTGGATTTTTATAGCCACTTTTTATTTCACCAAGTGGATAGAAGCCATTCCTTCTAGACAAGCCACTGATTCTGTCATTATCTCATTCCTTGAAAATAATATCCTTTCTAGATTTGGATGCCCACAAAAGCTCATTGCTAATAATGCAGTTGCCTTCAAATCTAAGAAAATTATTGACTTTTGTAACAAATACCATATCAACCTTGGCCATTCCACTGCCTATTACCCTTAAGGTAATGGACTTGTAGAATCCTCAAACAAAATCCTAGTTAATATCATCGAGAAATTGTTAGAAGAAAACATGTTGGGGTTCCCATGTTTTGGCAAGATTGGCAATACCAAAAGATGAGACAACATCAAACCACTTGCAGACCTCAGGATCTAGCCCTCCTGGGTCCAAAGAGGGATCTCTCTATATAAGAAAAGGTTTTATGTCTTTGAAGCTCAAAAGTTAAAATGTTAGGCTAGTTGTAAGGCTCGAGGTTTGTTTCTTTGATGTATGTTTGGTTGTTGGGAATCAGGAAATAAGGGTTCAATATAATACAAGGGTGAGCAAAGAGGATTTTAGGCAAAGGATGGATGTTTTCATAGAACATTAAGACCATTGGGAAATGGAGTCATGAAAGGGTTTACTTGCTATTCAATATGCAGGCTTTCAGTTGGGCTAGTCATCTAAAGCATTGGATCTTAAAGATGATAGTGTGGCATGAAATGGTAAGAGAGAAGGTGAAAGCAAGGAAACCTCTGAGGTGACCTTCAAGAATAAGATCCAGGGATAGGACATGCCATTGGAAAAACTATGACCCAAAACCTAAAAGGCTAACTCTTCAAACAAGGAAACAATAAAGATTTAGAACACAAAGTTAAAGACCTGAGATCAGAGAGAGAATTTGAACTCTCAATGCTTCGACCTCCAGCTTGAGGGATCTTAGAAAGGTTAAATTGATTGAAAAGGATCCTAGTGAGACAGAGACAAAATTCTAGACCTCCCAGTGTTCCCAATTCATTCAATTAAATCCCAACAAGAACATCTAAAGACAGGTTTCATTAATTCATACATCAGCTAGCAGCATATGGAACCACTACACTGGTTAAATTAACTTGAAAACAATCCTCAGATAACACATATAGAAGAAAACATTGAAGGCAAGGAGAGCAGAAACATAGGGTACCTAACAAGGGTAAATCCTATGCCAGATTTCTTATGCGAGCAAATAGAAATGAAATGAAATGAACTGCAAGTTAAAAACAAATACAGAGATAAAAAAAAGGCATCATCGCTGGTTTAAATCAGGATCCAAAGAAATGTGCTTGTCATATTAATGAGCAACACCATTCAAGTACAACATTACCAATAGCTTGATATTCAGTATCAAAACATCTTCCTCAGCCTATCTTACAACTTTACACAGAGAACATGTCTCAGAAGAAACAACTTGCAATTCACAGATAGTCGATCAACAACTTTACAATGAGTTTCTTCATGAAATTTATAGCTCAAGTGGAGCAGAGAAGGTAGATGGAAAAATAAATACAGCATTAAAACTCAGAAGAGGAAGAGAGCCGAGGCCTCGTTCTGTTTTAAATTCTGAGCATTTATCTCTGGTACTCTTTGGATGAAAGAGTGATCTTTGTCGGGCTGCAAATTTACTCCAGGTATGTCTTTGATATACTTGTTGTAGCACTCTGGTGAATTAAAAAAAAAGGTAGAATAATGATGCTATGGTTTGCCATACCGTGTAACAAATGTTTCTAATAGCGTAAGACCATTGTCAGGTCTGGAATTTTCCTCAGGAACACGGTATAGAATGGAGATAGTATGGGCACTTCGTCCTTTATGGAAAGAACAATCTACTGATGCGAAACCCTGATAGTATTGTTTTATACCCGTTGGGCCTTTCGTGTGATCCATGACATCTTTTATCTGGTACTCTGCCTTTAATTTATCAGATTAAGGCTAATAATTTGCAATTACAAGCCCTAAACTCTCTATTTTCCCACTGATACTCTTTGTCACTTCCACGTTTGCCTCTGACCACGAAATCTATGCTTTAATGGCTCTGGAGAAGTTTGATAAAGTTTTAACCCGATCCTTTAATGAAGGTCATGTTGTAGCACCTTCCCAAGCCTTTCTCCATTATTTCAGCTCCTAAAAATGGTCCTTTCCTGTGTTCTCTGTCACTGTAACAGAGACTGTGAATCATGGCGGGTTTCTGCCTGCCCGTAACCCTGTAAAACACGCAAATACGTTAAGAAAACCATGCATGGGAAGCGTAGATGTAGCAGAGACGATGAAAATGGTTGTGTAGCTTGGCGAAATGGCAGAACAGTGCAAGGTGATGGAGAAAACGGAGTGAAACCATGGAGGATGGTCTGGTGAAAGCTGGCGGACTGTGGCAAATTTTAAATGCACATAATTGAAATTTGACCTTTGAATGAAATATATAGGAGGATGGAAGAAAATGCGACAAAAATATGGAATGGTGACGTGGCAGGACCCGATCAAAGGCGGGACATGCATTAAATCTGGACCGCCCGATCTCAGGAGGAGATCGACGGCTGAGGATGCATCGGGGGGTGATGGAAAGTGGTCCAGGGGTCACATTTGCCTTGGTTAACTCGCGAGAAACTTCATAGCGCGATCACTGTTCGATGGATGGTCGTAGATCGGACGGTGTATAGTGATATCGCGTCGGATATGCTGCTGAACTTTAATGCGTGATGGGGGGCGGTTTTTGAACAGAGCGCGGGGACACATGTCCTATGGTGAATGGCATCACTCCAAAACGAGAAATACCGCCCACCCTCCAATGGCGGTGCGATAGAAACCGATGGTTTTTGAACAGGGCGCGTCTGTGGGGACCAACGGGTGGGTGAAATGTGGACTATTGATCTGCGGGTTAGATCGACGGTGGATGGGCGATCGGAGGAGTGAACAAGGTGGGCCATGGCGCGGCGCTGATCTGCGAAGACCGTCTGATCTAATCATATCGATGGCTAATAATGCACTCGATATCCATCTGCGATCAGCGCTCACCGGGCTAGATCTTGGTTCTAGCGCCCAGGTCACATGGAGAAAAGGTTGAGGGGGCTAGGGTCGAAAGGTGCTAAGCCCACTTATATGGAAAATATGGTTTTTGGCCCATTTTTAGTGAAATATTTTAAGGCCAATAAAGGGTAACAATAGGGGAAAGAAGGGGAATTTAAACCACACCAGGGCTGTGTGTAGGATTTAGAGGGGGTTTTTGGGATGATTTAGAAGGACTAAGGGAGGGATTTTGGGGTGAAAAGGAGGCTTTGAAAAAGGGGGAAAGGGATGAAGCGAAGAATTCTGTAGGGGTACAAGGGGAAAATGAAGGCCTTTAGGAGCACAATTTATCATAATCAGTGAGGCTTATTGACTCAAGAACAGTAGAGGGAAATAATCAAAGGGCAGAGAGCATGAAGAGGCTTCAAGGATGATGTGTTTTCAAGAGAAATGCATTCCTTGAAGGCTCATAAAACAAATTAGCCCCTTGCTTGCTTGTCAAGGAATTTATAGGGGGATAACAGTGGCTCCACATGGGGATGGCTTCTTTTTGAAGGAGTCAAGAATTTAGTAAATGATATTTGGTGTAGGCCAGATGCCTATTGCTTGAGCCACCCTTCTTCTTTGATTTTCAGCTGCCACAATTGTGAAGACATCAATTTAGCAGAAAAACTCTCCCAAACAATCTACCTACCCATCCTACAATCCTACCATTTTCTCTTCCAGGGTGCATTTGAACTAGCAGACACTTTACGTCATTTTTATTTTTTACAAACAAGAAAATAAACCTATTCTATTTCTACCCTTATTGCTCCATGAGACTAGATTAAACTGTTGGTCTCATATGTTTCTCTACCTAATATAATATCTGTTGGGATTAGACTGTCTAGCAGATTTCTTCTCTACATTCTACAGCAGAAATTTAAAACAGTCAAACTAGGATTAGACAGTCTAGTTTGCTATAGATCCAAGGCATAAAGACAATTGCACATGGACAGAAACTTGCAGAAAACTAAAAACAAAATCTTGAAGGCTTGAAATTTGAAATTTTGAAGCATCCTTCTTTCTTTTGTGACTCAAGTTTTGAGATTGTTAGAGTCACTTTCTCTTCTTCATTCAACTCTGTTTTTGGGCATGTTAGAGCTGATTCTTCTTTCTTAGTCACTGATTCAGATTTTGAACATGTTAGAACCAACTGTTTTCCTTCTTTGGCTTAGGTTTTGATCATATTTGAGCCAATCCTTTGTACTTCAGAGGTTCATGTTTTGAGCATGTCTGAACCTCTCCTTTCTCTCTATTTTTTTGGAACATTTTCTCTTTTTTATTGGAAACATAACACAACAATGGTATTTACAATGGAAATGGAAACTAGAAATTGGAAATCAACAAAAGTAGTGTTTGAGCATCCTTCCATTGACAGGACCCCCAAACAGCTCTGTACCATCTAATTCTTGTAGGAAAAAGGCATTTGGACCCACAGTGGCCTGGATGATGTAGGGACCTTGCCACAAACTTTCAAACTTGCCATGATTTCCTTTGTCATCTCTCCTTGAGTCCCACTTCAGAACTTTATCTCCGATTTTGAAATCAGAAGCCTTAGTTCTTTTGTCAAATAACTTCTTTATATTTTCCTGAACCTTCACAAATCTGTTATAGACCTCCTCCCTTGCTTGCTAGAGATGGATCATTTGGTTTATCCTTCTTATCATGTTATATTCTTTGGTCTGGATCTCTTGGACAAGTTTAATCATTGGTACCCCAAGGCTGGTAGGAAAAATTGCTTCTGTCCCATAGACAAGCTGATATGGTGACGTGCCAATCAATTTCTTTGTAGTAAGCCTGTCAGCCCACAAGGCATGCACTAACTTGTTATGCCATGATTTTTTGTTTTCTTCCAGCAGCTTTTTGATGATGGCCACCAAGCTCTTGTTTGATGATTCAGCTAAGCCATTACCTTGTGGGTAATAGGTAGTTGAATGACCGAGTGCTATTTGATACCTGTGACAAAAATAAACCATTTTCTTGGATCCAAAAGTAGCAGCATTATCAGTGATTATTTTCCTTGGGCAGCCAAAATGAGAGAGGATATGACCTTCTAGGAACCTAATGATGACTGAATCTGTGGAATTCCTAGTAGGTATGGCCTCTATCCACTTAGTGAAGTAGTCTATGGCTGTTAAGATCCACTTGTGTTGTGCAAAATAAGAAGGGTGAATTTCTCCTATGAAATCTAGGCCCCATTGCATAAAAGGACCTTCAACAGTGATGGGTTGTAGAGGGAGGGGTGGGAGCTTTCTTTTGCCTTAAAAAATCTGGCATTTGTGGCAAGCGATTATCATCTTATGGATGTCATTGGAGAGTGTAGGCCAATAGTAGCCAGCTCTGAGTATTTTGTTTGCAGTGGCTTTCCAGTTCAGGTGGCCTCCACACTCTCCTGCATGGAATTTTTGTTTAATCCTTTCTGCTTCGGACTCAGGAAAACACTTAAGCAATAGGCCATTTTAATTTTTCCAGTATAAGCATTCATTCATTATGCAATAGCTTCTGGCCTTTATCTTTAATAATCTGGCCTTGGCCTTTGCTATTTCAGGAGGGACATTGAGGTGTGTAAGCACATACAGAATGTCAGAATACCAAGGAGAGCTTTGAAACTTCTGCTCAACAGTGGGATCAGGCAATCCCTGCTGCTAATCCAAGGCATATACCATGTTAATTTTAAGGGCTTGTAGATTTGATTCAGCCATTAGTTGAGCTAAGCCCTGACCTTTAATCATTTTGATGGGTTTTATCTCAAGGTCGTACTCTAAGATCACAACAATCCATTTGCCCCTCTTCCCATCTGGGTCTTGGGACAAGATGTCTTTGACCACTATATTTGGCACGTAGGCTGTGGTGTGGGAATGCAGTATATACACCCTGAAGTCTTTCAAGGCCTTTACCAAGGCATAGGCTTGTTTTTCCATTATGTTTTATTTCAAGGGTGCATCCCTCAGTGCTTTGTTGAAAAAAGAAATGGGATGTTCCATTCCCTCTGATTTTTCTATAACAGAACTGCAGCTACTATATGTTTGGAGGAAAATGGGAAAATCAAGAAATATTTTGAGAAATATGGGCTGATTAGGACAAGAGCCTGGGTGAGTGCGAGTTTAACTGACTCAAAATATTTCTTAGCTTCAACAGTCCATCTAACTCCTACACCTTTCTTTAACATGTTTGTCATATTCCTAAGGTGTTCAGCTAAGTTTGGAATAAACCTCCCAAGGAAGTTGATTTTCCCAATGAAGGACTGTAATTCTTTGATGTTCCTCGAGTGAGTGATTTGTAGTATTCCCTCAACTCTTTGTGGGTCTACCCTAATCCCCTTCTCAGATATAATGTGGCCAAGAAGCTTACCCTATTGCAGCCCAAATACAGTCTTTTTGGGATTTAATGATAGACCGAACCTTCTACATTTTTCAAACACACTTCTCAGATGTTTTAGGTGTTCTTCTTTAGTCTTGGAATAGAGTGTTATGTCATCTAGATAGATGACAATGAAGTGCCCTATTTCATCTAAAAAGGCTATGTTCATTTCTCTTTGGAAGGTTGCACTAGCGTTCATCAATCCAAAAGGCATTTTAACATACATAAAGGTGCCCCAGGGAGTGGTGAAGTTTGTCTTGAGTTGGTATTCTACGATTACTAAAACTTGGTTGTAACCTGAAAAACCATCTAACAGGGAAATACTCCTTGAGCCCACTACCTTCTGAAGAATGTGTTCCATCTTTGGCAAAGGGTAGTTGTCCTTAAGTGAGGCTCTGTTCAGGTTTTTGAAGTCTATGCATAATCTGATCTCACCTGTTTTCTTTCTCACAGCCACTAGGTTTGAGACCCAATCAAAGAATCTCATAGGAACTATTATTCCTGCCTCATACATCTTCTTTATCTCCTTTTCCACTGCAAGAAATTGTTTTGGGTTTATCCTGCGGAGTTTCTGTCTGAAGGGCTTCTGATTTTCTTTCAAGGGTATTTTGTGTTGTATAATGTTCATGTCATAGGCCTTTAAGTCCTCATAGCTCCAGGAAAACACATCAATGAATTCCTTGAATAGGTCAATGTATTTCTTTTTCATGTTTGCAGGAAGGGACTTAGCCAATTTAATCATTTTGGGTTTATCTTCAATACCTATGTTGCATTCTTCAACGTCAGAGTCTACGTGTTCTATAGTGGGCTTTTTTGCCACATCATCAAAGTCAAAAAGGTCCTCTAAAGGTGCCAGACCTCAGGGTATGTTCTTATCTTTCGCCTGTAGCACCTCTACTTCCTCACTATCTGCGTTTTTACATTTTTCATTTGGATTTCCAGTCTGTTCATTTAAAGTGTTTATTTCTATGTTACAGGGTGGTTCTTCCTCATCTGAGGACTCTTCACTTAGGCAGCTATTGTCAGATTTAGGATCTGAATCGAAAAATTTAAACTCGTCTCTGCCTACCAGGAAATCTTCAATATGTTTATTTCCCTCAAATAACTCCCAATATTTTTCATTGTCTGGCACTGCAGGTCTGAATTTGGTTTGAATGATGATCTGTTGGTCACTGGGAGGCTTGTGATATGAACTAGCCACACAAGCTAATCCATTTGCAATTGTGTTTTGACTCCTAGGGACAAACACCAATTCATATTCTACAAAGGTTTTCAGTATGTCCATAGCATCGTTCCTATATGCTCTCAGTCTAGGATGTTTCGCTGTGTATTCACCATTCACCTGTTTAATGATCAGCTGAGAGTCTCCATGCATAGTTATCCTACGGGCTCCTAATTTTTTCAACAGAGTTAAGCTTAGGATCAGAGCCTCATACTCTGTGATATTTTTTGTACATTTGAAGTGCAGGTTACATGCATGGCTTTCTACGTATTCACTCTCTGTGTTATGCACCCACACTCCTGCTCCTGCAGTTCTCTTGGTGCATGACCCATCGAAATTCATTTCCCATAAAGGTTCGTTCTCGGGTTTACCATTGTTTCATTCTTGATGTGGTGTAGGAACTTGTGAAGGGTGACTAATCAGCTGACTTCATTATGTTTCTGGTTCACTTTGAGTTTCATTTTTGGTGAACTTCCCATAGGTCTCTGCATCGTTTTCTTCAGGGTCTAGAGTAGTCATTATGTTAAAGTCCATGGGCTCTATTTCATTGTGCGTATCTCTATTTTTGCATCCTGACTCCTCCAAATATTCCTCATTGAAAATAATGAAGGAGTCAAGATCCATGTGTACAGAGTATAAAGGTGAATTTTCAGGCTATCCGGGGCTACTGACCAGGAATTTCATTTGTGCCTCCTTGTACAATCTTCTAAGTTGGCTAAAAACAGGAATTGTGGCATATGCCCCATCCATCTGCATTGTACCTTGTAGCTTGGCTCCCCATGACCTTGACAATAGCATACCATACTTAGGTGGCACATCTGCCACCACAACATCCATGACCATACATTTTGCTGGAATCTGGGTAAGGCTTACACACAGGTATTTGATTAGGCCCAGACATTTTACTCTGCTAGAGTCAAATGAATATAAATCTTTATAGGGGCGGGTTATCTCCAGGCCTAGCTTTTCCATAACCACCTTAGGCATTAAGTTTTGAGATGCCCCAGAATCATGCATTGCATTGTGAAGGATCTTGTCATGGATATTAAGACTGATATAAAAAGGGGGCACTACCCCTTCCTAAAAATTACCTTCAATCTTTGGACAAAATAGAAGGGTTGTTTGATCATCACTCAGGTTGATAGTGTCACTATTTTCACCCAGGTTCAAAGCTTTCAAAATTTGGCCTTTATATACATCCTGAGTGGCCAGCTCAGAGAGTGGGACAGAGATTTTAATTTTTTCAATCTCACTTTCTAAATTGAAAGTGGACTGACTCTTTGGGATGTTCAACTCTGTTTTGCTAGCCACCACCTTGGTGGCAGAATCAGTGGGCTGATTCTCACTATGCATAGTGTTAGAAACTGTTTTATCAGGAGCACTAACTGCAGTGCTAGTGCTACTAGTTGGTTGACTTTGTTTATCAGTGTTTTGGTTGTCTTTTTCTTTGTTTTTTCCAGAACTCTCAGCTGTTGATTTTTTACTTTCAGCAATTACTTTAGAAGTTCTCTCAGGCCTTTTCTTGATGGTAACCTCAGAAGCTTTGGGTTTGGAATTATCTAGGCTTTTCTTGCTCCTAAGTTCATACTGTTCTCTGACCTGCATGATGGAATTTTCAAATCCAAGTCTGTAATCATCAGATTCTAATCTTTCCTCATCCCCGCATGAGGATGAGGGTTGATCTTCCTCTTCAGAATAGTTGTGGATTGAATCTTCTATTTCAAACATGTTTATTGCGGTTCCCTCAGACTCTTCTATTATGGCTGATGTTGTTATGGAGGCTGGTCTCCCAGTGGAGTCTTGTGTGAACCAAGATAATAAGCAGGCCTAATGATCACTAGTGGAGTCTTATGATCTTTAAGGAGCTATGGAGTTGCCAAGTGGAAGGTTTAGGATGCTTCTGGAGTGTACACTATCCACCACAGTGCTTCTGAGATGTCCCTTCTTAGGGATATCTTCAAAACAAAACAAACTCTAACCAGAGATCGACTGGGAGGGATTTTACCAGATATGTCACCTCTGAAAGAGTGTGAGATCTGGAGGCTACCTGGCCCTTTCCAGACTCTATCTAAGAGTATGGGTGAAACACAACAAATGGTGTAGAAAATGAATTGCAAGTAGAAGTGTCTCACTGTCTACCTATCCATATATTTTGGGTTTCTGAGGTTCTTGTGATGTAGTGAGATGAATACTCAGAAATTCCCAAGTATGGTTGCCATTATGTTGGGGTTCCCATGTTTTGGCAAGATTGGCAATACCAAAAGATGAGACAAAATCAAACCACTTTCAGACCTTAGGATCTAGCCCTCCTGGGTCCAAAAATGGATCTCTCTATATAAGCAAAGGTTTTATGTCTTTGAAGCTCAAAAGTTAAGATGTTAGGCTAGTTGTAAGGCTCGAGGTTTTTTTTTTCGATGTATGTTGGGTTGTTGGGAATCAGGAAAGAAGGGTTCAATATAAGACAAGGGTGGGCAAAGAGGATTTTAGGCAAAGGAGGGATGTTTTCATAGAAGATTAAGACCATTGGGCAATGGATTCAGGAAAGGGTTTACTTGCTATTCAATATGCAGGCTTTCAGTTGGGCTAGTCATCTAAAGCATTGGATCTTAAAGATGATAGTGTGGCATGAAATGGTAAGAGAGAAGGTGAAAGCAAGGAAACCTCCGAGGTGACCTTTAGGAATCAGATCCAGGGACAAGACATGCCATTGGACAACCTGTGACCCAAAACCTAAAAGGCTAACTCTTCAGACAAGGAAACAATAAAGATTTAGAACACAAAGTTAAAGACCTGAGATCAGAGAGAGACTTTGAAATCTCAATGCTTCGGCCTTCAGATTGAGGGATCTTAGAAAGGTTAAATTGATTTAAAAGGATCCTAGTGAGATAGAGACAGAGTTCTATACCTCCCAGTGTTCCCAATTCATTCAATTAAATCCCAACAAGAACATCTAAAGATAGGTTTCATTAATTCATACATCAGCTAGCAGCATATGGAACCACTACACTGGTTAAATTAACTTTAAAACAATTCTCAGATAACACATATAGCAGAAAACATTGAAGGCAAGGAGAGAAGAAACATAGGGTACCTAACAAGGGTAAATCCTATTCCATATTTCTGATGCGAGCCAATAGAAATGAAATGAAATGAACCGCAAGATAAAAACAAATACAGAGATAAAAAAAAAAACATCACCGCTGCTTTAAATCAGGATCCAAAGAAATGTGCTTGTCATATTAAAGAGAAACACCAGTCAATTACAACATTACCAATAGCTTGATATTCAGTCTGAAAACATCTTCCTCGGCCTACCTTACAACTTTACACAGAGAACATGTCTCAGAAGAAACATCTTGCAATTCACAGATAGCCGATCAAAAACTTTACAATGAGTTTCTTCATGAAATTTATAGCTCAAGTGGAGCAGAGAAGGTAGATGGAAAACTAAATGCAGCATTAAAACTTAGAAGAGGAAGAGAGCCGAGGCCTCGTTCTATTTTAAATTCTGAGCATTTATCTCTGGTACTCTTTGGATGAAAGAGTGATCTTTGTGAGGCTGCAAATTTACTCCAGGTATGTCTTTGATGTACTTGTTGTAGCACTCTGGTGAATTAAAAAAAAAGGTAGAATAATGATGCTAGGGTCTGCCATACCATGTAAAAAATGTTTCTGATAGCGTAGGACCGTTGTCAGGGCTGGAATTTTCCTCAGGAACACGGTATAGAATGGAGATATTATGGGCACTTCATCCTTTATGGAAAGAACAATCTACTGATGTGAAACCCTGATAGTATTTTTTTTGCATCCTAAGCGTTCTGTGTGATCCATGATGTCTTTGATCTGGTACTCTGCCTTTAAGTTATTAGATTAAGGCTCATAATCTGCAATTACAGGCCCTAAACGCTCTATTTTCCCACTGATACTCTTTGCCACTTCCACGTTTGCCTCTCACCGCGAAATCTATGCTTTAATGGCTCTGGAGAAGTTTGAAATTTTTTTAACCCGATCCTTTAAAGAAGGTCATGTCATAGCACCTTCCCAAGCCTTTCTCCATAATTTTAGCTCTTGAAAATGGTCCTTTCCTGTGTTCTCTATCACTGTAACAGAGACTGTGAATCATGGAGGGTTTCTGTCTGCCCGTAACCTTGTAAAACACGTAAATACATTAAGAAAACCATGCATGGGAAGGGTAGATGTAGCGAGGACGATGAAAATGGTCGTGCAGCTTGGTGAAATGGTGGAACAGTGCAGGGTGGCGGCGAAAATGTAGTGAAACCATGGAGGATGGTCTAGTGAAAGCTGGCAGACTGTGGAAAAGTTTAAATGCAAATAATTGAAATTTGACCTTTGAATGAAAGATATAGGAGGATGGAAGAAAATGCGACAAAACACGTGGAATGGTGATGTGGCGGGACTCAGTCAAAGACGGTACATGCGTTAAATCTAGACCGTCCAATCTCAGGAGGAGATCGACGGCTGAGTATGCATCGGGGGGTGATGGACAGTGGGCCAGGGGTCACGTTTGCCTTGGTTAACTTGTGAGCAACTTCGTAGCGTGATCACCGTTGGATGGATGGTTGTAGATCAGATGGTGTATAGCGATATCGCACCGGATCTGCTGCCGAACTTTAATGCATGATGGGGGGCAGTTTTTGAACAGAGTGCGAGGACATGTGTCTTGCGGTGAATGGCATTGCTCCGAAACGAGAAATACCACCCACCCTCCAATGGCGGTGTGATAGAAACCTACAGTTTTTGAACAAGGCACGTCTACGGGGACCACCGAGCGGGTGAAATGCGGACCGTTGATCTGCAGGTCAGATCGACGGTGGACGGGTGATCGGAGGAGTGAACAGGGTGGGCCACGGCGCGGTGCTGATCTGTGAAGATCGTCCGATCTAATCAGAATGTGCCTTTTATCCATCTGAGATCACCGCTCACCAGTCTAGTGCTCGGTTCTAGTGCCCAGGTCACGTGGAGAAAAGGTTGAGGGGGCTAGGCCTGAAAGGTGCTAAGCCCACTTATATGGAAAATATGGTTTTTGGCCCATTTTTAGTGCATTTTAAGGCCAATAAAGGGTAACGATATGGGAAAGAAGGGGAATTTAAACCACACCAGGGGTGTGTGTAGGATTTAGAGGGGGTTTTTGGGATGATTTAGAAGGACTAAGGGAGGGATTTTGGGGTGAAAAGGAAGCTTTGAAAAAGGGGAAAAGGGATGAAACAAATAATTCTGTGGGGGTACAAGGGGAAAATGAAGGCCTTTAGGAGCACAATTTATCATCATCAGTGAGGATTATTGACTCAAGAACAGCAGAGGGAAATAATCAAAGGGTAGAGAGCATGAAGAGGCTTCAAGGATGATGTGTTTTCAAGAGAAATGCATTCCTTGAAGGCTCATAAAAAAAATTAGCCCCTTGCTTGCTTGTCAAGGAATTTATAGGGGGCTAACACAACAAATAGACCTGGAACAAGAAGTTGGTTAATGCTTTATGGGCAAACAGACTAAATACAAAGAAATCCATTGGTACTTCTCCCTATCAACTAGTATATGGGATGGATATTGTTTTTCCATCCTCTTTAGGAGTACCAACGATCAAAATGATCCAAGAACTACAGGTTGAACCAAGTGATATCCAAAGGAGGATAAATCAGACAATACATTTTGCAGAAAACCAGGGAATAATTCTATGTCAAATCACAAGTTATCCAAGATAAAATCAAAAATATTTATGACAAGAAAACAAAAGAAGATGATTTCTACAAAGGTGATAAAGTGCTTAAATGGGATTCTAGAAGAGAAGATAAAGGGAAATATGGTAAATTTGATTTTCTTTGGAAAGGTCGATACATAATTTATGGTTACAGAGTTAATAATGCATTTTTCTTAAAGGATTTAGATGGAGCGGATCTACCAGGTGGAAAAGTCAATGGTAGGATTTTGAAGCATTACTTTTCTCCATATTACCATTAGTTCATTTGTTTACTTTGCTCATTGTACATATCATTGCAAAGTTTAGATTGGATTGGATGTTTTTCTTACAAAGTTGAAGCCCGAAGAGAAGGAACTAATATTTGAAAGAGATAATATCATATGTATGAATAAAACAGAGCTCGGAAAATAGTTTCAAGGCAAGCACAATCAAAGTTCCAAGGCCACTGATCTTAAAGTTCTTGATATTTCAGTAGGAAATGCCATCCCCAAGTGGAGCCACTGTTAGGGTCCTATACTATAGGATTCATAATCTTGAATTCATTATGTTTTAGTTTTGTAATATTGTACATACTTTGCTTTCTGCAAAAACAATTTCCCATATTAAAATATGTAAAGAGGGCAAGTCCTAAAATAAAAATCAAAGGACTAAAAGAAAAAAGATCAAAAATAAAATAAAATATGAACCCCGCCAAGAAAAAGATAAAAATAGATCCTGAAACTGATGCAAATGAAAATGCCGCTACTTTTACTTTACTTTGAAAATAAATATTGTGCGCAACTTTTCCAAAACGCCACAATCCATGATGATCAAACTATTTAATATTGATTCATTCATGCTTTAAATTTCATGCTGATAGTCATAGAATAAAGATCTAGCCAAACCATTTAATCTTGGAAGATTAGTAGTTAGATAGAGAATAGTAATGATCTCATCAGTTTAATTTGAGCCATTGGAAGTTATAAGGTTAGAATTAGATAGTTTTCTTATAAAAGAAAAATAAAAAGGGTGAGCAAGCCTAAATGCACCCAATAAATGAATACAAAATGTTAGGGTAAATGATGGATAGGTATATTACTTTCACAAGTAATTGAGAGAAGAAATTGGTCATTTCATATCAATAATATCCCTCAAAATCCCCTTCCCTTTGCTAAAAATCCTAATGCCACTCTTAAAAGGAAATTTTCCCTTGCAAAAATATCCCTCTCCCTTCATTTTTAACTTTTTCCCTTCACTTATTTTCCCTTACCAAAACCCATTTTTCCTAGATTAAAATCCATTTCCATTTGAAAAAGTGTAATATTCCTAATTAGCCCAAGCTAATAGGAATATTCAATTTTGTTTTACTTTTCTATTTCAAGAATAAATATGTAAAGGAGGACAATAAAGACTCCTAAAATAGTAAATAAATCAATGCCACGTGTGAACAAATATAAATCTGGGTTATCTTAATAAAAAACCCTTATGTGTGAAAGGGATTGAGCTATTTGAATGGGTCAACCATGACCAAATCAACAACGTTGTCTAGAAGAAGTGATCCACATTGATGAACATTGAACAACACAGTTTTAGTTGGAGGTTACACATGTGAAAGTAGCTAAATCATTGAGATGGTTTAGGGTTTTGCAAGACCTCAATCTTATAAAAGGAAGAGGAGGACATCAAGATAGGGGTTGTTGATGAACATATTATTTCTGAAGATTTTGTCTGTTTAGACATTTCTTATTTTCCTTGCTATTTAGCAGAGAATAGTGTTGTTTAGCACTAGGCGTTCCTGAGCAAGAATCCCACCTCTTCCGTTGAGTAGCTCTTGGAGGAGTCTTGCATTTATTGTCCACAATCAGGCATTTGGCCAAGCTCTTCTTCCAACTACAATGTAGATCCTGTTGAGGGTTTGGTTTTCTTTGTAAGCTGCAGCAAGTGGAGGCTAGATATACTCAGATCTAGGCCATTCTATTGCCTCTTTTTAGTGGGAAAGTCTTCTATCCCCCTGGCAAGAGAGTATTGGATGATAGGAGCACATTTTCAGATTTTGGCTTGAGGCCAAACCATGTTCTTAAGCCTACAACGCAGTCCATCTTGCAGTACTGTGTTATTTGCAAGTGTAAAGTTGTAGGGTGTCTTGGCAGAATTTTGGAGGAGAGATCTCTGTTGTTGGGAATATGCCCTCACTGTGGTGATCCATGGATTTCATATCTATTCCATATCATATTCAGATCTGATCTGATATAGATCTATATTTTTGTACATAGATCTTCTCTAGATCTAAAGTGTAATCTACAGCTCTTTTCAGCTAATAAAATAATGTTGTCAAGCTTTTTCAGTCATATCATATGGTTGCAACACCTTATTTTTGAGAATTTCCTCATGTAATGTCTTCTAATTTCTATTATATAATATATGGGCTTCAATATAACTCTAATTTTCTGTTATTAATACCATTATTGAGCCTCCATATTGGCCTCCTACCTTTACTTGGCTGAACTGTGTTATTTTTTAGCAGTATTGTTTAGTATTGCTGCATGATTCCCGTTTGGGATATTACAGTGGTATCAGAGCAATCATCTTGGCATAGCCTGTGCTTTTCTTGAAGAGCGAATATGTATTTTCATGAAAATAAGAGACTGAATAAAAACATGGATTACACTGAAGACAAAGAAGACAAGGGTCCAAACCCTTTATATGGAATATTGGAAGGGAAAGAGTTCTCAAAAACTCTATTCCAAACTATGCATGAGCTGAAGATTGAGAATAGGGGAATGAGGAAAGAAAAACATGCAGATCCTTTGGAGATATTTTCACATGAAGGAAGCCCCAGTTCTTCATACTTTGTGTGTGAGCATTCAGCCTCACAATCTTATCTACAACGTTGTAGCATGCCTATATTCCTTGCAAGAGGGGAATCAGAGGGAGAGACACCAAAAGAGGAGACTCTTGGTGACTATCTCTGAGAATATGAATCTCAATCTAAAATATTCAAAGAGAATATAAGCTTCCCAGAGTTTTTTGAACTCAAAGAAGACAGAAGATATAGCAGAAACATGAAAAGAAGAGGGTGCATGCAACACACTTTGGGTAGGACTTTCCTACCTACATTTGATGGATCACATGAGAGCTCAGCCAAGTCTTGGGTAAAGAAGCTGGACACATATTTTTAGCTGCATCAAGTTTCAGAACAAGAAGCCATAATATTAGCAGTGTTGCACCTCCAAGGTAAGGCTTATGCCTGGTGGTTATTTGAATCTTCTTCATTGAGAAATGTAAACATCTGTACTTATGCAAAGTTCACTAGGAGGTTAGTGAAAAGATTTGATTTTAAGCCATCTAAAATCTCTTTGGGTGAGGAAACTAAGCCCAAGAATTTAGAACCTTTGCATGAGATGGGAAGATCCATGAAGATAACTCCATTCCAGAACATTATTGAGGGGGTTAAAGATCTACCACATGATTTTCCAAGAGCAAAGGCCCCACTTCAGCAAGAACATTCTTCTCAAAAGGAATACATGAGTGTTCCTTTTTCAAGAAGAGATCAAAACAAAGGATCTCCTATTGATAAGGCATGCTCCATTGATGAGGAGGAGAAAGAAGAAGAGCTGGAAGGTTCCTCCAGCGCTATGACAGCAAGAGGAGATTTATTTCCATTGGGAAATGGAGATGAAGCCATTGCTTCCACTAAGAGGGCTCTTGTATATTTGCAAGAAGGCCCCAAGGATCCTACATAGGAAGAAAATGAGCAGCATGTGTCTATGATGATAGAAAATGAGACAAAACAATGAGGGAATGTGTTCCAACATTGCATTCAGTTTTTGGAACGCACACTATGCCAGAACAGTCCTGTGTGATCAAGACTCTTGACACCAAGGAGATGATGGGTGTTCATGAGTTAACCACATCTATAGAGAACGTCTTAGACCGTGAGATCTTGCAGAAGGTAGGTGAAAAAGAGAATATGAAGGATCATATCACTGATATGATGGGAGGGGATCATCCATTACATGGAAAACAAGATGGGGAAGTTGCTCCACTCAAACAAACTCTCACATATACAAGAGCGATTCCCCATTATCCTGAGACTTCCACACAAAAATTAGAGATGGAATTGCAAAATGGAAGTAGGCATAAGAGGTTCCCATATGTTATTCACATGGGAATTATCCATGAGACATCCTTATATTGTGGTGTACCACCTGGGATACCACCTGATTCAAATATGATGAAATATTGTTCATGCACTAATGCTCCTTTCATAGATCCAAGGAGGGAGGGAGCACTATAAGACCATACTACAACACTAAGAGTATGGAGAAGGCCCAAGGAGAGGGAAAATATTTTTCCATTAACACTATTATCCATTCTCTCATCTCATACTGCATTGAGAAAGGATGCTGCAAGGGTGAAAAATGACACCATCATGGAGCAAGGAAGGCAATCCTTGAATAAGAAGACAAACTTGTTTGGAGAGCACTCTTCCATACATGAGGAGAGATGGTATTCACACATGCATACTTTGGAAAAACCAAAGAGGTTTTGGATAGATGATAGCCTCCCATGGGGGACTAAATTCCAATAAATTCCATTTTCTCTTGAGCATATGCATGTGCAAGGAGGGCAGCAAGGAAGGAATGGAAACCTTCCACCATATACCTTTGGCATGAGAGATGTCAAGGAGGAGGAAAATGGGAGTCATGACCTTCTAACATACACCTTTGACACGGGGAATGTCAAGGAGGAGAGCAGCAACAAGGCAGACATTTCAAATGACACATTATTAGCACTGTCATTGTTGGGCACATTAGATCCATATTGGAAATCCCAACTATTGGTGGAATATTCCAAGGATCTTCACATTTTCATGATTCTTGATGACTTGCTACATAATGAGAGCTATACAATCCTAGATGAAGTCATCTATAATCATGGTAGGATATTCTTGTCTATAGCCTCCAAGCTCAAGGAGAAGTTACTACAAAGGGCTTATGAAGAGTTCAATTTTAGCCACACATACTCTATGAAGCTCAACAATATCATCTTAAGGAGATACTATTGGGAGGGGTTTGAAAAAGAAATACATCAACATTTTCAAATATGCCTGAACCTTGTGGAGTTGGAGCAGCAACATGACTCTAAGGAAGAGTTGAATCAGCCCTCTCTTTCTCTCTTTGAGGAAGAAGATAGATCTATGCACCACTCCATTGATAGGAGGAGGATTGTTGGTGAAGAGCATGCTCTTGTTACACATGTTTTATATTATGATTTTATGCATTATTCCACCATTTTTTTGTAGGCCATGACTCCAAGGAGTATTTTATCTTGTAGGCATCATGGCCAATATTAGGCCACAAAAATTTCTGAATTTGGCCCTCCCTTGGGAGAAAAAGGGAGATTTTTCTACATAATGGGTGCTTCCCTAAGGCACCAAACATATCTCACACTTTCAGCTATGGTGAGATGGTATGGGAAGCAAGTAGGTGGTGGGAAAACCACTTAACACATCTAGATCTGATGCAGCCAGGATATGCTCTGTGCTGGTTCCACATATGGGACTATGACCCACCTCCATATGTAGAAATTATTGTTTCTATGTACATTGCTTTGATTCCCTATATTGATGATGTACTTGTACTTTTTATGTGGATGTATTGAGGAAGGAGGGGAGGCATGAATGTGCCTTATGGAATGGCTACTCTCCATGTACTTTATGTTCCACATTTCAGAGAGAGCATTAGGCAAACCATGGTTGTTTCATGTGATCTATTGTCTCCTTATGGGATGAGATATTTGCATCTCATGAGAAATTTGGAGAAGCAAGTCATGGCTGGATGGTTTGGTGAACACTTGGCTTATGGAGGAAGCTTAGCTCATGTTGGTGCCACCAATGGAGGAGGAGATGAGGTGCAACACTCAACTTATTAGTTGCTTGAGGACAAGCAACATTTTGGAGGGGAGGACTGTAATATTCCTAATTAGCCCAAGCTAATAGGAATATTTGATTTCGTTTTACTTTTTTGTTTCAAGAATAAATATGTAAAGGAGGACAATAAAGACTCCTAAAATGGTGAATAAATCAATGCCACATGTGAAAAAAGATAAATATGGGCTATCTTAATAAAAAAACCTTGTGTGAAAGGGATTGAGCTATTTGACTGGGTCAACCATGACCAAATCAACAGCGCTGTCTAGAAGAAGTGATCCCAATTAATGAACAACACAATTTTAGTTGGAGGCTACACATGTGAAAGTAGCTAAATCATTGAGATGGTTTAGGGTTTTCCAAGATCTCATTCTTATAAAAGGAAGAGGAGGATAACAAGAGAGGGGTTGTTGATGAACATATTATTTCTGAAGATTTTGTCTATTTAGAAATTTCTTATTCTCCTTGCTATTTAGAAGAGAATAGTGTTGTTTAGCACTGGGTGCTCCTGAGCGGGAAACCAAACTCTTCCATTGAGTAGCTCTTGGAGGAGTCTTGTATTTCTTGTCCACTATCAGGCATTTGGCCAAGCTCTTCTTCCAACTACAACACAGATCTTGTTGAGGGTTTGGTTGTCTTTGTAAGTTGCAGCAAGTGGAGGCTATATATACTCAGATCTAGGCCATTCTAATGCCTCTTTTCAGTGGGAAAGCCTTATATCCCCCTGGCAAGAGAGTATTGGATGATCAGAGCACATTTTCAAATCTTAGCTTGAGGCCAAACCATGTTCCTAAGCCTACAACGCAGTACATCTTCCAGTACGACATTATTTGCAAGTGTAAAGTTGTAGGGTGTTTTGGCAGAATTTTGGAGGAGAGATCTCTGGTGTTGGGAATCTACCCTCACTGTGACGATCGATGGATTTTAGATCTATTCCATGTCATATTCAGATCTAATATGAATACTCATGTATTTGCTTCAGAATTTCTGAATCATTTTGCAGATCTGTTGCTTTTGCAGATCTGCTGCATTAGATCTCAGATCTACTCCATGTACTTCACTTTTTGCTGAAAACCCCAAGGAGCATTTGAAGAGGAGACTTTATAGTGTACAGATCTGATATAGATCTATCTTTTTTTACATAGATCTTCTCTAGATCTGAAGTGTAATCTACAGCTCTTTTCAGCTAATAAAATAACGCTGTCAAGCTTGTTTAGTCATATCATATGGTTGTAGCACCTTATTTTTGAGCATTTCCTCATGTAAATTATTCTAATTTCTATTCTATAATGTATGGGCTTCAATATAACTCTAATTTGTTGTTATAAATTCCATTATTGAGCCTACATATTGGCCTCCTACCTTTACTTGTATGAACTGTGTTATTTTTTAGCAGTATAGTTTAGTATTGTTGTATGATTCCCGTTTGGGATATTACAAAAAGTAAATTCCCATTTATTAACCCCCTTTTCCAATAAAAACATGCAAAAAACCCATTTTTTTTATAGTTTAAAGGTTTAAAAAAACCAGGCCCCACTTTAAAGTCCCTCCCTGATATCTTTTAAAAACACATATCCCTAGTGTATTTTAAAATCCCGCACATGAAATAATCATGTGTTTAACTTTATTATATTAAATCCCACATATATACACATTTACCCCATATTACATTAACACCCGCCTAATTATATTTCCCTAGACCCCTTATGTTAATTTAATATATAGTTTTTTTTTATTAACCCACTTCCCATTATAAATAATCACGGTTCCCACTTTCCTCTAACCTCGTTGATTATATATAAAACCTCTCTACTACATAATATTGAACCATATCAAATAAACCCATCGCATGACTTATAAACTTAGGCCCCACCTCCTATAAAATCCCCGACTCACCATCCTATTCACCCAACCATCAGATCTCCATTCATCATATCTTGCGACCAATAATTTTTTTCGCACCCCCGACTACCCGACCTTTAACACCACTGGAGGGTTGTGGAATAAGAATTTTCGCAACCCCGCCCCCTTGCTACGTGGCAGCCCCATGGGTCATCGTACTTCTTAGCAGAATACAACCCACCTGCTTTTTGTGATGTGAGAACCACTCATTATGTTTTCGCCCTGTACGAAAGATACCACCCCTCCATTTGAATTTGACCCCACGCCCATATGTTTAACCATTTTTGGTAAAAAACATAAATACTGCCCTTTCAATCCTTTTTCACCATTTTTTTGTTGAATTTTGTGGAAAAAATATCTGTCGATCTATTTTCAAGCCAAAATAAGCTCTCCTACCCTATTTTTGAGATCAAAATACATCAGAATTAAAGCCTTTTGATACTAAAGCCAGTGCAGATTCAGTTGAAAGATTTATAAAAAACATTCAAGCCTATTTCGCTACCAAAAAGCCTCAATTTCTTACATAACCCCTTCTACATACCAAATCTTCATTTTCCAGGCATTCCTGAAGTGCCAAGGCCTGTTCTTAAGCAAGAAAGTAATAAGTTAATAAATTGAACCAGTTTAAAAGATTTGCAGACCATAGAGAAGCCATTGTTGCCTCCAAAACCTTTTCTACAAACCCAAATCATATTTTCACAGGTATTCCTGAAGTCTTGAGACTATTTATTAAGAAAAAGAGTAATTAATTGAATAAAATAAACAAGACTATGGATTCCCAAGGCATTGTGACAGTGAATCCCCTACAAACTCCTGTTATTGATGCTGAACATACGCCCCTTGGAAACAAAGACTTCAAAATCAGTGACCCTATCATTGATTCAAACCTCCTTGAGCTCCATTGCTGGAGCCAAGACAAATCCTTAGACTAGGCTGATGATTCTACCTTTGGGAATCAAATTTTCCCAAATATATCTTCCCACAAACCTTCCAATTCCATAAAATCATCAGGATTTTTCAAGTTAATTATATGCCAAATGAAAGAGCCCTAATAACCCACAACAAGGAAATTTGTTTCACCATTACCGCTGAATCCATAAACTAAATGCTTCAAATTCAACCCAAGCCTAATGAAGCCCCTATGTCAATTTAAATCCTCACTGAGTTATATCTGAAACTAGACTTTCAAAAGGGATTTCAGATCTTCCAAACCTTCTTTCCTTCATTAGTTGAAACCCTAAAGAGAAACCCTCCCTATTTAGCTTCAATTTTCTCAGAAAGAACAAGACAAATTGTCACAATGTTGTCTTGCATTCTAGGTTGTTTTACAGATGAGTATGTGGATGCTTCTACCTTAGGATTTTTGTCCAGGACAGTCTCCATCCTTCACATTTAAATTTTCTCAATACTTATCATATTGTATTAATCATGAACTGATTAAACTACCTGAGGAAGGAGTCTTTAAGTATTCATCTGTGTTGTTTCATTTATTCCTATACTTCCAATCTGATAGGTTTGCAGTTAGCCTTCAAAAACTAGACACTAAGGGAAACCCCCAATCAATTGTCTTCTGGACTTCCTTAATCAAGAAATATTCCACGGATTTTACCTGTAAAAACTTCATTGATTCTTGTATTCATCAAATTGTCAATATGCTAAGTAGTAGTAGTGAACTGAGAGTCAATGATGAGATAAATAAGGTCTTGCAGTTATCAAAACACAGTAGGATAGGAGACAGGAATTTATACTAGAACCACTCTGAGAGTAGGGTGTATGGATGTCATATGACTCCATATAAGTTTCCCAAATACCTCCCAATGAGGTTATTTTCATTGGAATATATCAGGAAGATCCTAAACTCTGATGAGGTTAAATTTCTATCATCAAAGAAGAAAACACAGTTTAATATCAAAAATTAGATTGGTCCTTTTATTTGCAACAATAGAGGTGCTGGTCAACAAGCAAAAAAGTGTCTTTAGGAATTCAAGTTTAGTGAAAGTTTCAAATGGAATTATGATCCTTTAGGAGTTATTAGCAAATTAAGAATTAAATTTAAATTTACTCCTTTTTTCCATGAGTCCAAATCAAAGATAGAAAAGTACTCCAACCAGTCAGAATGATTGGAGAATAATTTGATAGAGGAAGAGAAACCAGTTGAAACTAGTTTTTTCCTACAAACTCGAGCCCTACAAGATAGGATCTCCAAGAGAGCAAGATAAGAAGGATTATATTCAACTCAAACCACTACAGAAACCAAATTCAAATTAATGTACAGGAAGAAGCCCAAGATAAATCCTATATGTTAGCCACCTATGATTTTTTTTTCAAGAAAACAGGTGGCTAAATTGTTTTTGAGCCTTCAAGAGATACATTTCCTATGAAAATATCTCATCCTTGAAGTCTTTGTGTGTCCTTTTCCTTTGAAAATATCTTCACTACTATTTCCATCCAAAAAGCCTCACTGTCTATGAAAAGATCATGCTCTGAAAGGCCTCCATTTTCCCCTCGTTTCCCTGCAAAATTTCCCATTTTAACCCTTTTTCCCCTTTTTCAAAGATTCCCTTTTAACCCCAAAAATCCCCTTCCAAGCTTAATAAATCATCTCATCTCCCATTTTAACCTCACACACACTCTTTTTTTGGCCTAAAAACCCATTTTTCCCTCTACCAAAAACCTTTCTTTAGCCTTAAAAACTCTGTTTTTAGGCTAAAAAACCCATTTTTTACATATAATAGGCTAGGCCCCTTCGGCCCAGCCCTTAACCACTTCCCCTCCATAAAATCAAGCGCTAAGACCAAGTGCTAAGGCATAAAGCACTTATCACATCGGAAGGATTGGTCAGAGCGCTTGTTCCCTTTGTAAATGAAAATCTTCGATGCGATGAACAGTTTTTTCTATGAGTCTCAGGTGCAATGTCCACCGTAGATCTATAAATATCTAATGATCCACGCAAAGTATTACCACTCCCTGCCTCATTCCTTTGTAAGCCCTCTGATGATAATCTCCGTCATTGATTCACATTTTAATCCAACAGTCGAGCGCCAATCGCCGATCGAAAATTCTTAATGCACCCCCCTCTGCGTTCCCCGATTGTGATCCTCTGATGCAATCTTGGCCATTGAATCCACAAGAACCAATGGATAGGATTTTCCCTCACTCCGCCACGCGCCCCCGATTGGCCACCATCCTATCCAATCACAATTGTTGATCTGCAGCTAATCTAACGGTCCAGATGCAATCACACCATCGCCCATCGGAGTTTTGGCCCTTCCATCGCTCTCCCTCCGATTAGATCGCAGCCATCCATCTCTTTTGATCCAATGACCAAGATCACTACCACACATTCATATGGCCTATTTGCCTCCGCTTCCTCTATAAATCTCCACCGTTGATCCCAAGGATCCAACAGCCAGGATCCCTCCCGACCACTAACCAACTCCTCCGCTTTTGTTTCTCCTCTGCAGATCTCAGCCATCCGTCGCATAGATCGGATGGCCCACAATGAAACCATCGTCCGCTTGACCCCACCTTACGGACCATGCACTTTCCTCGTTTTTTGTTCTTCCATCACCATCGGATCTCATAGCCCTAGATCCAATGACCCACATCAATATCGTGTTGTTTCCTCGTTCGAAGTTTAACATTCCAAACGTACGCAATATGGGCGGTTTTTAAGAGCCATGTGTCAGTCAAAGGCCTATATCGCGTTCGAAAAGTGAAAACAACCTTCCTCCATTTTCACCACACAAAAACAACGGTTTTCATTATTAAAACCACTTCCCCACTTCTGTGCCCGAAATTCCATTAACAGATCCTGACTGTTGATCTGTACCAATCAATGGTCCTCATCGCATCTTGCATCACATGCATTTTTTTTGTTTTTATCGGGTGACCATTGAACTGCATCGGATCATCTGAGCCGTTCATCTCCTCCTGAGATCTAATGGTCTGTGTTGAATCTCCCTCTGTTAGTATGAATCCTTTGTCGATGTGTACGAAAAAAGACCACTTTAGCTACGCATAACTAATAGCCCTAACATCAAAAGTTGCTGCCAATATCTTCAGATCTGTAGTTAGTTGATCAAGACAAGAGTTGCAAAAAACCAGATCTATACATAGAAAGACATTAAGCAGTAAAAAGAAGGGTTTGCTCCATATATCCAATAGATAAGACAAGAACAATTTTTGAAAGAATTTTTGTATTAAGGGCACCTGGGAGGAAAACAAGAAGGCGTATCCAATTCTCCTCAATGGGATGGGTTCTTGGAAGTCCTTAGCACTTCAGATCTAAAATCTCTGTCTCTTGTTGGTGTAGAAAACCCAGACAAAGATAGAACTCAAAGGGAGCTCACACAGCAAATAATGTAGAAAAAGGTGACCAAGTGTATAGATCCAGAGTGATCTAATAGGCAACAAAAGGTGAAGAATGGTAGGAAAAACCCTCCTATTTATAACAAAATATTGGGTCATTCTAGATCTTGGTGCATGATTAAAATAATGTTAACCAAATATAGATCCACCTTTTATGGAATATTTTATTATATTTTTTGGAGGGGAAAAGTATTTGACTTGGGTCAAATCCCTTTATTTGTTAATAATAAATAAATAAATGATTTATTTATATTTTCAAGGAAGTGGTTGAAGGATAACTAAATAAATAATGATTTATTTAATTATTTGTGGGTGATTTGGTCATATTTAACAAGGAATATTATCTAAATAAGATTTAAATAATTATTCCTAGAAAATAATAAGATAAATAAAATTTTATCTAATTAATTTCTTTGTTTTTGGGTTAAACATGATTGGGAATAATAATTAAATTATGGTTTAATTAATTATTCCATGAGGAAAATCAAACAAAATAGGTTTGTTTAATATTTCCTTTTGGGGTTTTCTGTTTAGACCATAAACAACCTAATAAATGTGGTTTATTAAGTTATTTTACATAGTGAAAGCAATTTTACTTAGGGTAAAATTGGTCTTACATGGTGTACTTAGGTCCATCTAATGATAATAGGTTAGATGACCAAAAAATGGTGTAACAGATTGCCCCCCAGCGTGCGAGTGTCAGTAGCAAATCGTATGACCGAAGTACGTTGTAAGAATACAATCACTAGACAACAAAAGGGGATGGCAGAGAGAGAAATGTGAGGTAGATAGTGTGCTGAAGGACTAGACCCTGAGGAGACGAGACTCGCGGGTGCAACAAGTCTCTTTTTATGAGAGGGTACCTGTGCTGAAGGCGGCGGGGGAGGCATACCTATGCCCGCCGAGACAAAGTACAAAAGAATAGTGTGTCCAGTAAACAAGGGACCGAACCATAAAGTACAACCGGCATAAACATGAGCCAGATAATAATACAATGAGGAATCCCACATACATGTTGTGCCTGGGATAACAGCCAGGACTTATAAAATAATATCTGAGTACATGAGATACAAATACAACCCAAATGCCCCCTATACACGGGGAAGGGCTCACAAGATCTGACTGATACATGCAAATCAAAGAGGCGCTGCAAGCGGCTAAGGCCGACATCATCAAATATATGAAGCTGCATCGAAGGCTGCAATGAAGAGGTCATCTGGGCATGTGGGGGGCTACCTGCAGGGCCACCCCCTCATGAGGGCTGAGACATCTCACACACACCCGAGAATCACCAAGAGCTACTGCTGCATCAATGAACCATCAAGCATACAGATCTCGATCGTGCTGAAAGGAGCTGGAGTGGAGAAACAATCAAGTCAAAGGGAAATGAGAGATCTCTTTGCCTGATTCGAGGCACCGAACAAGAGTGGAAGTTGGAACCAAGGTACACCGCCCTCTAGACCTGTCTTCTGGAATGAAGGAGCTGATGTCAACAGAAGGAGGTCCGCCATAGGTGAGGCAATGAGAGATCCTCAATTAAGGCACGAGAGAAAATAGTAGAGCGATGGACAGACTGACACCCATGATGATGGTGAAATGGAAAGGACTGAGTAGCGGATGGACGACTTCCCTTGTCAAAGCATAAAGGGCATGAATGACATGGAAATGACTGACGCAATAGCATAAGGGATAGGGGTTAGTGGGACTGAAGGCCATAATGTGCGACACAAGAGAGGGACCAAGCAATGAAGGATGGAGGGCTATAGCGGGGTACAAAGGAACTCGGGATAGACTCCATGAATGCAATGATGACTCAACTTGGATGCTCTAAACAAGGGCGACTCGATGGTGCTGCCACACAGTAAAGGCCCAAGGGGGGACCGTGAGAACATGAGTACAAGATGGTAACTCATGACGAAAATTGACACGAACAAAGACAAGTAAGGAGGCAAAATGGTGCCCCAAGTACAAGTGTCGTAAGTGAAGAAATGCGATTTTAATGAGAGGTGAAGTGACCCTTCTTGGAAAAAATGTGCCCTGGTGAAGTATCAAATCACAAAAAACTAACAGATACCCATTTGAGGGCTCGGTGAGAGCTTTCCAACGGTGCAGACGGGTTGTCAAACGGGGCTACGGTATGGTCGCAGCAGGCGAAAACAGTTCTCTTTGGCAAGTTTTCCCTCAAAATTCACTCATTTTCTAGTGTTGCTGTGGTGAATGTAGAGAGGAGAGAAGGCCCTAAATCTTGCGGTGAGCGTAGCAAACAAACCAACTATTGGAATCGAGATCCGTCAGTGGCAGGTAAGAGGCCTAACCTTACTCTTTCAATTTGATGGATTGAAAGTTCAGTTTAGGGCCCAAAAGCTCAGTAACAGACCCTCCTTCATCTCTACGGCTGGGTCGCACTTTTTGGGCCAAAAAGTGCGACCTGGGAAGCAGGTATTAGGGCAAAAACTGTGACCTGTCCCAGAATTAGGCAGAAAAGTGCGAACTGGAAGATGAGGGGGTTTTAATGTTGTTTTATGGCTGAGAATTGGGTTTTTGTGTTTGGTTATGGTATTCCCTATCTGTATGCTAACAAAGATGATGTTTTTGCGCAGATATGACAGATATACGGGTTAACTGGAGAGAGAGAGGCTTGGGTACATTACGGGCAGAGATCCAGGCAGATCAGGGTGTCCGGCGTGTGTTGGCTAGGTTTGGGGTTATAAAGTTTTTGGAGAACCCTTTGATGAGAGCGGGAGAGCCTTTGTTGGCCCGGATTATCAGTTACTGGGATCTAGAGCATGAGGTCTTTGTAGTGCAGGGGCACAGGATCGAACTGACAGTCCAGGATGTGTATTTCCTGACGGGTCTCCCACTACTGGGGATGGTGGGAGACACACAGCCAGTATTACTGCGGGGGCGACATATCATGGAGTTTGTGGAGTGACATTGTCGACCGGGTCTCCAAGTCAAGGGGACTCGGATACCGATCAGGGATCTAGAGAGAATAGAGACCCGTGCAGTTGCCGTAGCGGTGCTACGTATCCTGGGCAACCAAGTGCTCCATCACATCACTGGGGGGCAGATGATGATTGTGGAGAGTGTGTTGAGTGGGACCTACTATGGGTGGACCCAAATGATGCTGGTGTTGCTAAAACGATAGTTTTCTCTCTGCAAGCGGCAAGTGAACCACGACTGTTCGTATGGGACTTTATTGTGCGCCTTTTTCTTTGAGAAGATCCCGACCTTACGACCTCGTATACAGCTCCCAGATGGGGGCCCGAGAGAGCCCAGGATGCACTGGTGGGGGCGGCTACTGTGCAGAGGAGGAGGAGGGGCGGTCGGGCGAGTGTTTCAACCTGAGTTCTTTGCCCATTGGGATCAGATGCCGTTATACATTGACGACTATCCCTATAGTGGGATGAGTTATTGTGGATATCCGGACCTGCCACTTCCGCCTGGTCGAGTATGGGGGCCCGATGGTAAGTGACAAATTACTATTCTTGTATGAGCATGTTAAAGTTATTGAATAGTAGATATGGTACTGATTCATGTGCTTTTGGTATGCAGATATAGCTCCGGTAAAACCGGCCGGATATATGGGGCGCCCGACAGCCTCTGGAGCTGCAGGGCCGAGTGGGTTGAGAGCAACGTGCAATGATGATGCGGTCGCCCTTCTGGAGGACATCCGCCGTAGATGCGAGAGGTTGCTGACCGAAGTTTCAGAGTGCGGGTGGCAAGACTTAGACGACCAGTACGTGGAGGCATGCATTGGTCTACCCTCGGAATGGCGAGGTGTCATGCGGCACATGGCGATGGCTGGTCAAGGCATACGTGATCTACGGGCTGCGGGAGCAGAGTCATTGGCTCGGGATCTGCCAGATAGTGAGTAGGTGTGGGGCAGGTGGTGCCCCCAGTTTTGATTTTTTGTAACATGCGATGGGCATGTCATATGTATTAGAGTAGATGAACTCTAAACACATGTTTTGCGACACATATTATGGATATGCATCGTTTTTAATGATTATGAATGTTATTGTATTGTATGAAATGCGTGTGATAAATGCCAATCTAGAACATGGTTTGCAATACTATCTACATAGTGATTCTGTGCTCGAGGTACATGGTTGAAAGTTATGGTTTCAAATTCACGTATCAAGAGTTTCACTCGTAAATATCATCTAAACAGCACAAGGTTATGCACACGATAAACACCATTTAGTTGCATGAAAAGAAGTAGGGAATCTAAACGAACATGCAGATGGAGGATGCGATGAAAGAGGGCATCGGCTAAGAGACCACGCACTGCATCATATTCGGCCTGATTTTTGGTGGCAGTACCAATGCAGACCCCGTTTGAGAGAACAAGGGCATGCAAGGGGGTGAAAATGGCCCAACCTGCCGAGGCTAGATTCCGGGAGTAACGACTTGCACCATCAGCGTAACCGATAAAGGGTGGGGACGGGAGGTCCTGCGGAATGGTGTTACAAGACAAAAAATGTGGTGAGGAGAGACAATGACGGCAGCGTGAGTGTACAGAAGACATCGAGCAGCAACTATGGGAGGGAGTGCAATGAGAAGGATGGCTATGACTCATATACAAACTAGAGGGTGGTATATGAGGGCTATAGGAGGTGAGGTGGGGATTCGGGCTGCGGAGGTCAACAGAGATACGGGTGGAGTGATCTCGTGTATGGGTAGAAAAGAGGGGGTCAAGGGTGGTCGCTAAAGAGGGGTCAGGCGAGACAACAGGGGAGGATGCAAGGGGATTGGGCTCCAAAGGTCTCACAGAAGAGGAGAGGTAGAGAATGGTCGTAGTAGACTCCTTCATTTGAACATCAGGGGGAGGGATGTCGATGGGATTAGGAGGATCTTCAAGCTGGCCCGAAGCATACTGCGCGAGTATGGGAGAGGTGGATTGATTTTTTTCAACCTCATACTCTTGGACTACTTCTAAAGAGGCGTGGTAATGCGTCAGGTGAGGACAATGGTGGGAGTAATGGCCATGGATACCGCACAAAGCACAGGGTTTGCTAGTGCGAATAGTTTTTGGGTTCTTGGTTACGGACGAGGACGGGAGAGAAGGGTCGGAGACCGTAGACTCAAGGAACGCGACTTTAACCATGGGTTGAATGCGGGGAAACTCGGGACAAGTATGGGTGGCGTGACCGACGACATCACACAAGGCACAAGGCTTTGCGGGCGGGGGAGGAGCAGGGTCAGTCGGGGTGGCCTTGTCTTTGGATGCCCCCTTGCGAGCTTTGCCTTTCTTTCCTGGAGCTGTCACCACAGGGGTAGGGTCCTGGGGAGGTGCAAGGGGAATGGTAGCAATGGAGGAAGCAAGGGGGACCGGTTGAACCGGTGTCAAAGCAAGATAGGGTTTGGGGTGACCAAGAGGGATAGCGGATGGAGGGTCAAGGTACCAGACAGGTATACCTAGGGTCAGGTTAGGGAGAGAGAGGGTGGCCATGATGGGGACCGAATAGACTCCGGGAGGGGGAGCTAGGAATGGTATCTGACCAGCGGGATAGTGACCAGGAGGAACAGCTCCGAGGTGGTTAAGGCTTGGGGGAACCGATCCAGGGGGATAAAGGGGTTCAGGGACACCAGCTGTAGGAGAAGGGCCAGAAGGAGGAGGTTCGGCTGGTGGAGATGAAGGGCTAGGAGTGGATTGTGGTGGCTGAGGTTGAGTCTGAGGTTGCTGACTAGCCGAAACGGGTCGCTTAAGGGTAGCCCAAGATGATTGCATCATGCAAACATTCGATAAGCTGGGATCAGAGATATGAGGAGGGGGAAGACCAGGAAAAGTTCCAAGCAGGGAGGAATATTTGTAGATGCCAAGGGAGACACTGGTCAAGGAATCGACAGTTTGCTTATTGGCTACAAAAGATATGGTCGTCTCTGGAGAGGTCTGAGACGACGGCTCATGGTAAGACAGCTGGTCAATGGTGACTATCTTTCCATTGTGAGGGAAAGACATCTTGCGAAAAACCACGGATGGGACAGCAGACATGGCATAGGTGTAGCTTCGCCCCAATAGAATGTTGTAGTCTAGAGGGGCGTCAATGACTTCGACGTCAACGCAAATGGTCTTATCGGCAAGGGTGATAGGACAATTACAAAAAAGGCCAATGGGCTGGGAGGCCTGGCCGTTCCATGCTTGAAGGGTGATCGTGGAAGGGGCCAGCTCAGGAGATCCAAGTTGTTTCCAAACCGAAGCGGACATCACACAATTAGATGCCCCCTCATCAAGTATACACCGAGAAACGTTGGCGTTCCGAATTTTGACTGGGATTTGGAAGGCGACGGAAGTAGGAAGAGGAGGATGGTCTGATTGATGGGTGTCAAACACGATCATTTGGTCATCATCAGGATCTACAGCTCCCACGGCAGATAGTAGAGCCTTCTTTTGGGAAGGGCACGACTGGAGGAGTTCCAGTGTGGAAATGGCAGCAAGAGATTGCGCCAAATCATCTACTATGCTATACGAATGAGCAGCTCGACCAGAAGCAGCATTTCGATGTAACGGTCCTTTAGGAATCTTGGTATGGACCTCAACTTTGGGTTGAGGGATATGTAAAGGACCATTGGTTGTCGAAAGAGGCTCTGTAGAACCGGAAGAAGGGGAATCGGGGGCAGACTGAGCGGGAGGCTTGGGGTACTGGCGAGACTGAGTTTGAAGGTGAAGGTCGATGGTTGGGGAAGGATCAGAGTTCATCATGAGGATCTAGTAATTGGAGGAACCAGAAATGGAGGGTGGAGTGGCGACCTGTCCGTTAGGTGGTTGGGTAGCCACGAATCCTTGTTGAGGGAAAGGATCAGTAAAGATAGCTGGTTGAGTAGTGGCCACATTAGTGGGAGCATGAGGGGAGGCATGTTTTCCTCGCAATGTGGCTTGAGACTCCCACATCTACCGCATCTGTGGTAAGAGGGGACAATCGTGGGTGTAATGACCGTATACACCGCAACAAGAACAAGGCTTATTGGTGTGAAGCGGCCTGTCCAGCTTGGGCTGAGTGCCCTGTTGCTGGTTAGCAGTGTTGGGGTCAACACCTTGAGGATTGGGTCCACGAGTAACAGGGGCAGATTGATTTGGATTGCCTCTCCACCTTCTTTGAGAAGAAGGGGGATTAGTCGCGCCCTGCTGTGCAAATACTTGCCCCGGAGGGGGCTGTAGCTGCTGTTGCTGGGGTTGAGGAGGCAAGGGAGGTGGAAGCGCATATGCTGGAGGAGCTGGCGCACCAGGATGCGGATAAGGGTAATGGTTAGGTTGGGCAACATTGAGGTAAGCAGGAGGTTGGGCATAAGGATGAGGCATGCCGTATCCTGGATACATGCTACCTGGAGGGGGAAAAGTGCTAGAGGTGCTGGCCCCTCCCTGAGGGAGACCATAGCCCATAGGAGGTTGAGCATACGGATGAGAAAGTGCTCCAACGATACCATCGGCGGAATGAGATGCCCCCGGGGCATTAGCGCCACTGGGCCTGGGGAGGTTAGGGAGGATGGTATAAACATAACCAGACTGAGCATAGATCAGGTCATATTTCAAGGCTATTTGGAGGGCGGCTTCTTCAGTTTGAGGGAAATGGGAGGTGACATCTTTGCCAATGGGAGCTAAGAGAGAGCGAAGGAACTAGTCCATATAGATCCGATCTTCAAAGGGGGGAGCTCGACATAAGCTTCGTCTTCGTCGCCATTCCTGGACATGAGCGGAAAGGCAGGTCGAAGAGGTTTGCTTAAAAGAGGTCAAAAGCTCCGTACCAGTATCGTATCGGAGAGGGAGCTGGAAGTAAGATAAAAAGGCTTGGGAAATGGTCGCAAAGGTGGTATGGGAAGAGGGGGCTTGGTCAACATACCATTTAGAAGCTTCGCCGGTAAGCGTGCGTTGGAACAACCGAAGACAGATGGAATCATCGGGAATGGAGTTGGAGGAACACCACATGTGGAAAGATCGGACGTGGTTGGTTGGATCTTCTCCAGCAAGGCCTTCGAACTTAGGGATGTCGGAGGGGAGCTTGGTTGGCATAGCAGGCCAACCAACATTGTGGCAGATAGGGTCATTGATCAACTGATTGAAATCATGGAGGCTGAGGCCTACGATGTACGGCAGCAAGGGTATGGCCGAGGTAGTTCCTGTGGCGGTTCCGCTAGTAGTATTGCCGGAATTAGGGCCGGGAGTACCGCTAGCGTTAGGCCTTGGACCAGACATAGTGAAGGTGACAGGGGGAGAACCAGAAGGAAAAGGAGAACCCAAAGAATCAGAAGAGGAGTCAGAGTGCGGACTCGGAGGAGGATTGGCTCGACGACAGCGGGACGGAGCAGGTCGATCGACCGGAAACTGAGGGTGAAGGCCAAGAAGTCTCTGGGAAGTGCGCCTTGGGGGCGCAATGATGACAACACAAACACGGCACAAGGGGAAGAAGAACGACCACAAGGGCAAGGAGGTGCAGAATCAAGTGATTACAATGTTGAAACAAGGGCAGATAGGTGCAGTGTCAATTGATTTTAAATTCTTTGTCTGGCGGTGTAAACCAAGCTCTTCTTCGCTTAGGGTCAGTGTGTGGCGTGCGTTAATTTTAATTTTTAAACCCTTTTCATTTTGAGAGCAAGAGAAAGAGTGTGCTGCGTAACTGAAAATAAATCTGCAGAGAACAATATATAATGCTGACATAACAGAAAATTAACAGCTACTATTGCATCGATTCAACCCAAAAAGGCGGGTCTCTCAAAACTAATCTAACAGAGGGAAAAAATCTAGTCAAAACGCATTAAAAAGATGCCAATAGATCTAGGGTCAAAAGGGACAGGGATCTAAAGGGAAAAGCTGCTGAAAAGAGGTGCAGATCACAGCCAAGAGGCAGAGGAAAGGTGGCTGGAAAAAGGGAGGAAATCAGCAAAAAGTAGAAGGGGCAAGGAGAAGGCCCTAAAAGTAGGTCCAAACAAAACTACAAGAGGTGATTTGAAAGGAAGAAGAGCTGATTTAAATGGATCTGAGAAGGAGGTATCAGATCTGAAAAAAGGAAGGCTGAAACTCTGAAAAACAGACGACTGAAACAGCTAAAAACTCTTCCACAAAAAGTGGAGGGTACTGAAGCCCTAGGGGGCTAGGTTCCCACTTAGATGAGCAAAAAAGATTAGAAACAGGTCTAAACGGGCGGAGGCAGAGGTTGGAAAACCCTGACAGAAGCTTCAGCAAAACCCAGAAAAATTGCAGAAAAATAGCTGAAAAATTGGCAGGTCGCAGGTTCTGACCTGTTTTCAGTGCAGGTCGTAGAAAATAGGCTGAAAAGTGCGACCTAGAGGTCCAGGTCGCAGGTTATGGGCCAAAAAGTGCGACCTGAAGCTCCGGGTGTCTCAGCGGCAGATTTTCAGAAAAATTTTCGTCTCAGTTGCGGCTGATGTCGGTTACCTGCGCAATAGGGCCAGAAACACGCAGAAGTTAGAAATTTTAATGTTTTAGGGTTTTATGTGAGGAAAAAAACATAAAAATAGGAAAAAAAAAAGCTGAAAAGAAACCCTAGGGTCTGAAGTAGCTGGATATGCAGGAATATGAAAAACGACAGCGGTCGTAATTTAAAACCCGTGTGGAGTCGCCATTTGTTAGTATGAATCCTTTGTCGAAGTGTACGAAAAAAGACCACTTTAGCTATGCATAACTAATAGCCCTAACATCAAAAGTGGTTGCCAATATCTTCAGATCTGCAGTTAGTTGATCAAGAAAAGAGCTGCAAAAAACCATATCTATGCATAGAAAGACATTAAGCAGTAAAAAGAAGGGTTTGCTCCATATATCCAATAGACAAGAAAAGAACAATTTTTGAAAGAATTTTTTGTATTAAGGGCACCTGGGAGGAAAACAAGAAGATGTTTCCAATTCTCCTCAATGGGATGGGTTCTTGGAAGTCCTCAGCACTTCAGATCTAGAATCTCTCTCTCTTGTTGGTGTAGAAAACCCAGACAAAGATAGAACTCAAAGGGAGCTCACACAACAAATAATGTAATAAAAGGTGACCAAGTGTATAGATCCAGAGTGATCTAATAGGCAACAAAAGGTGAAGAATGGTAGGAAAAACCCTCCTATTTATAACAAAATATTGGGTCATTCTAGATCTTGGTGCATGATTAAAATAATGTTAACCAAATTTAGATCCACCTTTTATGGAATATTTTATTATATTTGTTGGAGGGAAAAAGTATTTGACTTGGGTCAAATCCCTTTATTTGTCAATAATAAATAAATAAATGATTTATTTATCTTTTAAGGAAGTGGTTGAAGGATAATCAAATAAATAATGATTTATTTAATTATTTGTGGATGATTTGGTCATATTTAACAAGGAATATTATCTAAATAAGATTTAAATAATTATTCCTAGAAAATAATAAGATAAATAAAGGTTTATCTAATTAATTTCTTTGTTTTTGGGTTAAACATGACTAGAAATAATAATTAAATTATGGTTTAATTAATTATTCCATGAGGAAAATTAAACACAATAGGTTTGTTTAATATTTCCTTTTGGGGTTTCCTGTTTAGACCATAAACAACCTAATAAATGTGGTTTATTAAGTTATTTTACATAGTGAAAGCAATTTTACTTAGGGTAAAATTAGTCTTACATGGTGTACATGGGTCCATCTAATGATAATAGGTTAGATGACCAAAAAATGGTGTAACACCCTCTGCCCATGACCGAGTCCCACCATCTAAATTCCATTTCATATGTTTTCCATGCATTCCTTTTTATTTCGTTCATAAGTCCAAACTTCATGATTTACATTGAAAAATCATTTTCCTCCGCCCACATCAAAATTTTAATGTTTTACATTGAAAGGTTATATCGTTCTGCCTAACATTAGAACTTTAATGTTTTACTTTAAATTTTATTGCATTTCACCCAAATTTCTAAAAGTCGTTCCATTAGCTAATCTCTACCGTCAATCATCGCCTCTAGATCTAATCGGACAGTCCACAGTCATTCCACCACCAAACCTCCATCAGCTTCATTTTTCACCATTACACTGCATTGTTCACCAGTTTTCCCTTGCATCCACCATTTTCATTCATGCTGCACTGCCTTTCTCACAGCCCTCCACTGCACCAATCCTCCCCTATGCATGGATTTCTTAACATATTTGTGTGTTTTGCAGGTTTACAGGTGGTGGAAACCGCCATTGCTCACGGTCACTGTCATAGTGACACAAAGCGCAGAGAAGGCCATTCTCAGAGCTTGAGATTATAGAGAAATGCCTGGGAAGGTTTCTAAACAAAATATTCATTAAGGGAATAGTGTTCAACCCTGTTAAACATCTCCAATGCCATTAAAGCTGAAATTTCACAGACAAAGACATTCATGAAGTGGCAAAGAGTATCAGTACATGATTAAAGAGTTTTAATGCCCAGTATTGAATATTTTAAGCATTTATCTAGTGTTTAAAAGGCGACTGTACCATATTGAAGACCTTGTGATTAACATAGAAGGCCTAATGAGGCCTAAAGCACAAAAAACAATATATCAGTGTTTCACATTAGCGAAATTTTCTCTCCTGAGAAAGGACAAAGTACCCATACTGTTTTTATTCTACATCATGTTCCTTAGAAGATTTCCACCCTGACACAGTCCTAATGCTACCAGAGCATTTTTTATGCAGTATGGTAGACCTCAAAGTCATTTATCTACCTTTTTTATCACCAACATACTACAGAGTACTGCAGCCAAAAGTACATCAAAGAACATACCCAGAGTTAATTTCAGCCTATCGAAGACCACTCTTTCATCTAAAGAGTACCAAAAATCAATGCATAGATATTAAGATAGAATAGACCTCGAGCCCTCTTCTTCTAATCTATTTTAATGCTTCATTTAGTGTTTTATCTACCTCCTCTGCCTCTCTTTCATATATAAAACTCATGAGAAAACGTTGTTGTGTGTTATTGATCGAATATCTATGAATTGTAAGCTATTTCTCTTGAGATATAGTTCTCTGTGTAAATTTGTAAGATAGGTTGAGGAAGATGTTTTCAGACTGAATATCAAGCTGTTGGATAATGTTGTACATGACTGGTGTTGCTCTTTAATATGAAAAGCACATTTCTTTGGATCCTGATTTAAAGCAGCAGTGATGTTTCATGCCTTTGTCTCTGCTTTCCTTCTGTAATTCATTACATTTCATTTCTCTGGTAAGCATCAGAAATCTGGCTTAGGATATACCCTTACATGGTACCCAAATGCTTCTGCCCTCCTTACCTTTGATTTTTTCTACTAAAAGTGTTATTTGAGTACTGATTCGAGTTAATTTAACCAGTGCAGTAGATGTATTTCACTGCTAGCTGATGTATGAATTAATGAATCTGTTCTTAGATGTTCTTGTTGGGTTTAATTGAAAGAATTGGGATACTGAGAGTTTATAATGTTGATTCTATCTCACTAGGGTATTTTTCAATCAATTGAACCTTTTCCAAGTTCCCTTAAGTTGGATGTCAAAGCATTGAGAGTTCAAAGCCTTTCTATGATCTTAGGTTTTCACCTTTGTGTTTAAATATTTTATGTTCCTTTGTCTGAAGAGTTAACCTTTTAGGAGGTGGATCATAGGTGTCTAATGGCATGTCCTGTCCCTAGATCTAATTCCTAAATGGTCACCTTGGAGGTTTCCTTGTCATTCACCTTCTTTCCTTATCATTTCATACCACACTATCATCTTTAACATACAATGCTTTATATGACTAGCCCAATTGAAAGCCTTGAATACTGAATAGCAAGTAAACCCTTTCCTGACTCCATTTCCCAATGGTCTTGAGTGTTCTCTAAATAATCCCTCCTTTTCCTAAAATCATTTTTTCTCACCCTTTGTCTTGTATTGAACCCTTCCTTCCTGATTCCCAACAACCAAACAAGAAAACAAACAAACAATAAACCTTGTTCCTTATAACTAGCCGAATATCTTAACATTTGAACTTCAAAGACATATACCTTTGCCTTTATAGAGATATCCCTCTCTGAACCCAAGAGGGATAGATCCTGAGGTCTAAAAGTGGTTCTGATGTTGTCTCATCTTTTGGTATTGCCAAACTTGCCAAAACATGGGAACTCCAACATAATGGCGACCCTGCTGGGGAAGCTTTGAGTAAAACACACCTTTAAACACTTCTAAGAAACTCAAAGAAGACCATAGTAGCCTTATTTTGGTGGTTAATCACTGAGGTGGACATTATACCTTCCTGAAACATTCTAAACCTTCCACCTGGTGACTCCATAGTTCCTTAATGATTAAAGACTCCACTGGTGGTCAGTAGGCCTGCTGATTATCTTGGTTTTCATAAGGCTCCACTGGGAGACCAGAGTTGCATTAAAACATTAGCCATATTAGAAGTAAAAAGTAGGATTAAGCTTCTTTGTTAAAATACAACATACTGGCTTCAAGAACCATTCATACAAGAGCTTATCCTAACCCAAACCCACCTAAAATAGTTGACAACCCTGAGAGCATTCTTAGGAAATCTCCTACACCTAGAATGCCAACTATTTCCATACACATACATAGAGCTAACTCTACACCAGAAAAATTTATAGATCTATCAGACACTCATTTCGACTTAGACCCACAAAGCAGTTTAACAAGAACTAGGTCATTTAGTGTTCTAGACTAGCGAGACCTTGAGCTTCTCGGTTCACCATCTCACAGTGGTCAACACATTACGGATAGAGATACCCCTCCATCTACACCTCCAGATATTTGCTTCATTCAAAACTTGGGGCTCTGTCATCCTAAATCAGCTCAGCAGAGTGTTGCTGGTCCTAGTATTCCTGTCATCCACATACCAGCTGCCCAAGCCAACCCTTTACCTCCTCAGAACATCATTATGGCAGCGTGGTATGCACCTCTGGTGTTACCACAGCCCCTAGTTCCTTTACCCAACAATTATCAGTCAAAAATCCTACATTTCACTGCAAAAGATTCCACCATTACTCAACACCATGTAGACAGGATGGAATATTCCTTTGACTATATGGAAATAGATGATGAGACAGTCAAGATGAGAATATTTACCCAAAGTTTAGGAGGTGATTTGAAGAAGTGGTTTAAAGGCCTAACTCCTAATAGTATCTAGGATCTTCCCTCTTTATATCAATCCTTCATAAACAAATGGGAAGTCAAGACCAACCCTTTCCAAATCTTAGAAGAATACAAGAATCATAAAATAAATGTAGGAGAGAGTGTCCATGATTATTCTACAAGGTTTAAAATAATTTACAACACTCTTCCTCCACACATGAAACCTCCCCAAGGTATGGCTCTAGTGAAATATCCAGAAGGCTTTGATGTTGATATGGCCTACTAGCTTAGGGAGAGAGATTACAACAAATTGGAAGATATGCAAAAAGGATCAGTGAGTATAGAGGCTAATCTGATTGAGAAGAAAGCCAGAATGAGGGCTAAGAAAAGGGTAACATATAGAGATGACACATCAGCTTCCACATCTGATCCAAAATATGACAGTCTAGCCAAAACCATGGAGAGACTAGGAAAAATGGTGGAAAAATTGACTTTCCAAGTCGATAACTAGAACAAAAACCAAAACCATAACTAGAATCAGAACTTTAGGAGAAATAACCCTCCAAACAGATACAGAGACTTTGATCAGCAATTCATACCCCCATTTCAAGAGAACTTCCTTGATGAAGATGAGGAGATAAAAGAAGAGTCTGAGGGAACCACAATAAACATGTTGGAAATAGACAACTCAATCCATAACTATTCCACAGAAGAATATTAGACCTCACACTCATACTGGGATGAGGAAAGGTTGGAATCTGAGGATTATAGGTTGGGATTTGAAAATTCCATCATTCGGGTCAGAGAATAGTAAGAACTTAGAAGCAAAAAGAGCTTAGAAAATTCCAAACCAAAAGCTTTTGAGATTACCATTAAGAAAAGGCCTGAGAAAACTCCTAAGGTGACTGCTGAAAGTAGCAAATAAACAACTGAGATTTCTGGGAAGAACAAAGAAGAAGACATCCAAAATACATATAAACAAAGTCAACCAACCAGCAGCACTAGCACTGTAGCTAGTGTTCCTGATAAAACAGTTACAAGCACTGTACATAGTGAGAATCAGCACACTGATTCTACCACAAAAATAGTGGCTAACAAAGCAGAGTTGTGTCTTACAGAGAGTCAATCTTCCTTCAATTTGGAGAGTGAGATTGCTAAAATTAAAATCTCAGTCCCACTCTCTGAGCTAGCCACTCAAGATGTATATAAAGGCCAAATTTTGAAAGCTTTGAATCTAGGTGAAAACAGTGACACTCTCAATCTAAGTGATGATCAACCAGCCCTTCTGTTTGGTCAAAAAATAGAAGGGAAGTTTCAGGAAGGGGTAGTACCTCCTTTTTATATCAGCCTCAATATCCATGACAAGATCCTTCAAAACACAATGCATGACTCTGGGGCATCACACAACCTAATGCCTAAGGTAGTTATGGAGAGGTTAGGCCTAGAGATAACTCATCCTTATAAATATTTATATTCATTTGACTCTAGCAGAGTAAAATTCCTTGGCCTAATCAAAGACCTTTGTGTGAACCTGACACAGATTCCAGCAAAATGTATGGTCATGGATGTTGTAGTGGTAGATGTGCCACCTAAGTATGGCATGCTGTTATCCAGGTCATGGGGAGCCAAGATGAAAGGTACAATGCAGATGGATGGCTCATATGCCACAATCCCTGTCTTTAGCCAGCTAAGGAGACTGTATAGAGAGGCACAAATGAAGTTCATGGTCAGCAACCCTGAAAAACATGAAAAATCACCTCTGTACTCTGTACACACAAACCTGGACTCATTTATTCTTTGCAACAATGAATCCATAGAAGAGCCAGAAGACAGAGATGCAAAAAATAGAGGAGATCCCATAGATTTTAACATAATGGCTACTCTGGACTTAGAAGAAAACAAAGAAGAAACCTTTGGATGGTGCACTGAAACTGAAACTCAGAGTGAACAAGAGCAAGACTACAAATAGCCGACTAGTCATCTCACTGAACCACATACACATCACAAAGAAAAAAACACTCCACATCACGATGCAGATCCCATATTACAACATAATAGTGAAACCACTGTTAGGGAGGAAAATGATGATAAACCTAAAAAAATCTCTTATGGAGAATGAATTTCGATGGGTCTTGCACTAGAAAGACTGCAAGAGCGGGAGTGTGGTTATGTAACACAGAGAGTGACTATGCTGAGAGTCATGCCTTTAATCTAAACTTCAAATGTACAAACAATATCACAGAGTATGAGGCTCTCTTCCTAGGCTTGAATCTATTGAAAAAACTAGGAGCCCGAAAGATAGCTGTGCATGGAGACTCTGAGTTAATCATAAAACAAGTGAATGGAGAGTATACAACTAAACACCCTAGATTGAGAGTGTATAGGAATGATGCTATGGATTTATTGAAAACCTTTGTAGAATATGAACTGGTGTTTATTCCTAGGAGTCAGAACATTATTGCGAATGGATTAGCCTACATAGCTCGTTCATATCGTAAATCTCTTAGTGACAAAAAAATCATCATTCAGACGAAATACAAACCTGTAGTGCCTGATAATGAGAAATATTGGCAGGACTTTGAGGGCGACAAGCAGATAGAGGATTTCCTGATTGGAAAGAATGAGTTTGAATTCTCTAATTCATACTCTAAATCCGATGAAATCTGCCTAAGTGAAGAGCCCCTCGATGAAGAAAAATCACCCCATAGTGTAGAAATAAATTCTTTAACTGAACAACTTGGAAATCCAACCTAAGAATATAAGAACGCTGATAAAGAGGAAATAGAGGTGATGCAGTCAAAAGATAAGAATATACCCTGAGGACTGGCACCTTTAGAGGACCTTTTTTATTTTGACGATGTAGCGAAAAAACCCACTATTGAACACTTAGACTCAGATGTCGAGGAATGAAACATAGGCACTGAAGATAAGCCTAAGATGATAAAGTTGGCTAAGTCCTTGCCCACAGACATGAAAAAGAAATATATTGACTTATTTAAAGAGTTCATCGATGTTTTTTCCTAGAGCTACGAGGACTTAAATTCCTATGATACAAACATTATACAGCACAAAATCCCTTTGAAAAAGAACTAGAAACCCTTTAGACAGAAACTTCACAGAATTAACCCAAAACAACTGCCTCTAGTTGAAAATGAAATCAAGAAGATGTACGAGGCAGGAATAATAGTGCCCGTGAGGTTCTCCGATTGGGTTTCCAACCTTGTAGCTGTGAGAAAGAAAACAAGTGAGATTATACTCTGCATCGATTTCAGGAACCTTAACAAAGCCTCACCTAAATATAATTACCCCTTACTAAAGATGGAACACATACTGCAGAGGGTAGTTGGCTCAAAAAGGATCTCCCTGTTAGATGGTTTCTCAGGCTATAACCAAGTTTTAGTACTCCCAGAAGACCAACTCAAGACAGCTTTCACCACTCCATGGGGCATGTTTATGTACGTAAAAATTCCTTTTGGACTAATTAACGCTGGTGCAACCTTCCAACGAGCAATGGGCATAACCTTTTCAGAGGAAATAGGGCACTTCATTGTCATCTATCTGGATGAAATAACAGTCTATTCCAAGACTGATGAGGAGCACCTAGAACATCTGAGAAGACTTTTTGAAAAATGTAGAAGGTTCGGTTTGTCATTAAATCCCAAGAAGACTGTGTTCAGGCTGTAAGAAGGTAAGTTTCTTGGCCATATTATATTAAAAAAGGGAATTAAGATAGACCCACAAATATTTGAGGGAATACTACAGATTAAACACCTGAGAAACATAAAAGAGTTACAATCCTTTATTGGGAAAATTAACTTCTTAAGGAGGTATATTCCTAACTTAGCTGAGCACCTCAGAAATATGACAAAAATGCTGAAAAAAGGTGTAGGGGTTAAGTGGACTGTAGATGCTAAAAAATCTTTTGAATTAGTTAAACTTGCACTCACCTGGGCACCTGTCATAATTAGCCTAGATTTCTCAAAATATTTCCTGATATTCTCCTTTGCCTCTGAGCATACAGCGGTTGCAGTTCTGCTGCAGAAAAATCCAAAGGGAATGGAACAACCTATTTCTTTCTTCAGCAAAGCTCTGAGGGATGCACCCTTAAAATATAACATAATGGAAAAACAGGCCTATGCCTTGGTAAAAGCCTTGAAAGACTTTAGGGTGTATATACTGCTTTCTCACATCATTTCCTACGTGCCAAACATAGTGGTTAAAGACATTTTGTCCCAAGATCTAGATGGAAAGAGGGGCAAATGGATTGTTGTAATATTATAGTATGACCTGGAAATAAAACCCACAAAACTGATCAAAGGTCAGGGCCTAGCTCAAATAATGGCTGAATCAAACTTGCAGGCCCTTGACATAAACATGGTAGATGCCTTGGATGAACAGGAAGGATTGCCTGATCCTACTATTGAAGAATAATTTCAAAACTCTCCTTGGTATTCTAATATCCTGTATGTGCTCACAAACCTCAATGCCCCTCTTGAACTATCGAAAACTAAGGCCAGATTCCTAAAGTTAAAAGCCAGAAACTATTGCATACTGAATGAATGTTTATACTGGAAAAATGAAAATGATCTATTGCTTAAATGTTTGCCTGAAACTAAAGCAGAGAGGATTAAACAGGAGTTCCATGCAGGAGAGTGTGGAGGCCACTTAAGCTGGAAATCCATTGCTAACAAAATACTCATAGCTGGCTATTATTGGCCTACACTTTTCAATGACATCCATAAAATGATAATTTCCTTCCATAAGTGCCAAATTTTGAAGGAAAAAGAAAGCTCTTCCCTTTACCATTACAACCCATTATTGTTGAGGCTCCCTTCCAATAATGGGGCCTAGATTTCATAGGAGAAATACACCTTTCTTCTTCTGCACAACACAAGTGGATCCTTACAGCCACATACTACTTCAAAAAATGGATAGAAGCCATACCCTCTAGGAATGCCACAGATTCTGTTATTATTAAGTTCCTAGAAGACCACATCCTTTCTAGATTTGGCTGCCCAAGAAAAATAATCATTGATAATGCTACTGCTTTTGGATCCAAGAAAATTATTGGTTTTTGTCACATGTATCAGATAACACTCGGTCATTCAACTGCTTATTACCCACAAGGTAATGGGTTAGCTGAATCATCAAACAAAAGCTTGGTGACCATCATCAAAAATCTGCTTGAAGAAAACAAGAAATCATGGCATAAAAAATTAGTGCATGCTTTGTGGGCTGACAGGCTAACAATAAAGAAATCTATTGGAGTGTCACCATATCATCTTGTTTATGGAATAGAGGCAATGTTTCCAACTAGCCTTGCGGTACCAGTGATTAAACTAGTCAAAGAGATTCAGACAGAAGATGACAACATGGTAAGGAGGATAAATCAAACAATTCATCTCCAATAAACAAGGTAAGTGGTCTATAACAGAGCTCTAAAGGTACAAGAAAATATAAAGAAGTTTTTTGACAAGAGAACAAAAGCTTGTGACTTCAAAATTGGAGGTAATGTTCTGAAGTGGGACTCTAGGAGAGAAGACAAAGGAAAGGATGGAAAATTTGATAGTTTGTGGCAGGTTCCTTACATCATCCAAGCCACTGTTGGTCCAAATGCATTTTTTCTGCAAGAGCTAGATGGTGCAGATCTGTTTGGGGGTCTTGTCAATGGCAGGATGCTCAAGCATTACTACTACTGATTTCCAGTTTTCAGTTTCCATTTCCATTGTAAATACCATTGTTGTGTTTTATTTTCAAATAAAGGAGAAAATGTTTCAAAAGAGAGAGAGAGAGAGAGGTTCAGACATGCTCAAAACGTAAACCTCTAAAGTGAAAATATTGGCTCTAACATGATCAAAACCTGAGCCAAAGGAAGTAATGAAGCTGGTTCTAATATGCCCAAAATCTGAACCAACAAATAAGAAAAAAGATCAGCTCTAACAAGCCCAAAATCAGAGCTGAAGTGAAGAAGAAAGTGACTCTAACAAGCTCAAAACTTGAGTCACAAAGGAAACAAGGATGCTTCAAAGTTTCTAGATTTCAAGCCTTCAATTTTTTTTTCAAGTTTCTGCATTATCAGTTCATGTGCAGCTATCTTTATGCCATGGATTCATAGCAAACTAGATTGTCTAATCCTAGTTTGATTGTTTTTAAATTTCTGTTGTAGAATGTAGAGAAATAAATCTGCTAGATAGTTTAATCCTAGTATGTATTAGATTAGGTAGAGAAATTATGAGGCCAACAGTTTAATCTGGTCTCATGGAGTAATAAGGGTAGAAATAGACTAGTTTGTTTTCTGCTTTCAATAAAAAATGATGAAGAAGGTCTGCAAATTCAAATGCATCTTGAAGAAAAAATGTTAGGACTGTAGGATGGGTAGGTAGATTGTTTGGGGAATGTTTTCTACTGATTAATATCCATCGTGTTTGTAACAGTTGAATAAAAGAAGAGAATATGGTTCAAATATTAGGTATCTGGCCTACTCCAAAGATTATTTTATGAATTCTTGACACCTTCAAGAAGATGCCATCCCCATGTGGAGCCACTGTTAGACACCTATGAATTTTTTGTCAAGAAAACAGGTGGCTAAATTGTTTTTGAGCCTTCAAGAGATACATTTCCTATGAAAATCTCTCATCCTTGAAGTCTTTGTGTGTCCTTTTCCTTTGAAAATATCTTCGCTGTTGTTTCCATCCAAAAAGCCTCACTGTCTGTGAAAAAATCATGCTCTGAAAGGCCTCCATTTGCCCCTCGTTTCCCTGCAAAATTTCCCATTTTAACCCTTTTTCCCCTTTTTGAAAGCTTCCCCTTTAACCCCCAAAATCCCCTTCCAAGCCTACAAAATCATCCCATCTCCCCTTTTAACCTCACAAACACTCTTTGTTTGGCCTAAAAACCCATTTTTCCCTCTACCGAAAACCTTTGTTCAGCCTTAAAAACTCTTTTTTCAAACTAAAAAACCCATTTTTTACATATAACAGGCTAGCCCCCTTCGGCCCAGCCCTTAACCACTTCCCCTCCATAAACCCCAGTGCTAAGAACAAGCGCTAAGGCATAAAGTGCTTATCGCATTGAAAGGGTTGGCCGGAGCAATTGTTCCCTTTGTAAATGAAAATCTTTGATGCGATGAAGAGTTTGTTCTATGAGTCTAAGGTGCAATGTCCAGCGTAAATCTATATAGATCTAACGGTCCACACAAAGTCTTACCGCGCCCCGCCTCATTCCTTTGTAAGCCCTCCAATGATAATCTCCGTCGTTGATTCACATTTTAATCCAACGATCAAGCGCCAATCGCCGATTGAAAATTCTTAATGCACCCCCCTCTGCGTTCCCCAATTGCAATCCTTCGATGCAATCATGGCCTTTGAATCCACAAGAACCAATGGCCAAGATTTGCCCTCACTCTACCCCGCGCCCCCGATTGGCCAACCTTCGATCCAATCACAACTGTTGATCAGCAGCTAATCTAACGGTCCAGATGCAATCGCACCATCGCCCATCGAAGTTTTGGCCGTTCCATTGCTCTCCCTCCGATTAGATCGCAACTGTCCATATCTTTCGATCTGATGGCTAGGATCACTCCCGCACATTCATATGGCCTATTTTCCTCTGCTTCATCTATAAATCTCCACCATTGATCCCAAGGATCCAACGGCCAGGATCCCTCCCGACCACTAACCAACTCCTTCGCCTGTGTTTCTCCTCTGCAGATCTCAGCTGTCCATCGCATAGATCAGACGGCCCATAATGAAACCATCGTCCGCTTGACCCCACCTTACTGACCATGCAATTTCCACATATTTCATTCTTCCATCATCATCGAATATCATAGCCCTAGATCCAACGACCCACATCAATATCATGTTGTTTCCTTGTCCAAAGTTTAACATTCCAAACGTACGTGATATGGGCGGTTTTTAAGAGCCACGTGTCAACCGGAGGCCTATATCGCATTCGAAAAGTGAAAACAACCTTCCTCCATTTTCTCGACAAGAAAACATTTGTTTTCGTTCTTAAAACCACTTCCCCACTTTTATGCCCGAAATTCCATTAACCGATCCCGACCGTTGATCTGTACAGATCAACAACCCTCATCGCATCTCGCATCACATGCATTTTTTTTTGTTTTTATCGGGTGACCATTGAACTGCATCAGATCATCTGAGTCGTTGATCTCGTCCTGATATCTAACGGTCTGTGTTGAATCTCCCTCCGCCATGACCAGGTCCCACCATCTAAAGTCCATTTCATATGTTTTCCATGCATTCCTTTGTATTTCGTTCAAAAGTCCAAACTTCACGATTTACATTGAAAAATCATTTTCCTCCACCCACATCAAAATTTTAATGTTTTACATTGAAAGGTTATATCGTTCCGCCTAACATTATAACTTTAATGTTTTATGTTAAAGTTTATTTCATTTCTCCCAAATTTCTAAAAGTCTTTCCATTAGCTAATCTCAACCATCGATCATCACCTCCAAATCTAATCGGATGGTCCACAGTCATTCCGCCACCAAACCTCCATCAGTTGCATTTTTCACCATTACACTACATTGTTCACCAGTTTTCCCTTGCATCCACTGCTTTCATCCATGTTGTGTTGCCTTTCTCACAGCCCTCCACTGCATCAATCCTCCCCTATGCATGGATTTCTTAATGTATTTGTGTGTTTTGTAGGTTTACAGGCGGTAGAGACCGCCATTGCTCACGGTCACTATCATAGTGACACAGAGCGCAGAGAAGGCCATTCTCAGAGCCTGAGATTACAGAAAAATGCCTGGGAAGGTTTCTAAATGAAATATTCATTAAGGGAACAGTGTTCAACCTTGTTAAACATCTTTAGCACCATTAAAGCTCAAATTTCACAAACAGAGAGTCATGAAGCGACAAAGAGTATCAATATAGGATTAAAGAGTTTTAATGCCCACTATTGAAGATTTTAAGCCTTAATCCAGTGTTTAAAAGGCGATTGTACAAGATTGAAGACCTTGTGATTAACACAGAAGGCCTAATGAGGCCTAAAGCACAGAAAAAAATATATTAGTGTTTCACATCAGCAGAAGTTTCTCTCTCGAGAAAGGACAAAGTACCCATACTGTTTTTATTCTACATTGTGTTCCTGAGAATATTTCCACCCTGACACAGTCCTAATGCTACCAGAGCATTTGTTATGCAGTATGGTAGACCTCAAAGTCATTTATCTGCATTTTTTATCACCAGAGTACTACAGAGTACTGCAGCCGAAAGTACATCAAAGAACATACCTAGAGTTAATTTCAGCCTATCGAAGACCACTCTTTCATCCAAAGAGTATGAAAAATCAATGCATAGATATTAAGACTGAATGGGCCTTGAGCCCTCTTCTTCTAATCTATTTTAATGTTTCATTTAGTGTTTCATATACCTCCTCTGCCTCTCTTTCAGATATAAAACTCATGAGAAAACGCTGTTGTGGGTTGTTGACAGGATATATGTGAATTGTAAGTTGTTTCTCTTGAGATATAGTTCTCTCTGTAAAGTTGTAAGATAGGTTGAGGAAGATGTTTTTAGACTGAATATCAAGCTATTGGAAAATTTTGTACATGACTGGTGTTGCTCTTTAATATGACAAGCACATTTCTTTGGATCTCAATTTAAAGCAGCGGTGATGTTTCCTGCCTTTGTCTCTGTTTTCCTTTTGTAATTCATTACATTTCATTTCTCTGGTAAGCATCAGAAATCTGGCTTAGGATATACCCTTGCATGGTACCCTAACACTTATATTCTCCTTAACTTTTATGTTTTCTACTAAATGTGTTATCTGAGTACTGATTCGAGTTAATTTAACCAGTGTAGTAGCTGTATTTCACTGCTAGCTGATGTATGAATTAATGAATCTATTCTGAGATGTTCTTGTTGGGTTTTAATTGAAAGAATTGGGATAATGGGAGTTTATAATGTTGATTCCATCTCACTAGGGTATTTTTCAATCAATTGAACCTTTTCTAAGTTTTCTTAAGTTGGATGCCAAAGCATTGAGAGTTCAATGCCTTTCTCTGATCTCAGGTTTTCACCTTTGTGTTTAAATCTTTTATGTTCCTTTGTCTGAAGAGTTAACCTTTTAGGAGGTGGATCATAGGTGTCAAATGGCATGTCTTGTCCCTAGATCTGATTCCTGAATGCTCACCTTGGAGGTTTCCTTTTCATTCACCTTCTTTCCTTATCATTTCATACCACACTATCATCTTTAAGATCCAATGTTTTATATGACTAGCCCAATTTAAAGCCTTGAATACTGAATAGCAAGTAAACCCTTTCCTGAATCCATTTCCCAATGGTCTCGAGTGTTCTCTGAATCATCCCTCCTTTGCCTAAAATCCTCTTTTCTCACCCTTTGTCTTGTATTAAACCCTTCCTTCATGATTCCAAACAACCAAACAAGAAAACAAACAAACAAAAAACCTTGTGCCTTATAACTAGCCTAATATCTTAACATTTGAACTTCAAAGACATATACCTTTTCCTTCATAGAGAGATCCCTCTCTGGACCTAGGAGGGCTATATCTTGAGGTCTGAAAGTGGTTCTGATGTTGTCTCATCTTTTGGTATTGCAAAACTTTCCAAAACATGGGAACTCCAAGAGGCTACCTCAAGGGAAGAGGTGTGATCCCCGCTCGAGAACACCCGTTCCTAAACAACACTACAAGCTCAACTAAATAGCTGAAGAATGCAAGAAGTCATGCAGACCACAAAATCAATAATCAATAACATAATCCCATATGGCTACCTTTCCCTCATAAAAAATGTGAGCCTTCTCATCGTGGGTCTCACTCATTAGGGTTTCCACTGTCATGGAGTCTTCCTTCCATTCACACTGTGGTGTCTCTTAATGATGATCCACTCCCTCCATACCAGCATTGTTCACTTGGTCAAACTTGACCTTTTCCACATGCATTAGCCCCTATTCACACATGAGGGTGCTTTATCTAGCTACGAAGATGATCCCTTTCCACATTAAGAGGGATTTTATTCCTACTAAAGAGATTTATGGGCCCCCCTACCCATTTATTCATCTAGCTAAATGACAACAGAAAAATGAATATTCGAATTAGCTGCATGCTAATTTAGGAATATTACAACCTCCTCCATCTGGTACCTCTGATTACTAGATTCTCATGATGAACTTTGACCAACCCATTAGATTTGACCTCAACCTTTAGACTCGGTCATGTTAGTACAACCAACCTCCTACTACGTCTACCCCCGAGCCCCCTTCTTGAGGTTCCACAGAGCCTATTTTTACAACCAATGGTCCTTTACAAATTCCTCAGCCTATGATAGAGGTTCATACCAAGATCCCCAAGGGACCATTACGCTGAAACACTGCTTTTGGAAAATCTGCCCATTCGTATAGTATAGTAGATGATTTGGCACAATCTCCCGTTGCCATCTCAATGCTGGAACTCCTCCAGTCGTTCCCTTCACACAAAAAATATCTACTAACTGTCATGGGTGTTGTGGATCCTTCAGATGATCATTTGATCATCTTCGATGTTTACTGGTTAGAACATCCTCCCCTTCTTGCTTTCGTCACCTTCCAAATCCCCATAAAGATCTGGAATGCCAACGTCTCCTGTTGTATCATTGATGAGGGGGCATCCACTTGTGTGATTTCCACTTTGGATTGGAAGAAACTAGGATCTCGTGAGTTGGCTCCTTCCACTATCACCCTCCGAGCGTGGGATGGCCACTCTTCCCAGCCCATTGGCCTGTTCTGCAATTGTCCTATTACTCTTGTGGGCAAGACTGTTTGCGTTGATGTAGAAGTCATTGATGTCCCATTAGATTACAACATTTTTTTGGGTCGTAGCTACACCTATGCGATGTATGTTGTCCCATATGTGTTTCACCACAATATGTCCTTTCCTCATAATGGAAAGATAGTCACCATTGACCAATTGACATATTACGAACCGAAGTCTCAAACATCCCTTGAGTCCATCATCTCTTCGGTGGCCAATATGCAACTCGTTGAACATTTGACTAGTGTCTCACCCAGATTCTACAAAGAATCCTCTTTGCTTGGTTCTTTCCCTAGCCTTCTTTCCTCCTATCTCTTATCACAGCTCGTCAAACATTTGCCTGATGCAATTGTCTCGGGCTTCCCTCAAGCAGCCCGCTTCAACTAGTTAGCAGCCCCACCCTCCGCAATCAGCTCCTATAACATTGACCCAGCCTTCAGTACCCCCTCCTCAAGGCCCCTCATCTATAGCTAGTATCCATGAGCATATATACCCTCCCAACACAGTTCCTCCTGGCTTTAACCATCTCGGAGCTGTCCTACCTGGCCATTTCCCTAAGGTTAGACACAATTCTTAGCTCCCCCTCCTGGACTATTTTCGGTACCTGTTATGGCTACCTTATCACTTAATAACTTGACCCTAGGGATACCAGTATGGCACAATGATCCCCCAACCACTACCTTTCCTAGTCATCCCAAACCTTATCTTGATTTGAGCCCGGTTCAACGGCTCCCCATGACACCTCCCTCTGCTACTGCGCCTCAACCACCTCAACAAGAACCTCCTCCTATTGCGAAAGCTTCAAGTGAAGGGGGAAAAGCTTGCAATAAGGCACCTAAAGACAAGGCTTCCCCGCCAAACGCTGCTCCTCCATAGCCTCCAAAGCATACCACATAGTGTGCTTTTTGTGATGTCATCGGTCATTCCACCCATACCTATCCGGAGTTACCTCGCCTCAAGCCCATGGTTAATGAAACGTTTCCAAAGTCTGATATCCCTGAGCTTTATGTCACTATACCCGATTTAGTCCTAAAACTCAAATCCTTGCACACAAATCACCCTTGTACTTTGTGTGATTTCCATGGCCACTACACTCACATTTGTCCCCGCCTTGAAGAGTACTGCTCCTCTTTGGAAGCAGTCTGTCAATTTAAGGCCAAGCACAACAAGTTCACCTCTCCCTTGTTTGTGAGTTTTTCTTTAGTAGAACCATAGGACTTGTCTCCTCCCATTAAAATTCCCCCTCTCGATGTGAAAATGATGGAGTCTTCAGCCACCATTTTTTACCTATCATCATCCATGAGACCCTCGGTGGAAGCCCCCCTTGAGACTTCCCCTCTTGTTTTGCCTGACCTCCCTTCAACGATCACCCTGGGCTAAACATCAGTAGATCCTTTATCTTCTTACTCTTCTGTCACCCCCCATGACGTTGCACATGTGAGCCTTTCTTCACATGATGATGATTCAGGTAGCTTTACTGCGTTAGGTGGTCTCCCATCTTCCATTCCGATGAAGACATTATGGAAGAGATGACTGACCCTCACTTTCTATGGGATGGTATGCATCACCATGCGTACTTCCTCTCGCAGCAGTCCCATTACCAATATGTTGTGGAAACTAAAGAATTCATTCCTGATGAATTCGATTGGTTTAGAAATCCCATCCCTGCACCCGATGCTTTCGAAGAAGGAAATATGGCCAATATCTCTCCCACAATTAAAATTGACATTTCTGACAAATTAGGGGTAGAAGAAAACATCACCTTGGGCAACCAATTCACCCCAGAAGAAATTGAGGCTTACACCAAGCTATTCAAGGAATTCCACGATGTTTTTTCCTGGTCTTATTCAGAAATGCCTAGACTTGATCCCTCCATTGTTGAACATCATATCGATACATGCCCCGATGCCAATCCTGTCTATCAGAAGTTGAGACCCATTAATCCCTCCAGACGAGAGGCTGTCAAATCTGAAATCAGTAAGCTCAAGTAGGTTGGTTTCATCTATCCCATCAAATACACCACTTGGGTGTCCAATCCGGTTCGCATTCTCAAGAAACAAGGAACCATCTATGTCTGCACTGACTTTCGCGACCTGAACAAAGCTTTTCCAAAAGACAACTTCCCCACAACATTCATTAACAAAATCATTAATGAGTGTGCGAGGAACAAGGTTCTATCCTTCATGGATGGTTTCTCTGTATACAACTAGATTATTATTCGTCGTGTTGATCAGCTTAAGACTGCATTCATTAGTCTGTGGGGAACCTTCGCCTATAGGGTCATGCCGTTCGGCCTTAAGAATGCCGGAGCCACTTTTCAGTGGGCCATGTCCTACTTTTTCCATGACCTGGCTCATATTATCCTTGCTTATTTAGACGACCTCACTGCACGTTCTAAGCATCGAGCACAACACCTCCATGATCTCCATACCATATTTCTCTGATGTCGCAAGTATAATATCTGCCTCAACCCGCTTAAGTGTGTATTTTGTGTTCTTGTCAACTATCTTCTAGGCTTCATTGTGTCTAAATATGGTATAACACTTGATCCCTTGAAATTTCAAGCCATCCTTGAGCTTCATATTCCTCGTACTTTATGCCAGTTACAAAGCCTCCAAGGCAAAGCTAATTTCCTTCGACAGTTTGTACCTGACTATGCCACCACCGCACATGGGTTCCTTAGACTCCTCAGATATAACATTCCATTTGTGTGGGATGATTATGCTCAAGAGTATTTTCATGCCCTGAAACATGCTCTCACATCCACTCCCTTGATTCGTCCCCCTGACTTTGATAAGGATTTCATCCTATATATCTCAGCCTCCACCCATTTGGTTTCTGGAGTCCTTATTCAAGAAGATGAAAACAAAAAAAATCATGTTATCTATTATTTCAGTAAGGACCTTGTAGGCCCCCCTGTATCCTACTCACATGAAGAGAAATTAGCACTGGCTGTCTGATCAGGAGCTCAAGTCCGAGCTATGGAAAAAGCTCAAAATTTAAAGTGTTCAAAATCACTTCAACCTAAATGATCGGATAGGCCTCATCGATATGATCCTGGCACCATGAGTGACACTCAAATCTGACATCGTATGTGAAATTTATGCAAGTTTTAAGTTTATAGTAAACTACAAAAAACTAAGTTGACCAGGTTTGACTTTCAAAATTTTGAAAAATTAAAAAAATAATATTGCAAGGAATATTCCTGGAATATTCCTCAAAATATTTCCTGGAATATTCCATACGGGCCAATCCAATTTTGACAAGTGGCAGTAGTTGATTCGTTGGCAGTTTGACTTTGAGTTTTTGTGGCCAATGGAAAGTTGCCACATGGCAGGCCCCGAGGCTGCCACGTGGCCTAGGAAAGGTCGATTAAACGTGTTTGGCTCTAGCGGGATTGGAACCCAAGACCTCTTGAAAATCACATGGGCTGCTTTATGAACCTGCCTAATAGTGTTTCTTAACATTACAATGCAATGGATTTTATTTATATTATATGGTCGTTGCATTCGGCAGGGGGAAGGGCTAGCCCCCAATTGTAATTACATACCATATGACTTGACCGCCATGACGAGGGGGCTTAAATTGTGGGCAGAAATTTTGGCAACAGTTAACAGCCTAACTGTTAGCCATTAAACCCATGTGTCCACCGCGTTTTTAAATTTTATGCTACGGTTTTAATACCGTTAACTACGGGTTATGGTCCGATGGTTTTGGCGAGATCAAACGGTCCATGTGACCATAAAATTAATTAAAATTTATTGTAATTGTTATCCATCCGCCATATTTTGGGTGGGTTCCACCTAATTTGGTCAATTTTCCATATTTGTCGACCCTATCTGTAGTTTCTCCACTTTTAGTGGAGTTTTTTAAGGGGCATTGGGCAGAAGTTTGTTTCTGTCATAACTTCTTCAATATTGGACCAAATTGGATGAAATTTTGGTCAATTTTGGCTTTCTTCAGAATTATGGAGCCATTTATATAGGTTTTAGAGCCATTGTATTTGATATTCAGCCCCTTTTTCTTCAGGGAATCAATGAGATCCATCAGGGGCAAGAGGGAGTTGGAGCTGTTTTGGGCTATGCTTAACCATTTGAGGTGAACCAAAAGTCAATTTCGACTATTTTTAGAATTATGGAGCCATTGGGATAGGTTCCAGAGGTATTATAGGTGTTCTACATCCATTTTAGCTTTAGGGAAGCTTTGAGAGCCACCAGGGCCATTGGGGAAATGGAGTTATCTTGAGTTGTACCTCACTGTTTGAGGTGAACCAAAAACCATTTTCGACTATTTATACCTTCTAAAACTAATGGAAGAGGTTTTATAACTATTTGAGGGCTTCTGCAGCCCAAAAATCTTCAGACGAGTTCAAAGAGCCATCAGGGCCTTGTTGAAGAAGTCACTGTTTTTGGTAATTCTTCACTATTTAGTGAATATGGAAAGGCATTTTTAGCATTTTCATGTCTTTTGATTTTGTATTTGCAGTTATATTTTCCTATTGAGGCACTTTTAAACTTGTACTAGCATTTTGGATCATTTTAATACAAGAGGACAAGCCAATTTGGGAGGCTTGATCCAGCAGACGTAGCCTAGGAGGGGTGAACTGCTCACCAAACGTTTGTGTCATGTTATTCTGAAGTTATCTTGCTGTACATTTCTGATTTAATATGTTAAACAGAAAATTAAATTAAATTTCCCTCACACATAAACTCATAAATAGTTACCAAAAACACTTTGTTTAATCAGTAAGACATGGAGAATTTTGCACACATTTAATTAAATGGAAATGGATAACTTGCACACATTTTCAAGTACTTCCATTTTCAGATCTTTGTCGTGTTCTTGGTCCAAAAAAATCATCATTACATCCTCATGCGTTCCACGAAGTTTGTGACTAATTCCAACCTTATGGCCTTCCTATTGAGTCGTCGGATCATGAATGGGATGTATTCCTGTTGGAACGTTATCCTCTAGGAATTCGATCTTGAATTTTTCACACCCAAAAGTAAGAAAGGTTTAGCCCTCACTGAACTCATTTCTAAATTACCTACCGGTACGCAGGATCCTCCTGTCAATGATGATTTTCCCGATGAATATTTTTTTCCATTACCACAGATGATCCTTGGTATGGTGACATCCTCACTTATTTGCAAACCCAAAAGTTTTCCCTCCACCTTGATCGTGATGCTCGACGATGTATCCAGCACTAGGCCCCCTACTACCTTCTTATCGGTGATGACCTTTATTGTCACGATGTAGATATTTTCCTTCATCATTGTCTCACGCACGCTGAAACTGATCAAGTCCTCAAAGCCTGCCATAGCAACGCTTGTGGTGGCCACCTCTTCGGTCTTGCCACTGTTCAGAAAATCATGTGCGCCAGGTATTTTTGGCCTTTTCTCTTCAGTGATTGCATTGAAGTAGTCAAACACTATTCCAATTGCCAATATTTCTCCCCTAAGGCACCAGCCCCTCCGACTCCCCTCCATCCTGTCATCTCAGCTAGTCCCTTTTGTAAGTGGACCATAGACTTCATGGAGTGTCGACCTCCATCTGTTGGTAACCATAAGTATATCATCGTGGTGGTTGACTATTTCACAAAATGGGTTGAGCCCATGCCAACGTTTAACAACATGATAGGTACCAAAACCCTCTTTTTCTTTAACCATGTTGTCACTCGATTCGGGGTTTTGAAAAAATTGGTCTCTGACCATGGCCGACATGTTGAAGATGAGATATGGCATGAGCTATCCTCTCTGTTGGGATTTGAGCACCAATATTAATCCTCCTATTACCCCCAAGGTAATGGCCAAGTTGAAGCAGTCAATAATTTCTTTAAAACCATGCTTCAACGGATGGTGGAGAAGCACAAAACCAATTGGCACCTTATGCTCTTCCCTACTTTGTGGGCCTATAGAACTTCTATTAAAACCACCACCAGTTTTACTCCTTTCCACCTTGTTTTTAGCGAGGAGGTATTTTTACCGATCGAGTGTAAAATCCCTTCCCTTCATCTAGCGGTCGAACTTCTCCCTGACACCCAACCTTTAGAACAATGACTTATCATGCTTGAGCGCACTTCTGAAGACCGTCATGTTGCATTTCAAACCACCACAACAACTAAGAAATGCACCAAAGCTCAATATGACCAAAAATTCCACCCTCGTACTTTTCACGAAGGTGATGTCGTTATGGTGTATGACCAAGCCCATGATGTCCTCGGTCATTGGAATTTTGACTCATTATGGTTAGGCCCTTACATCATCAGTAAGGATTTAGGTAAAGGGGAATACCTCTTAGAGGATTTCAAAGGACACCCCCTTCCTAATCCCTGTAATGCACTCTATCTTAAGAAATATTTCCCTTAACATTTCCTTCTTGAAATGCATGTTCTATTTATTTTAGGTAGCCAGCATATGATTTTTTTGATTTGATACTTCACCAGGACACATTTTTTCCAAGAAGGGTCACTTCACCACTCCTAAAAATAGAATTTACTCACTCGCAACACTTATACTTGGGGCACCACTTTGCCTCCACAATTGTCCATGCTCGTGTCGATTTTTGTCGTGAGTAACCATCTTGTACTCATTTCTTTATGGCCCCCACCCGACCTTTTCTGTGTGGCAGCATCATCGAGTCACCCTTGTTTAGAGCATCTGATTTGAGTCATCATTGCATCCATGGAGTCTATCATGAGTCCCTTTGTATCCCACTATAGTCCTCCATCCTTCATTGCTTGGTTTCTCTCTCATGTCGCACATTATGGACTTCAGTCCTACTATCCCCTATCCCCTTTGATATTGTGTCAGTTGCTACTAGGTCATCCATGCCATTCATTCTCTAACAAGGGAAGTTGTCAGCCCGCTACTGTGTACCCCCGATTCCATCATCATCCCTAGTGTCAGTCTATCAGTCACTCTACTATTATCTCTCATGCCTTAGTTGAGGACCCCTTATTGACTCACCTATGGCAGACCTCCTTCTGTTGACATCAGCTCATACAGTCTAGAAGACAGGTCTTGTTGAGTCCCAATTTTGCATCTTTTCCATGCATTTTTCCATACCTTTTTCACTCACCTAAACCTCCCAAATTGTCAATATCATGTGCAAAAGGGCATCTAACATGGTTTTTAATTATATTTTTGTGTTTGCTATTTGATCTAGATTTTGTTCATTCAGCTGCGGAATCTTGCCACTTTCCGCAGCTGCTGCAACTTTCCGCAGCTATTTTGTGAAACTATATGCTACAGGTGTCTACAAGGGAAACGAGCCACATGGGCAGGCTAGGAATGACGTGGACATGGTTTGTGTCCTATTGGTTCAAGAAAACTCGTCCAAAGAAGCCGCGGTCAAAGGCGTCCACATGGAAGTCAACCATGGAGTTTCATGTCGGCCGGACTCTGTTTCGTGGCATATAAAGATCCATACGGCCGTTTCTAAGCCTGCGGAGGTTAAATCGACATCTGTGCAAAGCTCTGGAGTCGAATTCAAGCATCCACCTTCCGTAGATTCACTTTCCAACACGGCCATACTCCTATATCCGTGGACGTAGTGGTCTACGTGCTCTCTGCCAGCAAGAACTTTAGGAGACAGTTACAGTTTGTTGTTATATATATTGCGTTTGCATACGCATAGAAAGTTAGTTGATAGTTGATGTTAGTGAATGTACTCTGTTATCTTTTAGTCTGCTCTGTAGTGATTACGCTGCACTTGTGCCGTAACACTACCATTCTGTAATGAACTGCTTTTTAATATGTGAAGACTCTGTTTTTCAACTTAATTCGTGTTTGAGGACCGTTACCAAGGCTGTGTAGAGGGCCCCTGCTCAGCTAAGGTTTTGTGTATTAGTGTATATTTCTCATTTCATTTCTTTAAAAATCATTGTATCATAATCCATCCATATGTTCATAATTTGCAGTTGTTTCATTTCTGTTCATATATTTCCATAATTTCCATTTCATTTCTGTCTTTCATGATTTATGATTGTTAATCACTGATCATTGTTCTTGTGCAGGTTTTAGATAGACAGCCCGGGCATTTTTATAGCTTTTTGACTAATGACATGGATCTAACATTGTTCTGCTGCTAGTTTATTTTTCATAGCTTTTGTTTAATTTCAGTCTTGCTTTGTTCATTTCAGTTTTGCTTATCTGCTTTAGTAGTTAAATTTAGATATATTAAGTTGCTCATAGCATCTTCAGTTGCCTCCGAAAGCCACAGCTGGACTGATGGTGAGGGACTGCATTATGAAATGTGAAGTTTATTATTAGTTTCTTTTCTGCAAATTTAGATATATTAAGCTGCTCATAGCGTCTTCAGTTGCCTCCGAAAGCCACAGCTGGACTGATGGTGAGGGACTGCATTATGAAATATGTAGTTTAGTATTAGTTTCTTTTCTGCAAATTTAGATATATTAAGCTGCTCATAGCGTCTTCAGTTGCCTCCGAAAGCCACAGCTGGACTGATGGTGAGGGACTGCATTATGAAATGTGTAGTTTAGTATTAGTTTCTTTTCTGCAAATTTAGATATATTAAATCATGTATGACATCTTCAGTTGCCTCCGAAAACCACAACTGGACTGATGGTGAGGGATTGAATCATGATTATATGGTTTAGTATTAGTTTATTTTCTGCAAATTAAATATCAGTTACACAAGTTGTTTATGATTACTTCCGAAAATCATAGCTGGACTAATGATGAAGGGTCAGAAGATAAATTGATGTAATCTGATTTAGATTTATTTTATTGCAATTTTTAATTTCCTTAAACATAGTTTCCTTTGTGTTTAGTCAGCAGCAAGAATAGTTTGATTTTCATGTTCACTAGTTTACTGTTTTGATTTATTAGATTAGCAGCACCTTTTCATTTCAGCAGTACATTTTCATTTTCTTTCAAAGTCTTATCATTGTAAATTTCAAATTGCTTTTAAAGTTTCAAGTTGGTAAATCATTATAGGGGATATCACTTCCTTGAAAAAATATAACCAAACTTGTTTTCATTTTAGAATTTCCATTTCACCTTAGAAAAACCAAAAGCGACAAAAAGTTAAGAAATAGGTTATCTTGCACATATAGTGCGCCGCACTTCATCAGCTTACGATTCCCGGATTGACAAATTAAATGCAGCAATTTAGGACACACTAAATTGACCAAACATATTGGCGCCGTTGCCGGGGAAGTGTAACTAGGTAACCAATTTCTTAAAAAAAAAACATAAAATCATAAAAGAAGGGAAAACTTGATAACTTCTTGAAGTATGCTCTCCTCTTGCACCTAGTGTGATCTGGAGGATCAGAAAAGAGAGTTATTGGTTTAGTAATTTCTTAAGTATGCTCTCTTCTTGCACCTAGTGTGATCTGGAAGATCAGAAAGAGAATTATTAGCCCAACTTTTTTTAAAAAAAATAAAAAAAATGACATGCATAGAGCAAGAGATTCTAGGGGAAGGTTTATAGCTAAAGCCAAGAGTTCGATTTTCACAACTCCATCTTCTTCAAGGCATAGACCAGATTCACCACCATCTACCCCTAACCTTAAGATTTTTGGAAGTCAAGGAACAGCTGAATTAGAAGATTCTCCTATACCACCTACTAAAACCCACTTAGAAAACAAAGAGACTTTCTCTCATCCTTCCTTGGTAGAAGAACTAGAGGACTATAAGGACTCTAAAGAAACTATCATGGCAGAGGACGTAATAAATAGAGGTGGAGGTAGAAGAGGAGAAAACAATGGAGATAATAATGGTGAAGGAAATAATGGTAGAAATAGGGATTTGTTGGGATTCCCTATAGTTGATGAGGAAACTCATGCAACAATGAAAAATATTTCACCATATGTTCTCCCTAACTTTTATGGATTACGAAGTGAGGATCCTGAAACATTTCTATTTGAGTTTGAAGTAGTGTGCCGAACTTATGACTATATGGAAGATTCTCAAAAACTCAAACTGTTTCCTTCAACATTGAAGGGATCTGCTTTGAAATGGTTCATGGGATTATCCACTCAATCTATTAGGACTTGGAATGATATGAAACAAACATTTTTGGACAGATATTTGGACTATTGTATGCCCACCAATCACAAGGATGAGGTATTCAAAATGATGCAAAAAGAAGATGAAAATTTGGAAGACTTAATTGAAAGATTTCAATACAACTTGAAAAGAGCAAAGATGAGAAACTTAGATAATGAAACCTTGAAAGCCCTTCTATTAAAAGCCATTAGAGATGAATGGATAGACATTTTAAACATGATGGGGAAAGGAGACATTTCTCAACTTCCATTTCGTGATATAACAGAACTATGTATCCATCTCTCAAGAGGAAAATCTAAAACTGGAAAAGGGCCTAGGGATTCTTCTCTTATTAGGGCTAACAAATCTGCAACTGGATCGGTAAGTAGGGAAGAGATTGGTAATATGATTGATGAGTTCAAAAATGATATTTTAGGGAGCCTTAGTGAACAACTAGACACCCTTAAAATCCAAAACAAGCAGAAAGCAGAAACAGATGCCTTAGCCATCTTTTGTCCGAAATGTAGAAAGAAACATGCTTTAAGGGAATGTCCCTTGGATGCAAAATTTGTAGAAACATGTATGATTTGCTCAGAAAATCATGAGATCAAGGATTGTCCTTCAATCCCTGGACTCAAAGCTATTTTTCAAGAAGATCCAAATTCAGTAGAATCTCTCTGTTTTGTCGCAAGGAGACCTTGGCAGGGACAACAATCTCAAGGGTTTAATAACCCTATGAATCTTCAAAACCCACCAAATTGGAATCCTTGGCAACAACCTTGGCCCCAACATCAAAATTCATATCAGCCATGGGTACAAGGGATGCAAAATCCTTATGGGAGATTTGCTCAATTTTATCAATATTCTCCATCTTTTCAAAATCAACAAGCTCCACAACTTCCAAGCCCAAATCCACAACTTTCATTGCCATTTCCACAACAACAACCTTCTCAACAAAATACAAATCCTCAACTCATGCTCCCATACCAACGGAAGACAAATCAACTTCCAGCTCAGCCATTGCCAAATCCTAACAATAAGAATCCTCAAACTACTTATATGGTAGAAGGACAACAATTTCCTACCTATATGATTGTTCCTCTCAACGATGTACAACTCAGATCTGGTAGAGTCTTAGAAAAACCTTTTATAGATATTCAAGAGCAAGATACCTCTGAGGAGGACTCTCTTCAAGTCAATAAGGGTTCTGAGGAAGAATCTCTTCAAAATTCAAAAATTCAAAAAGAAAAAGAAAATCTAACATCCACAACTCCTATAGTTGAACAACCTGTATCTTCATCTACATCTCCTTTTCCGGAAAGACTACAAATTGATAAGGGGGTGGAAAAACAAATCTTGTTGCCTAACTATGACTTTCTAGATGAATTGAAGAATGTTTGTATCAAGATTCCATTGCTACAAGCCATTCGAGAAATTCCTATTCTAGCAAAAACCATAAAGGAGTTGAGTTTTAAAAGACCAGGAAGGAAGCTAAAGGACACAAGAAGAATTCACCTGGTAGGAAAGATTGCAGACATTATGATGGGAAAAATTACCATGCAGAAGTATGTAGATCCGGGAAGTCCAATTGTCAAGACACATATAAATGGGATAGAAATTCCAAACACATTGATTGACTTAGGGGCTGCTATCAACATTATGAGTAGACAGACTATGGAACAGTTAAAACTTCCTAACCTTCTTTTTACACCTACTTTATTGCAACTTGCAGATCGATCGGTTATTAAACCGGATGGTGTATTAGAAGATATTTCAGTCTCCTTAGATTCTTGGGAATATCCAGTAGACTTTATGATTTTGACTCCCAAAAGTAATCTAGGAGGACATCCAATTATCTTAGGAAGACCTTGGCTGGCCACAGATGATGCTTTTATTAGTTGTAGATCTGGAGACATGTACATTTCTAATGGTAATTCGACAAAGAAATTCAATTTGTATCCTCCTGCAAGAGCAATTACAGAAATAGGAGACAATGAATGGGTCGATGATGAGAACACTATACAACCTGTCTTTACCATTTCTGAAATTAGTGAGGATAGTCAAATTATGAACACATTAGAAAATTTTGAGATAACTTCAGAATATGACCCCACACAATTTCAATTGGAATCTGACATAGAATATTTATCATCAAGACAAATGTCTCTTTACTCTATGGAAGAATTTGGTAGTTCTACTATTGAGATTTTTTCAGGAAAAACATTGAATATCAACAAACATTTGGAAAAGTCACAACAAGAAGAACTAACCAAAATCTTGCAAAAACATTCTACTGCATTTGCATGGGAGTATATTGACATGAAGGGTATTGATCCTAAGACTTGCATCCATCATATCTATATTGAGGAAAACAGTAGACCAATCAGACAACCTCAAAGAAGGATGAATCCAAATCTTAGGGAGATAGTGAAAGAAGAGCTCCAAAAACTTCTCAATGTAAACTTCATTTATCCAATTTCGGATAGCCGATGGGTTTCTCCTTTGGTTATAGTACCTAAAAAGAATGGTAAATGGAGGGTATGCATTGATTACAGGGAATTGAACAAAGCAACTTTGAAGGATCACTTTCCTTTGCCTTTTATCGATCAGGTATTAGATACATTAGCAGGTAAAAAGTACTTTTCATTCTTGGATAGTTTTAGTGGCTATAATCAAATTCAGGTAGCACCTGAAGATCAAGATAAGACCACATTCACCTGTCCATGGGGAACTTTTTCCTATCGAGTACTTCCTTTTGGGTTATGTAATGCACCCGCAACATTCCAAAGAGCAGTACTAGGAATTTTTTCTGATCTAATCCATGATTGTGTAGAAGTTTATATGGATGATTTTACAGTTTATGGTAATTCATTTGAAGAGGCATTAGAAAATTTGGAAAAATTTCTTATAAGATGTAAAGAAACAAACCTTTCATTAAGCCATGAAAAATGCTTTATGATGTTTACTGAAGGGATTTTTTTAGGACATCATATTTCAGGAGATGGGATTAAGGTTGATAGATCAAAAGTTGAAGTCATCTCCAAGTTGCCTATTCCAAATTTTCAAAGAGATGTTAGAAGTTTTCTAGGATTTACTGGTTACTATAGAAGATTTATAGAAAACTTCACTAAAATAGCATCTCCACTCTTCAAGTTGCTTACAAAAGACTGTGAATTTAAATGGGATCCTGATTGTCAATCCGCTTTTGAAACTTTGAAAACAAGAATATCTGAAGCACCTATCTTGAGAGGACCAAATTGGAAACTTCCTTTTCATATTTCTACAGATGCTTCAGATACAGCTCTTGGAGCTGTGTTGGGTCAAAAATATTTAATTCCTTATGCCATTTATTACACCAGTAAAAATTTGACTCCCACAGAGTTGAACTATACTGTGACTGAAAAAGAGTTCTTAGCTGTTGTTCATGCGATTAATAAGTTTAGACATTACATAACAGGCTATGAAACTTTTATTCATACTGACCATTCTGAAATTAGATATTTAATGAACAAACCTGTTACTAATGGCAGAGTGACAAGATGGCTCTTACTTTTGCAAGAATTCAATATTACTGTGTTGGATAGACCAGGAAAACAAAATACAGTAGCTGATTTCTTGTCTAGGATTTAGAATACTAAAGAAGATTCTCCTGTAGAGGATAAGTTTCCTGATGAATACTTGTTTGCAGTAACTATTAAGACTCCTTGGTATGCAGATATTGCTAACTATTTAGTTACAGGGAAACTACCTTCACATTTATTTCCAAGTGAAAAACGAAAAATTATTCAGGAGAGTTCAAAATATTCATGGATTTCTAACGAATTGTTTAAAACAGGGCCAGATCTTGTGATCGGAAGATGTGTCAGGGAAGATGAAATGCCTGATATTCTTAAGGCATGTCATGATGAACCATGCGGCGGACACTTTGCGGACAAAAGGACGGCCTATAAAATCCTTTCCTTGGGATATTATTGGCCTTCTCTCTTCAAAGATACAAAACAATATGTCAAAAGGTGTGATAGCTGCCAAAGAGTAGGGAAACCTACCCTTTCAAATGAAATGCCATTGCAAACACAGGTACTCATTGAACCCTTTGAAAAATGGGCTTTAAATTTCATTGGACCTATTAATCCACCATCTAAGAAAAAGAAGTATATATTGGTTTGTACTGATTATGTTACTAAATGGGTAGAAGCCAAAGCATTAGTATCTGCTACTGAAAATTTAGTTGTTCATTTTCTTTATGAGGATATTTTTACTCGCTTTGGTGTTCCAAGAGAAATTTTGACAGATCAGGGGAGCCAATTCACATCCAATTTGGTGGAGAAGTTGATGGAAGAATACAAAATCAAGCACAGAAGATCTACTCCTTACCATCCACAAGCAAATGGTCCAGTGGAGTCCACAAACAAAGTTCTTGAAAGTATCATCACCAAAACTGTTCATCTACATAGAAGAGATTGGGCAGAAAGGCTTCCAGAAGCCTTGTGGGCCTACAGAACTACATGGAGGAATACAACAGGACATTCTTCCTATGAACTTGTTTATGGGAAAGAAGTCTTGCTCCCCATTGAGTTCCAAGTCAAGACCTTCAAGATAGCAGTTCAGTTGGGGATGGACTTATTAGAAGCCCAAAAGCATAGAATGGAGCAGTTGAATGAGCTAGATGAGATCAGACAAGAAGCAATTCTAAGAACTGATCTAGTTCAATATCAAAGAACTAAATGACATGACAAATATATCAAAGAGAAGAAGTTTCAAGAAGGAGATTGGGCATTGTTATTTGACTCCAAGTTTAAAGATTTTCAAGGGAAATTTCAGACTCATTGGCTTGGGCCATATGAGATTGACAAGATCTTTAGCAATGGAGGTGTAAGAATCAAGACCATTGATGAGTTTCAAACTCCTCTTATTGTGAATGGCCATAGATTGAAAGTTTATCATAAGCCACTCTCTAAAGAGGATTTTGTCAAGTTGTTTCAAGAAAGTTCTGCAATCAGGCTGGTACAGAAGAATTTTTCTTCTCCACCAGCCTAGCTTTTGTTTTTCAAGTTAAAAAAAAAAAATAAAAAAAAAAAATGGTATAATCCTGAAAACCAATCATTGATTGGCAGTCTTATACAGAAAATATGGGGTGAAAATCAGGGGCACCTGACACTCTATATTTTCCAAAAAAAAAAATCTCTCTCTTTCATTTCACAAATTTTGTCACCACCCACTCCATTTCATTTCACTTCATTCCATTTCATTTCATTTCATTTCACTTCATTCCACTTCATTTCATCCATTCCATCAATAAAAATATTTTTCATGACCATTTCCATCTGGTCATTTGTCATTTGTTCATTTATATTCAACCAAGTAATAGCTGTGTCAGTTTCCGCAGCTAACATCTTTTTCCGCAGCTGACTCCAGTTTCCGCAGCCAGAAGCAGATTCCGCAGCTACTACTCTGTTTTCAAAGAGAATGTACAGTCAGATGTTAATTTCATAATTAAAAAATAAAATGCAGGTGAGAGGATCAATGGAACATTCAAGACACCAATGGAGATCAATCAGTTGAAGACCAAGGGCAAAAGCAAGGATTCCAAAGGTATGAATAAATTTTATTTCAAATAGTATTGAAAAACACATTTTTATATAATTTTAAACCATGAGCTCTACCCATTACGCGCAATGATTATATTGACAGTTCCGTAACCTGTCACGATCTCCATGTTATCCTCTTGCATTCATTCATAAACAGTTTCATCATTGAAATTCCGATTCTCACTCATGTTCCAATATCCCACCGGAGATAATGAGACGTATTTGAGTTGACAAAGGACTCTTACAAGCCGCATAACTTCATAACCGTTGATTGAAACGTGTTCATATTTATTACACAGCCACAAAAATTCAAAACGCGGCCGAATGTATTATACTGTGTTAACCTCTTTGTCGTGTCTCTGTCGTGTTTACAAAACCCCACTCTACTCATTCTCACTCCCTATTTCACTCCATTTCGTTCCCTTTGCTCATTCTCACTCCCGTATATCTACCCACAGTCTTACTCCATTCCGTTCATGGTGCTCATTTCCATTCTATGATACATTCCCACAGTCATTGTGCTCGATCCTGTGTATTCAGTCGTTCCATTTCCACTTAAACCCTCACAGAGGAAAATTAGTGAAGCACAGAAAAGTGAAATGGGTAAGTTGCTAAGGGCAGAGCCGGAAGGACCAAATTTTATAGAGGGATATCCGCAAGCAAAAGAGATATTGAAGAAAGCTAAATGGCTGCGTTTTATTCAGAAATTCAGAGGTTACCACAAAGAAGTTACGAAAGCGTTTGCAAGGTCATTTGATGGCTCGGAAGCAGAAGTTGGAGACCTCAAGTTTTTGGTCAATGAAGCATCAATAGCAACAGCCACAGAGCTTCTTCAGGAAGGAGAACATTGGTTCAAAAATAAAAGTATCAGTGATGAGGCATGGAGAACAATTCTACGAAATCAAGGTATGGATATCACTGTTTTTAAAAGAGGAATCCCTGTGCATGCAATAAAAGAAGAATGGGCCACTTTACTACTAATTGTTCAGAAATTTATTACAAGTGAAGGCCGTTTTGGGTCTATGTACATGTACCATACCAGGCTATTGATGAATTTTCTTGAAAACCAAACTCTCAATCTCCCTTATTTTCTATTCAATAGCTTAAAGAAAATGGCTGTGACTATTCAAAAACACTTAGGAGATGTAAAGCCTCATCTTTATCACCACGGCCTTATAAAAATTCTGATTGAAAAGGAGCTAAAGGAAAGAAAAGATACATGGGAACAATTCCTAGTTAGAAACTTCTTTGAAGAACCTCAGGAAATTCCCGAAGGTAGTTCAATTAGAAGGAGTAGAAGAAAAAGAATGAATATTGAAACCCAAATTACTCCTACTCAGGAAATTCCCGCAGCTAGCACAGCAAGAAGAAGTAGAAAGAAAAGAACAATAGATGAAATCCAAAATACTTCTACTACTACTATGAAAAAAACTGATAGGGAAGAGAGATTGGTAAAAAGGAAGAAGAAGGAAATCAAGGCTAAGAAGCCAATAATACCAAAAGGGAAAGAAACTATTGAGGCTGTACATAAAACTCCTTCTTCTGAAGAAGAAGATCATCAAATACTATCAGAAAGATTAGTTTATCTTCAAAAACAGTCATCCATGCCCAAGAAGACAGAAAAAGGAAAACAAAAACAAAAGGATAGTGTACCACAGCGTGTAAGGAGAAGCAGCAGGCTTAAGGGGAAATTGAGAAAAAACGCAAATTAAGGGTCCTCATTTCATTGATTTGGGTGAGGAGACATCTGAACAGTCTCCAACTGACCATAGTCCATCTCAGCCAGTTAGTGAACCTGGTTCCTTTCATTCCCAATCAGACAATGAGCATACTCCATCTTATTCTCAGCAAAATATTGATGTAAGCCCTCCTCGGCCAGATTTTGAACATAATTCTCCTTTACAGCATTTTGGGGACATCCCAATGAAAATGACACCTGAAATAGACCCCAAGCAGCAGGAGGTATATGACTATATAGAATCCTTGGAAAAGGCAGCCACAGGTCCAAGTACCTCTTCCATTCAGCCTCATACATTGCAGGATGATTTAGTTCAGTCATTAAAACAGGAAATTTTTAAGCTGGAGCTTTTAAATTGGCACATCAAAAATGAAAATGAAACATTGAAAGAACAAGGCAAACTGGACAAGATCATCCATGATAATACTATGTTACATTTGGGAATATGGCAAAAGAAGAATAAGAAATTGAAAAGGAAATGCCAGAGATTGAGCAGAGGACTTGTGAATATCAAATTTAGGTGCTTAATGAAGAAACCCAGAATGATGGCAGTACCAAAGAAGAAGAGAAGGGGATTGGATGTGCTGGCTGAAGTATCAAGGCACATGAATTGAACAAAGAGTATCAAAATTTTGGTTGCATGGGGACATGCAACACCTTCAGAGTGGGGGTATGTTGAGTCCCAAATTTGCATCTTTTCATGCATTTTTCCATACCTTTTTCACTCACCTAAACCTCCCAAATTGTCAATATCATGTGCAAAAGGGCATCTAACATGGTTTTTAATTATATTTTTGTGTTTGCTATTTGATCTAGATTTTGTTCATTCAGCTGCGGAATCTTGCCACTTTCCGCAGCTGCTGCAACTTTCCGCAGCTATTTTGTGGAACTCTATGCTACAGGTGTCTACAAGAGAAACGAGCCACATGGGCAGGCTAGGAATGACGTGGACATGGTTCGTGTCCTATTGGTTCAAGCAAACTCGTCCAAAGAAGCCGCGGTCAAAAGCGTCCACATGGAAGTCAACCATGGAGTTTCATGTCGGCCGGACTCTGTTTCGTGGCACATAAAGATCCATACGGCCGTTTCTAAGCCTGCGGAGGTTAAATCGACATCTGTGCAGAGCTCTGGAGTCGAATTCAAGCATCCACCTTCCGTAGATTCACTTTCCAACACGGCCATGCTCCTATATCCGTGGACGTAGTGGTCTACGTGCTCTCTGCCAGCATGAACTTTAGGAGACAGTTACAGTTTGTTGTTATATATGTTGCGTTTGCATACGCATCCTAACTCAGAGCATACGCATAGAAAGGATTAGTTGATAGTTGATGTTAGTGAATTTACTACGGTATCTTTTAGATTTCTTTCTGTGAAGTGATTACGATTAGTAGTCTTGTGGCACTACCATTGAAATGAGCTGCTTTTAATATGAGAAGACCTACTGTTTTCAACTTAATTACGTGTTTGAGGACCGTTACCAAGGGTGTGTAGGGCACAACAAGCTAAGGTTTTGTGTATTAGTGTATATTTCTCCATTTCATTTCTTTAAAAATCATTGTATCATAATCCATCCATATGTTCATACTTTGCAGTTGTTTCATTTCTGTTCATATATTTCCATAATTTCCATTTCATTTCTTTCTTTCATGATTTATGATTGTTAATCACTGATCAGTGTTCTTGTGCAGGTTATAGATAGGCAGCCCGGGCATTTTTATAGCTTTTTGACTAATGACATGGATCTAACATTGTTCTGCTGCTAGTTTGTTTTTCATAGCTTTTGTTTAATTTCAGTCTTGCTTTGTTCATTTCAGTTTTGCTTATCTGCTTTAGTAGTTAAATTTAGATATATTAAGCTGCTCATAGCATCTTCAGTTGCCTCCGAAAGCCACAGCTGGACTGATGGTGAGGGACTGCATTATGAAATGTGTATTTTAGTATTAGTTTCTTTTCTGCAAATTTAGATATATTAAGCTGCTCATAGCATCTTCAGTTGCCTCCGAAAGCCACAGCTGGACTGATGGTGAGGGATTGTATTATGAAATGTGTAGTTTAGTATTAGTTTCTCTTCTGCAAATTTAGATATATTAAGCTGCTCATAGCATCTTCGGTTGCCTCCGAAAGCCACAGCTGGGCTGATGGTGAGGGATTGCATTATGAAATGTGTAGTTTAATATTAGTTTCTTTTCCGCAAATTTAGATATATTAAATCATGCATGACATCTTCAGTTGCCTCCGAAAGCCACAACTGGACTGATGGTGAGGGATTGAATCATGAGTGTATGGTTTAGTATTAGTTTATTTTCTGCAAATTAAATATCAGTTACACAAGTTGTTTATGATTACTTCTGAAAATCATAGCTGGACTAATGATGAAGGGTCAGAAAATAAATTGATGTAATTTGATTTAGATTTATTTTGTTGCAATTTTTAATTTCCTTAAACATAGTTTCCTTTGTGTTTAGTCAGCAGCAAGAATAGTTTGATTTTCATGTTCACTAGTTTACTGTTTTGATTTATTAGATTAGCAGCATCTTTTCATTTCATCAGTACATTTTCATTTTCTTTCAAAGTCTTATCATTGTAAATTTCAAATTTCTTTTAAAGTTTCAAGTTGGTAAATCATTATAGGGGATATCACTTCCTTGAACAAATATAACCAAACTTGTTTTCATTTTAGAATTTCCATTTCACTTTAGAAAGACCAAAAACGACAAAAGTTAAGAAATAGGTTATCTTGCACATATAGTGCGCCGCACTTCATCAGCTTACGATTCCCGGATTGACAAATTAAATGCAGCAATTTAGGACACACTAAATTGACCAAACATTTTGGCGCCGTTGCCGGGGAAGTGTAACTAGGTAGCCAATTTCTTTAAAAAAAAACATAAAATCATAAAAGAAGGGAAAACTTGATAACTTCTTAAAGTATGCTCTCCTCTTGCACCTAGTGTGATCTGGAGGATCAGAAAAGAGAGTTATTGGTTTAGTAATTTCTCAAGTATGCTCTCTTCTTGCACCTAGTGTGATCTGGAAGATCAGAAAGATAATTATTAGCCCAACTTTAAAAAATAAAAAATAAAAAATGACATGCATAGAGCAAGAGATTCTAGGGGAAGGTTTATAGCTAAAGCCAAGAGTTCGATTTTCATAACTCCATCTTCTTCAAGGCATAGACCAGATTCACCACCATCTACCCCTAACCTTAAGATTTTTGGAAGTCAAGGAACAGCTAAATTAGAGGATTCTCCTATACCACCTACTAAAACCCACTTAGAAAACAAAGAGACTTTCTCTCATCCTTCCTTGGTAGAAGAACTAGAGGACTATAAGGACTCTAAAGAAACTATCATGGTAGAGGAAGTAATAAATAGAGGTGGAGGTAGAAGAGGAGGAGATAATGGAGATAACAATGGTGAAGGAAATAATGGTAGAAATAGGGATTTGTTGGGATTCCCTATAGCTGATGAGGAAACTCATGCAACAATGAAAAATATTTCACCATCTGTTCTCCCTAACTTTTATGGATTACGAAGTGAGGATCTTGAAACATTTCTGTTTGAGTTTGAAGTTGTGTGCCGAACTTATGACTATATGGAAGATTCTCAAAAACTCAAACTGTTTCCTTCAACATTGAAGGGATCTGCTTTGAAATGGTTCATGGGATTAGCCACTCAATCTATCAAGACTTGGAATGATATGAAACAAACATTTTTGGACAGATACTTGGACTATTGTATGCCCACCAATCACAAGGATGAGGTATTCAAAATGATGCAAAAAGAAGATGAAAATTTGGAAGACTTAATTGAACGATTTCAATACAACTTGAAAAGAGCAAAAATGAGCAACTTAGATAATGAAACCTTGAAAGCCCTCCTATTAAAATCCATTAGAGATGAATGGATAGAAATTTTAAACATGATGGGGAAAGGAGACATTTCTCAACTTCCATTTCGTGATATAACAGAACTATGTATCCATCTCTCAAGAGGAAAATCTAAAACTAGAAAAGGGCCTAGGGATTCTTCTCTTATTAGGGCTAACAAATCTGCAACTGGATCAGTAAGTAGGGCAGAGATTGGTAATATGCTTGATGAGTTTAAAACTGATATCTTAGGGGGTCTTAGTGAACAACTAGACACCCTTAAAATCCAAAACAAGCAGAAAGCAGAAACAGATGCTTTAGCCATCTTTTGTCGGAAATGTAGAAAGAAACATGCTTTAAGGGAATGTCCCTTGGATGCAAAAGTTGTAGAAACATGTATGATTTGCTCAGAAAATCATGAGATCAAGGATTGTCCTTCAATCCCTGGACTCAAAGTTGTTTTTCAAGAAGATCCAAATTCAGTAGAATCTCTCTGTTTTGTCACAAGGAGACCTTGGCAGGGACAACAATCTCAAGGGTTTAATAACCCTATGAATCTTCAAACCCCACCAAATTGGACTCCTTGGCAACAATCTTGGCCCCAACATCAAAATTCATATCAGCCATGGGTACAAGGGATGCAAAATCCTTATGGGAGATTTGCTCAATTTTATCGATATCCTCCATCTTTTCAAAATCAACAAGCTCCACAATTTCCAAGCCAAAATCCACAACTTTCATTGCCATTTCCACAACAACAACCTTCTCAACAAAATAAAAATCCTCAACTCATGCTCCCATACCAACAGAAGACAAATCAACTTCCAGCTCAGCCATTGCCAAATCCTAACAATAAGAATCCTCAAACTACTTATATGGTAGAAGGACAACAATTTCCTACCTATATGATTGTTCCTCTCAACGATGTACAACTCAGATCTAGTAGAGTCTTAGAAAAACCTTCTATAGACATTCAAGAGCAAGATACCTCTGAAGAGGACTCTCTTCAAGTCAATAAGGGTTCTGAGGAAGAATCTCTTCAAAATTCAAAAATTCAAAAAGAAAAAGAAAAGCTAGCATCCACAACTCCTATAGTTGAGCAACCTGTATCTTCATCTACACCTCCTTTTCTGGAAAGACTACAAATTGATAAGGGGGTGGAAAAACAAATCTTGTTGCCTAACTATGACTTTCTGGATGAATTGAAGAATGTTTGTATCAAGATTCCATTGCTACAAGCCATTCGAGAAATTCCTATTCTAGCAAAAACCATAAAGGAGTTGAGTTTCAAAATACCAGGAAGGAAGCTAAAGGACACAAGAAGAATCCACCTGGTAGGAAAGATTGCAGACATTATGATGGGAAAAATTACCATGCAGAAGTATGTAGATCCAGGAAGTCTAATTGTCAAGACACATATAAATGGGATAGAAATTCCAAATACATTGATTGACTTAGGGGCTGCTATCAACATTATGAGTAGACAGACTATGGAACAGTTAAAACTTCCTAACCTTCTTTTTACACCTACTTTATTGCAACTTGCATATCGATCGGTTATTAAACCAGATGGTGTATTAGAAGATATTTCAGTCTCCTTAGATTCTTGGGAATATCCAGTAGACTTTATGATTTTGACTCCCAAAAGTAATCTAGGAGGACATCCAATTATCTTAGGAAGACCTTGGCTGGCCACAGCTGATGCTTTTATTAGTTGTAGATCTGGTGACATGTACATTTCTAATGGTAATTCGACAAAGAAATTCAATTTGTATCCTCCTGCAAGAGCAATTACAGAAATAGGAGACAATGAATGGGTCGATGATGAGAACACTATACAACTTGTCTTTACCATTTCTGAAATTAGTGAGGATAGTCAAATTCTGAACACATTAGAAAATTTTGAGATAACTTCAGAATATGACCCCACACAATTTCAGTTGGAATCTGACATAGAATATTTATCATCAGGACAAATGTCTCTTTACTCTATGGAAGAGTTTGGTAATTCTGCTATTGAGATTTTTCCAGAAAAGACATTGAATATCAACAAACATCTGGAGAAGTCACAACAACAAGAACTAACCAGAATCTTGCAAAAACATTCTACTGCATTTGCATGGGAGTATACTGACATGAAGGGTATTGATCCTAAGACTTGCATCCATCATATCTATATTGAGGAAAACAGTAGACCAATCAGACAACCTCAAAGAAGGATGAATCCAAATCTTAGGGAGATAGTGAAAGAAGAGCTCCAAAAACTTCTCAATGTAAACTTCATTTATCCAATTTCAGATAGCCGATGGGTTTCTCCTTTGATTATAGTACCTAAAAAGAATGGTAAATGGAGAGTATGCATTGATTACAGGGAATTGAACAAAGCAACTTTGAAGGATCACTTTCCTTTGCCTTTTATTGATCGGGTATTAGATACATTAGCAGGTAAAAAGTACTTTTCATTTTTGGATGGTTTTAGTGGCTATAATCAAATTCAGGTAGCACCTGAAGATCAAGATAAGACCACATTTACTTGTCCATGGGGAACTTTTGCCTACCGAGTGCTTCCTTTGGGTTATGTAATGCACCAGCAACATTCCAAAGAGCAGTACTAGGAATTTTTTCTGATCTAATCCATGATTGTGTAGAGGTTTATATGGATGATTTTACGGTTTATGGTAATTCATTTGAAGAGGCATTAGAAAATTTGGAAAAAGTTCTTATAAGATGTAAAGAAACAAACCTTTCATTAAGCCATGAAAAATGCTTTATGATGTTTGCTGAAGGGATTGTTTTAGGACATCATATTTCAGGAGATGGGATTAAGGTTGATAGATCAAAAGTTGAAGTCATCTCCAAGTTGCCTATTCCAAATTGTCAAAGAGATGTTAGAAGTTTTCTAGGATTTACTGGTTACTATAGAATATTTATAGAAAACTTCACTAAAATAGCATCTCCACTCTTCAAAATGCTTACAAAAGACTGTGAATTTAAATGGGATCCTGATTGTCAATCAGCTTTTGAAACTTTGAAAACAAGAATATCTGAAGCACCTATCTTGAGAGGACCAAATTGGAAACTTCCTTTTCATATTTCTACAGATGCTTCAGATACAGCTCTTGGAGCTGTGTTGGGTCAAAAAGATTTAATACCTTATGCCATTTATTACACCAGTAAAAATTTGACTCCCACAGAGTTGAACTATACTGTGATTGAAAAAGAGTTTTTAGTTGTTGTTCATGCAATTAATAAGTTTAGACATTACATAACAGGCTATGAAACTTTTATTCATACTGACCATTCTACAATTAGATATTTAATGAACAAACCTGTTACTAATGGCAGAGTGACAAGATGGCTTTTACTTTTGCAAGAATTCAATATTACTGTGTTGGATAGACCAGGAAAACAGAATACAGTGGCTGATTTCTTGTCTAGGATTCAGAATACTAAAGAAGATTCTCCTGTAGAAGATAAGTTTCCTGATGAATATTTGTTTGCAGTAACTATTAAGACCCCTTGGTATGCGGATATTGCTAACTATTTGGTTACAGGGAAACTACCTTCACATTTATTTCCAAGAGAAAAACGAAAGATTATTCAGGAGAGTTCAAAATATTCATGGATTTCTAACGAATTGTTTAAAACGGGGCCAGATCTTGTGATCAGAAGATGTGTCAGGGAAGATGAAATGCCTGATATTCTTAAGGCATGTCATGATGAACCATGCGGCGGACACTTTGCGGACAAAGGACGGCCTATAAAATCCTTTCCTTGGGATATTATTGGCCTTCTCTCTTCAAAGATGCAAAACAATATGTCAAAAGGTGTGATAGCTGCCAAAGAGTAGGGAAACCTACCCTTTCAAATGAAATGCCATTTCAAACACAGGTACTCATTGAACCCTTTGAAAAATGGGCTTTAGATTTCATTGGACCTATTAATCCACCATCTAAGCAAAAGAAGTATATATTGGTTTGCACTGATTATGTTACTAAATGGGTAGAAGCTAAAGCATTAGTATCTGCTACTGAAAATTGAGTTGTTCATTTTCTTTATGAGGATATTTTTACTCGCTTTGGTGTTCCAAGAGAAATTGTAACAGATCAGGGGAGCCAATTCACATCAAATTTGGTGGAGAAGTTGATGGAAGAATACAAAATCAAGCACAGAAGATCTACTCCTTACCATCCACAAGCAAATGGTCAAGTGGAGTCCACAAGCAAAGTTCTTGAAAGTATCATCACCAAAACTGTTCATCTACATAGAAGAGATTGGGCAGAAAGGCTTCCAGAAGCCTTGTGGGCCTACAGAACTACATGGAGGAATACAACGGGACATTCTCCCTATGAACTTGTTTATGGGAAAGAAGTCTTGCTCCCCATTGAGTTCCAAGTCAAGACCTTCAAGATAGCAGTTCAGTTGGGGATGGACTTATAAGAAGCCCAAAAGCATAGAATGGAGCAGTTGAATGAGCTAGATGAGATCAGACAAGAAGCAATTCTAAGAACTGATCTAGTTCAATATCAAAGAACTAAATGGCAAGAAAAATATATCAAAGAGAAGAAGTTTCAAGAAGGAGATTGGGCATTGTTATTTGACTCCAAGTTTAAAGATTTTCAAGGGAAATTTCAGACTCATTGGCTTGGGCCATATGAGATTGACAAGATCTTTAGCAATGGAGCTATAAGAATCAAGACCATTGATGAGTTTCAAACTCCTCTTATCGTGAATGGCCATAGATTGAAAGTTTATCATAAGCCACTCTCAAAAGAGGATTTTGTCAAGATGTTTCAAGAAAGTTCTGCAATCAGGCTGGTACAGAAGAATTTTTCTTCTCCACCAGCCTAGCTTTTGTTTTTCACTTAAAAAAAAAAAAAAAAAAAGAAGAAAAAAATGGTATAAGCCTGAAAACCAATCATTGATTGGCAGTCTTATGCAGAAAATATAGGGTGAAAATCAGGGACACCTGACACTCTATATTTTCCAAAAAAAAAATCTCTCTTTCATTTCATAAGTTTTGTCACCACCCACTCCATTTCATTTCACTTCATTCCATTTCATTTCATTTCATTTCACTTCATTCCACTTCATTTCATCCATTCCATCAATAAAAATATTTTTCATGACCATTTCCATCTGGTCATTTGTCATTTGTTCATTTATATTTAACCAAGTAATAGCTGTGTCAGTTTCCGCAGCTGACATCTGTTTCCGCAGCTGACTCCAGTTTCCGCAGCCAGAAGCAGATTCCGCAGCTACTACTCTGTTTTCAAAGAGAATGTACAGTCAGATGTTAATTTCATAATTACAAAATAAAATGCAGGTGAGAGGATCAATGGAACATTCAAGACACCAATGGAGATCAATCAGTTGAAGACGAAGTGCAAAAGCAAGGATTCCAAAGGTATGAATAAAGTTTATTTCAAATAGTATTGAAAAACACATTTTTATATAATTTTAAACCATGAGCTCTACCCATTACGCGCAATGATTATATTGACAGTTCCGTAACCTGTCACGATCTCCATGTTATCCTCTTGCATTCATTCATAAACGGTTTCATCATTGAAATTTCGATTCTCACTCATGTTCCAATATCCCACCGGAGATAATGAGACGTATTTGAGTTGACAAAGGACTCTTACAAGCCGCATAACTTCATAACCGTTGATTGAAACGTGTTCATATTTATTACACAGCCACCAAAATTAAAAACGCTGCCGAATTTATTATACTTTGTTAACCTCTTTGTCGTGTCTCTGCCGTGTTTACAAAACCCCACTCTACTCATTCTCACTCCCTGTTTCACTCCATTTCGTTCCTTTTGCTCATTCTCACTCCCGTATATCTACCCACAGTCTTACTCCATTTCGTTTATGGTGCTCATTTCCATTCTATGATACATTCCCACAGTTATTGTGCTCGATCCTGTGTATTCAGTCGTTCCATTTCCACTTAAACCCTCACAAAGGCAAATTAGTGAAGCACAGAAAAGTGAAATGGGTAAGTTGCTAAGGGCAGAGCCGGAAGGACCAAAGTTTATAGAGGGATATCCGCAAGCAAAAGAGATATTGAAGAAAGCTAAATGGCTGCGTTTTATTCAGAAATTCAGAGGTTACCACAAAGAAGTTACGAAAGCGTTTGCAAGGTCATTTGATGGCTCAGAAGCAGAAATTGGAGACCTCAAGTTTTCGGTCAATGAAGCATCAATAGCAACAGCCACAGAACTTCTTCAGGAGGGAGAACGTTGGTTCAAAAATAAAAACATCAGTGATGAGGCATGGAGAACAATTCTACGAAATCAAGGTATGGATATCACTGTTTTTAAAAGAGGAATCCCTGTGCATGCAATAAAAGAAGAATGGGCCACTTTACTACTAATTGTTTAGAAATTTATTACATGTGAAGGCCGTTTTGGGTCTATGTACATGTACCATACCAGGCTATTGATGAATTTTCTTGAAAACCAAACTCTCAATCTCCCTTATTTTCTATTCAATAGCTTAAAGAAAATGGCTGTCACTGTTCAAAAACACTTAGGAGATGTAGAGCCTCATCTTTATCACCACGGCCTTATAAAAATTCTGATTGAAAAGGAGCTTAAGGAAAGAAAAGATACATGGGAACAATTCCTAGTTAGAAACTTCTTTGAAGAACCTCAGGAAATTCCTGAAGGTAGTTCAATTAGAAGGAGTAGAAGAAAAAGAATGAATGTTGAAACCCAAATTACTCCTACTCAGGAAATTCCCGCAGCTAGCACAGCAAAGAGAAGTAGAAGGAAAAGAACAATAGAAGAAATCCAAAATACTTCTACTACTACTATGAAAAGAACTGATAGGGAAGAGAGATTGGTAAAAAGGAAGAAGAAGGAAATCAAGGCTAAGAAGCCAATAATACCAGAAGGGAAAGAAACTATTGAGGCTGTACATAAAACTTCTTCCTCTGAAGAAGAAGATCATCAAATACTATCTGAAAGATTAGTTTATCTTCAAAAACAATCATCTATATCCAAGAAGGCAGAGAAAGGAAAACAGGAACAAAAGGACAGTGTACCACAGCATGTGAGGAGAAGCAGCAGGCTTAAGGGGAAATTGAGAAAAACACAAATTAAGGGTCCTCATTTCATTGATTTGGGTGAGGAGACATCTGAACAGTCTCCAACTGACCATAGTCCATTTCAGTCAGTTAGTGAACTTGATTCCTTTCATTCCCAATCAGACAATGAGCATACTCCATCTTATTCTCAGCAAAATATTGATGTAAGCCCTCCTCGGCCAGATTTTGAACATAATTCTCCTTTGCAACATTTTGGGGACAGCCCAATGAAAATGACACCTGAAATAGACCCTAAGCAGCAGGAGTTATATGACTATATAGAATCCTTGGAAAAGGCAGCCACAGGTCCAAGTACCTCTTCCATTCAGCCTCATACATTGCAGGATGATTTAGTTCAATCATTAAAACAGGAAATTTTTGAGCTGGAGCTTTTAAACAGGCACATCAAAAATGAAAATGAAACATTGAAAGAACAAGGCAAACTGGACAAGATCATCCATGATAATACTATGTTACATTTGGGAATATGGAAAAATAAGAATAAGAAATTGAAAAGGAAATGCCAGAGATTGAGCAGAGCACTTGTGAATATCAAATTTAGGTGCTTAATGAAGAAACCCAGAATGATGGCAGTACCAAAGAAGAAGAGAAGGGGATTGGATGTGCTGGCTGAAGTATCAAGGCACATGAACTGAACAAAGAGTATCAAAATTTTGGTTGCATGGGGACATGCAACACCTTCACAGTGGGGGTATGTTGAGTCCCAAATTTGCATCTTTTCCATGCATTTTTCCATACCTTTTTCACTCACCTAAACCTCCCAAATTGTCAATATCATGTGCAAAAGGACATCTAACATGGTTTTTAATTATATTTTTGTGTTTGCTATTTGATCTAGATTGTGTTCATTCAGCTGCAGAATCTTGCCACTTTCCGCAGCTGCTGCAACTTTCCGCAGCTATTTTGTAAAACTCTATGCTACAGGTGTCTACAAGGGAAACGAGCCACATGGGCAGGCTAGGAATGACGTGGACATGGTTCGTGTCCTATTGGTTCAAGCAAACTCGTCCAAAGAAGCCGCGGTCAAAGGCGTCCACATGGAAGTCAACCATGGAGTTTCATGTCGGCCGGACTCTGTTTTGTGGCACATAAAGATCCATACGGTCGTTTCTAAGCCTGCGGAGGTTAAATCGACATCTGTGCAAAGCTCTGGAGTCGAATTCAAGCATCCACCTTCCGTAGATTCACTTTCCAACACGGCCATACTCCTATATCCGTGGACGTAGTGGTCTACGTGCTCTCTGCCAGCAAGAACTTTAGGAGACAGTTACAGTTTGTTGTTATATATATTGCGTTTGCATACGCATATAAAGTTAGTTGATAGTTGATGTTAGTGAATGTACTATGTTATCTTTTAGTCTGCTCTGTAGTGATTACGCTGCACTTGTGCCGTAACACTACCATTCTGTAATGAACTGCTTTTTAATATGAGAAGACTCTGTTTTTCAACTTAATTCGTGTTTGAGGATCGTTACCAAGGCTGTGTAGAGGGCCCCTGCTCAGCTAAGGTTTTGTGTATTAGTGTGTAATTTTAATTTCATTCCATTGTGTCATAATCCATTCATATGTTCATATATTGCATTTGTTTCATTTCTGTTCATATATTTCCATAATTTCCATTTCATTTTTGTCTTTCATGATTTATGATTGTTAATCACTGATCAGTGTGCTTGTGCAGGTTATAGATAGGCAGCCCGGGCATTTTTATAGCTTTTTGACTAATAACATGGATCTAACATTGTTCTGCTGCTAGTTTGTTTTTCATAGCTTTTGTTTAAATTCAGTCTTGCTTTGTTCATTTCAGTTTTGCTTATCTGCTTCAGTAATTAAATTTAGATATATTAAGCTGCTCATAGCATCTTCAGTTGCCTCCGAAAGCCACAGCTGGACTGATGGTGAGGGATTGCATTATGAAATGTGTAGTTTAGTATTAGTTTCTTTTCTGCAAATTTAGATATATTAAGCTGCTCATAGCATCCTCAGTTGCCTCCGAAAGCCACAGCTGGACTGATGGTGAGGGACTGCATTATGAAATGTGTAGTTTAGTATTAGTTTCTTTTCTGAAAATTTAGATATATTAAGCTGCTCATAGCATCTTCAATTGCCTCCGAAAGCCACAGCTGGACTGATGGTGAGGGACTGCATTATGAAATGTGTAGTTTAGTATTAGTTTCTTTTCTGCAAATTTAGATATATTAAATCATGTATGACATCTTCAGTTGCCTCCGAAAGCCACAGCTGGACTGATGGTGAGGGATTGAATCATGAGTATATGGTTTAGTATTAGTTTATTTTCTGCAAATTAAATATCAGTTACACAAGTTGTTTATGATTACTTCCGAAAATCATAGCTGGACTAATGATGAAGGGTCAGAAGATAAATTGATGTAATCTGATTTAGATTTATTTTATTGCAATTTTGAATTTCCTTAAGCATAGTTTCTTTTGTGTTTAGTTGGCAGCAAGAATAGTTTGGTTTTCATGCTCACTAGTTTACTGTTTTGATTTATTAGATTAGCAGCACCTTTTCATTTCAGCAGTACATTTTCATTTTCTTTCAAGTCTTATCATTGTAAATTTCAAATTGCTTTTAAAGTTTCAAGTTGGTAAATCATTATAGGGGATATCACTTCCTTGAACAAATATAACCAAACTTGTTTTCATTTTAGAATTTCCATTTCACTTTAGAAAAACCAAAAACGACAAAAATTTAAGAAATAGGTTATCTTGCACATATAGTGCGCCGCACTTCATCAGCTTACGATTCCCGGATTGACAAATTAAATGCAGCAATTTAGGACACACTAAATTGACCAAACAGGTCTATAGGGCGATGTACCTTGGTTCCAGCTTCCACTCTTTTTTGGTGCCTCGGATCAAGCAAAGGGACTCCCCATTTCCCTTTGAATTAATTGTTTCTTAGCTCCAACTCCTTACGACATGATCAAGATTCGTATACTCGATGGTTTAGTGATGTAGCAGATTATACTAGTGATCCCCGGGTGTGTGTGAGATGTTTTAGACCTCATGAGGGGTTGGCCCTTTAGGTATCCCCCCACATGCCCAGATGACCTCTTCATTACAGCCTTCGATGCAACTCCACAGATTTGATGGTGCTGGCCTCAACCGCTTGCAACGCCTTTTAGTTTGCATGTATCATTCAGATTTTTAGAGCCCTTTCCTGTTTATAGGGCCTCATTGGTTATACTTATATATCATGTACTCAGATATTATTGTATAAGTCCTGGCTATTATCCCAGGCACAGTATGTATGTGGGATTTATTATCATGCTTTTATCTGGCTCATGTTCATGCCAGCATGTACTATATAGTTCAGTCCCTTGTTTACTGTATGCATTCTTCTTTGTAATTTTTCTTTGCGGGCATAGGTATGCCTTCCCCGCCTCTTGTAGCACAGGCACTCACTCATAAAAGAGACTTTTCGCACCTGTAAGTATCGCCTCCTCAAGGTCTTGTCCTCTAGAACTTTGGTCTACCTTATATTTCTCTCTCTATGACTTCCCCTTCGGTGTCTAGTGATTGAGTTCTTACAATGTACTTCGGTCATACGATTAGCTCCTAACGCTCACACGTTGGGAGGCAATCTCTTACACAAATTTTTAATCATCTAACATGTCACTATTAGATGGAGAAAAGTACACCATTTAAGACCAATTTTACCATAAGTAAAATTACTTTCACTATGAAAAATAACTTAGTAATCCTTAATTTATTAAGTTGTTTATGGTCTAAACAGGAAACCCCATGAGGAAATATTGAATAAATCCATATTTTTTTTATTTTCCTCAAGGAATAATTAGTTAAATAGTAGTTTAATTAACATTCCTGGTGATATTTAACCCAAAATAGGAAAATTAATTAGATAAATCATTATTTATCTTATTATTTTCTAGGAATAATTATTTAAACCTGATTTAAATAATATTCCTTATTAAATTTCACTAAATAATTTATAAATAATTCAATAAATCACTATTTATTTAATTATTACTCAACCACATCCTTAAAATAATAAATAAATCATTTATTTATTTATTATTTACAAATAAAGGGATTTGAGAAAATTCAAATTCTTTTTCCCTCCAACAAATATAATAAAATATTCCATAAAAGTTGGATCTAGAATTGGTTAATAATATTTTAATTATACACCAATATCTAGACTAACTCAATATTTTGTTATAAATAGAAGGGTTTTTCCATTCAGTCACTATCTTTTGTTGCCTAAAGATCACTCTCGATCTATATCCTTAGTCTGAATTTGATATTAAATCATTGTCATATTTTGCTACCATTTTTCTTGTGAGCTCCCTTTGAGTTCCATTTTTTGTCTGGGTTTTCTACACCATCAAGAGAGAGAGATCTTAGATCTGAAGTGTTGAGGACATGCAAGAACCCATCCCATTGAGGGGGAATGGTAACATCTTTCTAAGTTCCCTTCCCAGGTGTCTAAAATACAAAAGTTCTTTAAAAATATTCTTGTCTTGTCTATTGGATGCATGGAGAAACTCTTGCTTTTATTTATTGCTTAATTTCTTTTACTGCATAGATATATATTTTGTATCATTTACCTTGGTCATCTAACTATATATCTAAAGAAATTGGCAGCTATCTTTGATGTTAGGGTTGTTTGGTATGCACAGCTAAAGTGGAATTTTTCGTACGCTTGCGATTAGAATTCATCCTAATATAAATCATCAAGAAATAGAATGCGGACATTGCTGCATTGAAGAAGCAGCTCAAATTTCCTCCCACTAACATCCACAAGAAAAAGAAGTTCTAGAGAATGAAGGACAAAAATATGAAATGATGAATCTCATCATTCATTTGAGAGCTCAACTAAAAGAGATGGAAAATGAGATGGATAAGTTAGTGCAGGAGAAAAATTCTAGCATGGAAGAAATCTCTGTCATTGTTATCCCTACAGTTACTACAACAATTCCTTCTACTCCAGTAGCTCAAGTGGCCACATCAGCTCTAGTGGCTACAACAATTTTAACTCCAACTACATCAACAATAGATTCAACAACAACAATAGCTCATCCTATTCATGAATCAGGTAAACTGATTAAAGCCATGCAGGGTATGTCCATCCAAACAAATGAAATAAATAGACTTAAAGAACAGATAAAAATTCTAGAGGATGAGAAGAAACTAGTCCAAATCATGCATAAGAATGAAACACAGAAGTCAAACTGATTGACTGAGAAAGTTCAGAAGTTAGGGAAAGAATTGACACTAAAATAACCACTTGCCCAAGCAAAGCAACAGCTGTGGGTCAATATCATTAACTCTATTAATGATATTTGGCCATCTATCCAAGTTATCTTTGAGCAAAAGTATTTAATCAAAGCAACAAGTGAAGACATTCAGAAATTCAAGGAAGAACTTGGTAAAAATCCAAAAGAATTCATTGAGATAATTAAGTTTCTTAATTCCAAGAACAAACAAGAATTAGAAGAAATTGGCATAAGTGATAGGACCGAAACAATCCTTGAGGTAAGAAAGGTAATTTCTAAAAGGAATCTGATGACACAACTTGAAGACAAATGTCAAAACATGGAGCTAGCAATAACTAGATTCATGGTTAAATTTGATGTTTTGAGGCAGAAAGGTCTGCCTAACCCTTTGGTTATCAATGATAGATTGACGAAACATGAATATTATGATAATAAAATTAGAGAAGAGGCTAAAGAACAATCCAACAATTCCTCCATGAAAGAAATTCCTACAGGAAAAATTATCTATCAGTCTTTTGAGAATCTATTTTACCTCCAACATGAGGTAAATCATCTATTTATCAACAAGCCTACATTTGCAAAGTACACAGAAGCTGATGAAATTTTTATAAGAATGGTAAAAATTAAATTACCAAATGCAGAGGCTTGGGAAAATTTATGTGATTTACTTTGAAAGTGAAGAGTAAAACAGGTAAAAAAAATCAGTGAGGATAAAGGTAAAAAAAGATCAATCCAAGTTAAAACAGAAACAAAGAAGTCAAAGGTTTAAAGTAAAAGACATAGTTTAAAGAGTATCAGCTGAAAGACAGAGTTTAAAGTAAAGAGTAGAGTTAAGAGTAAATATTCAGTCAGCGTAAAAGACACTCTACATGAAGAAGACAACCAACATAGAGCAACTACAAGAGAGAGAAAGTAGCAAAATATCAAAGCACAAACAACAAATCCAAATAAAAGAGGGACATCTAAAATTTAGTCTCCTAGGTGTCTCTATCTTCTTGCATGAAGATATTTATTTTTCCTTGAATAATTCCTAAATCAGTTTTAGGATATTTTGTAATATTTTTTGTATAAATACTTCATAATTTGAAGTTTGAGGGTGGATTGCTGAACATCTATATAGTTGTAATTGATCCAAATACCTGAAGGTTTATTATACCATTTTCAAGTCAGCAGACATGACTGAGTAATAAAGGCATTACATTACAGGATTGATGTGTTGAGCCACTTCAGTGAAGTACTTTCTATTGTTTATTATTATTTTCTTAAGTAATTCATAAACTTGTATGTTTTCTGAATCTAAATGTTATAACAGGAATTTTATTTTAGAACTTGTTTGAATACACTCTGTCTTGAACTGTTACTCATTTTAATGTTTTCTTCTTATATTTGGATCTGATAATTCTTAATTTCTATCCTATCCCAATTGAGCTCTATCATTTCCTTCATTATCTGGATTGAGGAATCCTTAACTTCTCCTTGATCCCGATTGAAACCAATTCACCATCCAGCCTAAAAGATATGAATTTACTTAGCTACCTTGCCCTGTGAACACTTCCTTTAGAACTTGATTCTGCCTTGTTGATTGATACATTGACTCCATAACCCAATGGAAAATAGAATTGCACCTATCAATCTGAATCAGTAATTCCACCACCAAACCAAACCAAAATAAAAACCAATCAATCTTACATAACTAGCCTAAAAATTAATTTAAAACAACAAAGTTAAATCATAAAGAGAGATCCCTCTCTGAGAATTATGAAGGCTAGATCCTAAGCTTAAAAGTAGGTTGATAGTTACCTATAATATTTCTTTAAACAAAAAGCATAATAACACTAGGAATTATTGTAGTGATAACACACAGTAAAAGAACTATCCTCAAGATGAACTGATTCATTTTTTAACGATGTTGACACAGTAAAAGGAATTATCCTCAAGATGAACTGATAATTTAATTTTTTAACAAGGTTGAAGCAGTAAAAGGAACTATCCTCATGATGAACTGATTCATTTTTTAATGATGTTGGCACAATAAAAGGACCTATCCTCAAGATAAACTAATCCGCTTTTTAATGAGGTTTACACAGTAAAATAAACCCTCCTCAAGATGAACTGATCATGGCTTCCAACTGGAAGAAACACATGTCAAGGGACACACCTCGATCATGGCTTCCAAGAGGTATTCATCATATGTAAGAAAGGTTCTCTAGAAGGAACCCATGTCAAGGGACTCAACAGGGATAAGAACATTGCGTTCAAATACCCCCATAAGGTTCACCATGTCAATTACTAGATCTAAGTCAAAGGAAGTTGAGAAAACAATGAGAGGCTTGCTTACATAAGTAACTGAAAACATGGGATTGGTTGCCACATAATTAATCCGTGGCAGGGTAGATACCACTTCCCTATCAGGAAAATTTAGGGGTGTCGGATGGTTTGTATTCTAATCAAGACTAAGGAACAAAAGCTGGTCAATAGTTACAATGTTTCCATTGTGAGTGAAATACATCACGTGAAAGAGTGTCGATACAACAGCTTTCATTGCATATACATACTCTCACCCAAGGAGAAAATTTAAATCCAAAGGACCTTGGACTACCATAAGATCAATACAGACAGTTTTATCTTCTAAGGTAATAGGAAAATTAGGAAGGATCTGTAAATGTTGATTAAAGGTTCTGTTAAAAGATGACAGATTCTGTGTAACAAGCACAAGCTAAGGGGAACCCAAAGCTTGCCAAGAAGTTGAGTTGTATGAATTTCACTCTCTACAGGGAGAATGGGATTGACATAATGTGAAATCAAGTCGACCACTTGATCATCCAATGGATCATCAACCTGAGTGATATGGGTTACTCTCTCCAATGGAAGAGTGGGATTGACTGTACTTAGAATTACATCAATCAATTCTTCAACTGAGGGTAGGTTGGGAGAAATTTTACAGTAACCAGTTTTTTCACTATGGAACAGTAAGGTTTTTCAACAATTTTGAGGCTTCATACATATGAGGGAAAATGTGAGATTTATGACTCCCTTTGCATAACCTACAAGGAAACCTAACTTTACCCTTTTTCCCAAGAACCTGACTTTCACTGGTTGATGGATCAATAGTAAGATGATAGGATTTCTCTGACCATACTTCCAATATCTTATGAATAGTAGGACAATTGATAAGGAAGTGGTCACCCTGAAAAATCTTGCAAGGGTATTTGGGTTTACGATGCATGTTGGAGGTTTCCTCAACACTACCAACACTTACAACCATGTTTGGTTTCCATGGTTGGTTGGTTGAATTCTTTCTTATCTTGATTCTTCTTCTTCTTAGCCACCTGGTTACTAGCATCAAGGATTTTACCAAGAAAAGAACAAGAAAGGGAGGAAGACATGTTGGATGAAGAAGGTAAAGGGTCAATATAAGGTTGTCAATGTTGATATGGTGAAAATTTTTGAGGTGAAGGATCTAGTTGAGGTAGAAATTTGAGTATTTGAGGCCAATGAAGTTGAAAATAACCATGGAAATCAAGCTATGGTAAATCTAGGTAATGGAGATGTAGCCATATATGGAGGGCCAACATCTCCAAAGCAAGGAAAAGTACTAGGATTCTCGTTAAGAGGGGTTCCTTGGTTGGTAAATTCTGGAACTATTGCCATTAGATTCAAATTCGGTGAATTTTATTAACAATTTAAAAAAATTAACAATTCAAATTCAAAATCCATACATAAGGTCTCTAGAAAAGTAAAAACAAACAAATGAACATGTGCTGTCAAATTTAGGAGTCAAACCACACACAAAAAGTATGTTTCCACAATAACTGCACTAGTTGGTGATGAAATCCAACGTCATGGAAATTAATGTGGAAAATTGGCACTTGGAAAAGTCCCTGAAAATCTACTTAATGAAACAGTTCGGTGCAAGTAACTTCACTATTCCATCTCGAAGTGAAGAGTTCCCCCTGGAAAGTCCAAGTGATTCTAGTCAACGTTTGCTCCAGGTACAATGGGACCTTCCCTCCACCCTCACCTTGGGAAAAATACTAAATATTATGGACACTAAGGTCACCAAATGGGACAATTTCAGCTGGGGGAATAGTCTACGATCCGAAATACATGCAAGGATATAGTATCAAGCTAAATCCCCTTGAAATCTCCTCGACATCATAAATCTGAGGTTTGCTAACAAGTGATCCCAAGCTCCTCCATAATGGTTAATTAGAGGTTTACCATTTTTATTATGTGCACATATTCTATCTTCGCCAATGAAGTAAGTACGCTTACCTCACTGGGTTTGACATGACCTCGTGCTTGACTCTTTTAAGAATATCTTCCCAAAGTACAAATGCAACAATTGGATTTTCCTAACGCAATATGCTACTTTTTGTTTTAACTTCCTTGGAATGTTAATTACTCCCTATTCCAAAGCACTAATCCTAAACTAGATTGGTGGAAAGAGCCCTAGAAAATGTAAAAATTTCTAGATGAATTTTTTTTAGTGTTGTGTTATTTTGGTTGTTGTTTACTCAAAGGGTAAACAGATCTAAAACTAGCGGTGTTATGACCTGACCCAAAACTGAATGCAATCGAATATGATAATGTAATCTTTTTCCCTTCGATGAATCCTAAATAAAGTAAGGAGATAGGTTCCATTCACTTCCAACAATGAAAAAATTGATAAATAAGAGAATTCTCTAATGAACTAATTTCAGCAATAAAAAGTAATGCTAATCAATTCAAAACAATTTTTATTATTTTTATGTTTTAAAACAAGCATAAAAACATGTAAATTCAAATCAGGGCTATCTTTCACTGAGATACACTATCTTTCGATCGATGAAATAACTATTTACAAGAGTCGTAAATGAATATATTATGAGATTCACTGAAAGAAAAGAGATTGACACAACCAATTCCAAAAGTGAAAGACTACTTTTTGATAGATCAGAAAACCAACAAAACTTAAAACCCAAAATTGTAAAGATAAGTGATTTTCCTAAAAAAATAAAATCAAAGAAACTGATCTAAATCTTCAATTGATTTTTCCAGAATGTAAACTATGTAGCTGTAATCTATGCACAATTCACTTCAAAACTATCCAAATGTAATTTATGCACATTTTTCATTCATGTTATGAAAATGAGAATTCTAACTATGCAAATGTAATCTATGCAAGAGAATTTTAAAACACAAGATGATTCCAAATCAGGGAAAGAACAACAAGGATATTTTCCGTCACCAATGTAATCTAAAGAACCAATCAAGTATAATTAAATAAAATTGGGTGAGAATTCAAAAAGTCAAAAAATAAAATTCAAAACACCCAATTAACTTAACAGGGACTTAATGAAACTGTAAACAAGCTAACAGGATCATAAAAAACAAAAATCTGGACTTAAATCATAGAAACCTTAACTTTTTCAACAAAAATACAGAGTTGCGTAGGTACACAACAGAGTTCAGTGTGCATGTGCACTGTTTCTAAAGAAAAACTGTATAGATATGCACTTTGTTTCTAAACAGAAACCACGCGGAGAGAGAAAATTAAGAAGAAGAAAAAAAGCAAAAATAAAGGTTCCAAACTAGAAATTTCAATTCTTAAAAGGGTCTAAAGGCATCAAAGGTTACAAAATGACACAAAGGAGAACTCGTTACCCAATATGGTCGCCAATTTGTTACCAGTATAAATCCATCTTGCGGACAAGAGCAATCTCCCTAGAATCCTAATGGAAAACTAGAAACAAACAAACAAAACAATGGCACTTTCCTTAGCCTATAACTAAAGCATGAAACATGTAGTATTCGAAACATCACTTACTTATTAATGAAATGATTGAAGAATTATTTTCAGTGGTTTCCACAACCATATTTTCCTCAATTCTTTACAATCTCTATAAATGTTTTCTGTCGTTTCTCCATGACGCGCCAAAAGAGATCTGCACAGAAAAAAACATTCAAAGGGGCCAAAGCATCTCTCATATAAAAGAAAAAGTAAATGAAATACTTAGTCTAAAATACAACATATAAATGAATCAATAATTAGTTATATACCATGTGACTAATCAAGGAATCCCACAAATAACATTGAAATAGACGCAATTAGGAATGAACAATTACATGGTATTAAACTAAAAAGGGAAAAGAATCTTACAACCTGGTGCCTTGATGTCAAAATCCTCTTCCAATGGTCTCCTTTCCTTCCCTTGATGACAAGATCTTCAAACCCAAAACCAACAGCATGAGTTTACCAATCCAAGTCTCTTACTATACTCCCGTTCCTATGTTGAATCTATAGGAAGGATGAGGAGGTTTCTAGTTCCACTTCTCAAGGGATATGATCCTTAAGAAAAGGATATTAGTTCCATATACCAAGGGATGAGGCAGAGGTAAGTAGTGGTTTGAGGTTTCTAACTTTGGATAAAATTCTTCAAATAAAGTTTCTAGAGCTTATTTTTTTATTTTTATGTGCGTGAATGGACCTGCGCACTCTTTTTCAGGAAAAATGTGCATATCTACACAATTTTTGTTCTAGAAAAATTGTGCATGTGCAGATTTTATTCAGGAAAACTGCACAAGTGCTCAAAAATGGTTTTTATGTAGTAAAAACCAAAATTCCTTTTTTCCCTGGTATTATTTTACTTCAAGCTTTATAAGGGATTCACTTCAGACACACCATCGGATGGCGATATATCCAAATTGATAGTCATGGTGATAAATTTTAGTGTAAAACCACTGCATAAAAGAGACTATAATTTCTACTCTCCTCTAAATATTTTGACGCAAATGACACAATTAGTTGGAGGTGCTACCTCTGTAAACCCTCTGTTGCAGATCCTCCAAAGCTCTATCATAATCAGTATAACAAATTATGCTTCTTTGAATACATGGCTAACCTCTCCATTGGATGGCAAGATATCTGAATCGGAAGTCATGGTGACAAATTTAGTGTAATAGATTTCCCCCTTAAGTGCAAAGCCAGAAAAAATGTTTGATGATTGAAGCACTTTATCATGTCAAGGGTTGGGATCAGAGACCAATTGGTTGAAGACCTGAAACAAACAATCAAGGATTAGGAATTCCCATACTCAGAGTAAGCATAACTCGATGACCTAGTAGGGAAATACGTAAAGATCCATGTCAACAGTAGACATAGTATGGATGCAGCCATCAATGTGTTTATATTTACAATCATGAATATTTAAAAACTCCACACATCCTAGATGGATAAAATATATACAGGGTCTTGATCTCCATCTCTCGATCAATAGTATGAATCTAACCATGCAAGTGAATGTCTCGAAGTCGAACATGGTAGAAACCACTTGATTACCGGTCAATGATGAAAACTATTAAGAAGTGCGAGAGAACCCACCAATAATGAAAATGTTCTTCAAGGTACTCCTGTACAATATATGAAGTGTGATTAAATTTCTTGAATTCGAACACTCATAGAATAATTAAATCGAAAGTCAATGATGAAAACCTATCATTGAAAGCGAGAAACATGCCATTAAGGCATGCAGGCCTTAAGGTAGTGAAAATGGTTTCTAGATCCACTTCCTATATTTTGAGCTGAATTTGATAGGAAGTGATCCCTCACAGGAGGGCGTACAACATGAAACTTCATGTCAAGTTTTGAAGAAAAATATTGAATTGATTCGAGATTGACTCAGGGATGACCGACGTGATTGAAGGTTATGAATAGCAAGGTAATTTTTACTGAGGTTGGACTTATCTTGAAAATATTGGCAACACGACATATGACTTGGTAGCATTTGACTCAATGATAATACCCAAAACCAGCTGAAGACTTTCATTAAGGTTCGATTAACTATGAGACAAAAGGATTTCCCAACCCGGACGCAAATGTGACGTAGCGTCATGTTCAAGAGCGACATACTGCCTTTAATAATAAAAATGAACATTCTTTTTCTCAATTTCTCCCCCACCATTACTGGAAAGTACCTCTTTATTTATATCAAGATTGAGGAGGATAACATTTTCTTGTTGTGTAAGCTCATCCTTCGGATGAGTCCATCTCAGTAATTTTAACAAACCCTAAAGAGTGGCTCGTTCCCATTGTAATTGACGGGTCCTTCACTGTTAAATTTTAATGAGCCCAACATAGAATTAACTCGGTGTTTTTCAGTTTTAGGGAAACATAAGAAAAACATAATTAAACTTCGTAGTTGTTGGCGAGGAAGAAGATCTCTTGGGCAAGACCCAAGTTCAGGATGGAGGCTAACAAGGTTTCCACAATAGTCTAGCACAATGCTAGCATTTTCACTCCACTCTGAAGAGCAGAGAATCTCACCCGAGGCATGTCATGACCTTAGTAATATCAGGATCAGATCAGGTATCAATCTAGCATAACTTATAAGATATAAAAAACAGAACTAAGAGCTCTGAAAAGGTGTAAATAATCTGCAAATGATAATACTCATGAACATATTCGGGATGGAAAAAAAAAAATTAAAGTGACCAACACATTTGAATTAGCCCAAAACACGTTACAAAACTTAGGACATCAAATCCAGATCATAGTATATTGCATTAACAATAGGGATGGTTACATTGCTCCATAGAGAAATATTGGCAGGACTGATTACAAGATTATCACATAGAATAGAACAGAATGAATAGAGAAAATATAACGAACAGAGAGAAAATAGCTCTCCTATGGCTCCCTTCCTCTGATCCCTACTATGCCAACCTCTTGTATATGCTGGCCGACTGCATATTTATTCCTTTGCCAACGCGACTGTCAGTTATCCATTACTTTCTACTCTGTTTTTTGCTGCATCTCCCTGATCATTAGTAGTTCTATGTTTTTTTATTTGTCGCTCCATTCTACCATTTGTGCCTATTTCTGCAATAGTCATGCCACCTGCTCTTCCGCTCTTCACAACCGTCACATCTCTCTGTCTACCGTGGTTGTGATCTGCCACTTGTTATCCGTGACTCAAAACCATTTTAATTCAAAACAAGGCCCCCAACAGGCCCCGTCCAAATACTATTGACTCTTCCCGAGTCAATTGTTTTCTACTGCCTCGGTCTCCATCGATCTACTTGCCTCCATGGCCGACCCTGTCTTCTCCTTTTCCTCTCCTTGTCCAAACAAGGGCCCAAACTTGGGGACCTTTGACAATGCTGATGCTTTGAGTTATTTGAAGTCGACAATGGCCTATTACCATCCCTGCATGAGCAGGTCTGTCTCTGTGGTGACCTATTCTTCTTCTTTTTCCCTTGAAAGGGTCGGCAGCTTATTGAAGATGTCCTTAATCTTAATGTTGGCCTTAGCAGCCATTTGCTGCATTATTTGGGCAGTAAGCTTAATAGGTTTTCTTAGTTCCCGGAGGGCCTGTTTGGTTGTTTTTGAGTGTTCTTCAATTTTCTGTATCTTAATCTCCATCTCTTCTGCTTGGTTGTACAATTGGCTAAGTCCATTGGGGTCTCTGGCCTCTTGAATTTCCTTTGATACCTACTGCAGTTGTATTGAAATCGGTTGTCACTTCATAGTCAGCGAGGTTAAACACTCATGTAGATTTTTCAGAAGTTCATATGCTTCCTTCACCATAGTGCTCAAAGTTTCCTGCATCCCAGTTACTTGGTTCTTTCTTTCTGTGATTTTCTTTGTGTAGATGATCGCTGGATTTGGTAGCGCAGGACTAGTATCTGGTCATTGTGAGCCGTTACTATGGACCAGAGATCCCTGAAAATCTCTGTCACCTTTTCCAATTGGTCCTGCAAGTTATCTTTCTCTATCTTCAACTGTTCACGCTTTTCAGTAAGTGCAATTATTTGTACCTGTTGCTACTCAAACTTCTGCTGGAGGCCGGTGTGGAGACCTTCGGCCTGCTGTGCTGCCCGCTAAATAAAACTGTATAATTGTGTTGTTCCCTAGGTATGCATGCTCTCAGCCCCGGATGTATCTTTATTTGGTGGTCTCTCTTGGAGTGGTTGACCACTTGCTATGGACCTGGCTGAGTGCTCCTATGGTGATTGTGTTTGTGTCTTTTGCAATGGCAGATTATCAGGGTTAACCATGCTAGGAGTAGGTTGCATTTGGTTGAGTATCAATTTTGTGTGTTGAAACGGGTTCAGCTCTTTAGGCAAGGTTGTTGTATTTGTAGTAAAGAATCTCCCTTGACCTAAAAGGTCCTGAAAAGTGATCTGGTCAACCAGGGGTTGGTTAACCTTAGGTACCAATGCTATACTGGAGTTAACTTCCACCTCGTTATCTTCGTTTGTTTTACCCTTTGCTCTAACTAGGTCTAAGATGGTGGTTGATGTGGAGGGAGTTCGGGTTCAATGGTCTTTGGAGGTGAATGATGTGTGGGGCGATAAATGGTGTGTGCGAGGCATAGATGTACGAATATTTAAAATTGAGTAGGGGTTGAACACAAGTAGTTCCAGAGTTACTTGGGGTTCTGTTAGTGGCTCTTCCCAGATTGGGGCTCCCATGTCCATTGGTTGTGTTTGATCCTCCCAGTGAGATCAACAATCTGGCTAGACACTATAAATTTTTCCTTCTTGGCCTTTGGGGTAGCTACGGGCGGCTTTGATGCTTTATTCCCTTTTATTGGAACTGTAGTTGTTGCCGGTGGTGAATTAAATAAGTTAAGTGATAAGGTTGTGACTATGGGGGCTATTATGTAAGAAGAGGTAGAATTGGAGGCCTGAAACTCTATAAAAGTGGGAAAATATTGAGAATCACTGGTTAGAGTTTGCATTACCCGATTAAAGCTTTGTACCTTTGTGTTCAGCTCCTCAATGATGGGTGTCAGCTGAAGTCATGACACTTTGGCCATTGTTTCTTCTGGTGTTTCCCCTGGTAATGGATTCGGCAACATGCCATCAAAGGAATAGTTCTAGACCTCGCTTCTGACCTCCATTCCCACCCTTGGCCATGAACATACTTTGGTGTGGAAATATTTCTCATCAATTTGAAACTTCAACGGTTTCATTTTTAAGGTCGTTTCTGGTACACATGTTGGTCTGATGTAGGTCTGACTGTGGCTGACTCCAAACCACATCTGCACAGAGTAATTATCGAACAAAATCTTTGGAATTCTATGTTGTGTCGCCACTACATCAACCATCTGGTTGTACCAGAACTTGAATGCCTCTTTGTTCACCTCCTTGGTTCTGGGGTCCCCTGATGCCTTCCAAGGTGTGAATTTCATTGCTAACGGTTGACCTGTTGTGAGTTCCACAGGCTTTCTGATTCCTGGAAAAGTCCATTTCCAGATCGCAAATGCCATAATAAGGTAACCATAAATGAACCCAGTGGCTCTCTTGTAGTTATCCTCACAAGCTTCAAATAGCTCATTCAGCAGAAATGAACACCAATTTAATTGTGTCCCCTGGATACTGTGCTCCACAACTGAGATGGTATCAAGTGTACATTCACCCTTTATATAATGCCTCATGGTTTTACTCACAATCAGATAATATGAGAATTTGACTGCTGGCTTGTTTATAAGGTCGATCTTTGCCCCTTTTCCTCCTCTCTTAGTGTCATATTTCTTGTAGTAATCGCCATATCCTGCCTTCTTCGCCCTCTTTGAGACATTTTGGAATGTTTTGGAGACATCTCCACCTTCTTGTGCTAGCCCTGTCAACCTGTGAATATCTTCCACATGGATTGGTATTTATTTTCCTAGCCATAGTGACCCATTCTGGATCCTGCTCAGTAAGAAATTTGTACACTGCATAGCAGCTGTGGTGGTTCCAAACACTAGAAGATTTATGAGGTTTAGTATGGTTGATTGTTGGATACCTATGAAGTCTAGAAATACTCTTGTCACTTCTTGTTCTTCTTCAGTGGCATAGTTTTCCATATAGACTTGTCTCTTCATTGATGGGAATTGGAAATAATCTGTCAGGTCCATGTCGATCAATGACACGTTATCATATTTCCCCACCAGCGACTCCAACTTCTGGATTCTGTCATCGAGCTCCTGCTCAATAACTGTTGTTGTTACCTTGGTCATTTTTTCTCTTCTCTGGCATACTCGCAAAGCTAATCCTTCTCTTTCTTTGTAAATTCATTCCTCTGGACACTCCCTCTGGACTTCTTCTGATGAAGTTGCTCTTGCTGTTGTTGTTGTTTCTGGTTCTAACTCAGAATTCTCCAGCATTCGCGCGCTTTCTTTCATGCAATTTATGTAAGTAACCGACATGCATGAGGTTGATAAGACCCCATAAGTAATTAATTTTTCCTGATTCCCCCACGGCTATAATCATGTGATTAGTTACCGTGATGAGGTGGGTTCTAACAAAGCTGACTGTGACTTCAAGAATTGGGCAGACCTGATGGTTAATGATTATGGCCTAATATGGAAAATTTATTACGGTATGGATGATACTAATTATGGAAATTACTTCTCGAATCTCGGTAATCCTATGGACTGACATGGACATAATGAGTCATGATGATGGAATGATATTCGACACATTTGGCTCTGACATGGATGACATGCTGGACACTACCCTCCCCCCGACCACAATCAGCTGTGTTGTGGTCTCCGCATCACAACTATGAGTTATTTATGTTATTGGATTTTTATTTATTGGGATTTCTATCTAAGCTCTTCTCAGGTGTGAGAGAGTTATTGAATCCATCTATTCTAATCTACCCTAATAACTCCTCTCAGTTGTGAGAGTTATTGAAATTTTAAATGTAAAACTTACTCGTTATAGGGCTTCGAGCATGTGCCATTCACCCATCCTAATAGTATCTGGCCATCCAGTTGTGCTAAAGGAACTGCTCCTGAATCTCGGATCTCAATTATGTGGTATGGTCCTAGCTAATGCATTCTCAGTTTACCTGGAAACTTTTGGAACTTGCTCTCATCTAGTAAAACTTTTCCCCAACCGTAAACGTTTTGCGCTTGATATGGCAATTGTGCCAAGCTTTTTGTCTGTCTTTCTGGACAGTTTGGTGGAATTTTTCTTGGAACTTGTCTTCTTCCAGTTCTTGTAGCTCTCGCAATCTCTCTTTCAGTGAGTCTTCCTCTGACAAGTGTAGTGACGATGCAATTAAGAGGCTCGGTATGACAAACTCAACCGGTACCACTACTTCCTTCCTGTACACCAGCTGGAACAGAGTTTCGTTGTTTATTCTTTTGACAGTTGTTCTGTACGTCCACAAGGTTGTTGGTATACGTTCATCCCAGTCATCTCAATCAGTGTTTCAAATCTTCGTTAGACCCTTTTCCAGAATCTTGTTGAATTCTTCTATTGTACCATTAGCTTGTGGATGGTAGGGACTACTTTTATGATGTTCTACCATGAAATTTTATAGCAAAGATCTAATCGTTGCATTGATGAAATGCATACCTTGATCGCTTGTCATACTTCTCAAGAAACCAAACCTGTTGATGATATTTTCAAATATGAATCGAGCTGTTGTTTCGGCTGTGAAATCCTTTATCAGTATTTCCTCTGCCCACCTGGTCAAATATTCTATCACAGTTATGATATACCTGGCCTATGAGTGTCTTGCAACAGGTGTAATTGGTTCTATAAAATCAACAACCCACTTTTCAAATGGCTGCAGTGCTTTTACAAAGTGAAGTGGTAGCTCATCTCTGTGTGATGGGCGTCTTGTCCTCTAACACACATCGCATTTTTTTACAAAGGCCTTACTTTCCATGTGTATTGTCAGCCACCATAAGCCTGCCTGCAATATTTTCCTCGCCACTGGTTTTTCTCTGACATGCCCTCCCATAACTCCATAGTGGCATTCCCATAGTATGCTTTCCCTCTCATGATCCAGGACACATCTTCGCAAGATTTGGTCTAACCCCATTTTATATAAGTGTCCCGCTATTAGCTAATACTCTCCTACTCGAACTACTATATGTATTTTTTGGGCTGTTGTATATTCATTCGGGCACTGTCCTGTTGTCAGATATGTTGCTATATGATCTAAGTAGTCTAGGATGTATTCTACTCTAAAAATACTAGCATTTGGTATATGATCATCCATAGACCCTCCATTTTCTCTGTTTTTTAGCCTTGACAAGTGGCCAGGACCCACGTTCAGCCTCCCAGGTTTCACTATCACCTCGAAGGTGAACTCTTGAAATAGTAGTATCCATCTACAAATTCTTCCCTCCAATACTCGTTTGTTAACTAGGTATTTCAAAGTTGAATGATCTATGAAAAATTTAAACATACCTCCAAGTAGGTAGTGGCAAAACGTTTGAAGGGAACACACCATTTCCAATGCTTCCCATTTTTTTGTGGTGTAGTTTCTCTCAGGCATTGATAACTTACGGCTTGCAAAATAAACTGGGTGATCAACTGAAGTATCTCCTGGTTGAGCCAGAACTGCTCCAAGTGCAATGCTGGAAGCGTCAATGTGGACATGAAATTGTTTGTCCCAATTAGGGTGAACTAATATGGGCGCACTTGCCAATTTTTCTTTCAAGGTGTTTAGGGTTGTAGTGCATTCTTTTTTCCAATTGAACTACTCTGATTTTTGCAATAGCTTCTCCAATGGGGTGGTTATCTTCGCATAGTTACGGATGAATTGCCTATAGTAGCCTGTGTGGCCTAGAAATGATCTCAACTGCTTCACATTTTTCGGTGCCTCAATATTAACTATAACTGCCACTTTTGCTGGAATAACACAAACCCCTTACTCTCATACAACATGTCCTAGAAATGTCCCAAAGGGTACTGCAAAAATGCACTTCTTTAAATTGAGTGAAATTTGGAGTTTCCTACATCTGTCGAACATTATTCTTAATAATGTTGCATGATCCTTTAATAGGTTGTAGACTGTCTAGTCGTCCATATAGACTTCCAGGAATTGGTGGATGTATTCCCGAAACGCTGCTATCACAATTCATGAAAATATGGCCAGTGCATTTTTCAACCCGAATGACATTACATGATATGAAAATGAGCTCCATTCGGTGGTAAAAATTGTCTTCTTCTTATCTTCCTCATCTATCCTTACCTGATGGTACCCTGAAAATCCATCCGTGAATGAATAAGCCTCATTCCTCACAACATTGTCAAGAACCTCGTCACTAAATGGTGTAGGGAATGGGTCATGAATGCACGCATTTTTGAGGCTCCTATAGTCAACACAGATTCAAATCTCAAACTTTTCCTTTTTACTTTGTATGACTATAGGACTTACCCACTCTGCTTCTTCCACCGGGAATATCAATCCTACCTTTAACATATTATCAATCTTTGCCTTGAATTTTTCTTTCACTCTTGGATTCAGATGATAGGGTCTGTGCTTAACTGGCCTTGTGTCGAGCTTCAAAATTATATGCATCTCCCCCATGTCTCCCTTTATTCCCTTGAACTCTACTACTGAGGATGGGAACAATTCCTCATATTCTTGTAGCAAATTAAATATCTCCTTAGTCATCTTGGCATCCCAATAATAACCAATTGATGCAAGTTTGGGCTTTTCCGTTGTCTCGATGTTCATATTCTTGGTCTTCAATGGTAACAAATGAATTCCTTCTATTTTTGGTCCTTCTTTAATATCTCGCTCTCCCTCCTTTTCTTCAAAATACAGATGCCTATGACCTTCTATATCATCATCATCCATCTCGATGTTTATCTTTTTGCATGCTACCGATTGTCTAATTCTTTGGTTTGAGAGCGGTTTTTCTTCCTCCTCTTGAGTCTCTAGGAAGAATAGTACCCTTTTTATGGCCTACAGTGCTTGAGTGACTAGTTCTGTTCTTCCTTCAAAGGAGAAGCATTGATTAAATTTATCTATAAATGCTTGCCAAGTATTGGTTCCTCTTTTCTTCTCTTCAGTTAGGTACCACACCTGCGGAATCGAATCTAATGAATATACAAACTTGTGTAACCACAACTCTTCTAGATATCCTGTGTTCTTCCATTGGTTCTCACGATACTTCAAGTGTTTCCTGGGGTGTGAGTCCCCTTGTTATATTTCAGTGAATTTTGGTCCTTCTTCTTCCTTGAACCTGGTTTTTAATGTTGTTGCAACTCTATCCCATCGTGACAGGTTGTTGCGGTGGTTGCTCCACCACCTTGCTGATGTGGATTGTAATGCCATATCCATGAGCGAGACCCTATGGTCCACTGGTACCTTATCTTCTATTCTAGAAATAAAGGTATTTACATCATTCATATTGGACAGAGTTGGATAATCTCTTACCTTAGTTCTGATCCAATTGATCCTTCTGATGTTGGCACATCTTCTTGTATTTGTTTCATACCCCCCCTACTTCTAATCATCCCAGACTATCTCCAAGCTTAATTCTGAGCTTTGAACACTTCTCCAACTCACAGTCCCCCTCGCTTTTGGGTTGATATAATCATCTATTTTTCCCACTGTCATTTGATAGAGATGATCTGTAATGTTCCTTTTTCAGGAATGTCAGCAATCTATTCCAGAGATTCACTGAAGGGGAATTTAATGGATATGTCACCTTCTGAAGGAAGTGTGAGATCTGTAGGCTATCTGGCCCTTTTCAAACTCTTTCTATAGAGTTTCTTGAAGAATCCGACTCAAAAGTGAGCTACAGCAATATGAAAACATATACATGAAGAGAAACTTGCTCCAATCTCACAAAATGATAGAGGAACTCATAGCCATCATATTAGCTCATAGCAGCAAAATAAGTGTACAATATCTTGAGGGAAAGAGCACTCAAGAGAGGGAATGATCAACCTCAAATAACAAGTACATGAAAGCATGAAATACACTGCTGCATAAACTGCCCTAGCTATGACTGTGCAGTCTTGCGGAGACACTGCTACATACAATTGTGAAATATAATGATATTACAATATAGCTCAAGAAATGAGGGTGAGTGTGCTCTCAACCCCTAAAAAAATGATACAATGATAATACAACAATCCTCAGGAGGATTGGCTACACTATATGCATAGAATGGGAAAATACCAAAATACCAGAGTTGTCGGGTAGCAGCAGCAACTCATAATAAAAATAGAAGGAGATGGTAGAATCCGCTCTACAATATAAATCAATCTCCTCCAAAGGATTTCCAGAGTGCAAGGCTGATCCTGACACTATAAATCTCTCCCTCCATTGTGATGATGCAAACCCCCACTACAGACTAATTCTGAAATAACACAGTCTATGGAAGGGACTGCACTGATGAAGATGGGAGAAAGCTTGGCCTGCTGCCAAAAACTGAAAATGAGCCCAATAACACTCCTCAATGATATCTCCACTAAATGGAGACTCCTTTGTAACAAATCAAGTCACGGAGTGATGTGGTGAAAGCCTCCATTGCAACCCCAGCAACACAATGTCTTCTTGCTACAAGAATAATGCTGTGATGGAAGAGAATGCTTTGGCCTTGAGCCAAGATGTGGATAAAAATGAAGATCAATTCCTCAAGAGGCCTCTCATGAGGAGGAAATAATCCTAAACAGGAATTCCCCCAGCAACTCTGTTGAATAGCAGGAGTATGCTCCTTGTCTCTCAAAACAATGAAATCAATAATCTATTCATGAGAAAAAATGGTTGTCTTGCCCTCCTCTTATACAAATTGTGAGCTCCCTCTCCATGGACCCCACTCATTAGGGTTTTCCTTCTCAAGGAATCTTCCCCCCTTCTCTATTTCATTGTACCACAATGTGTTTTCCACCTCATAGCCTGTGTAGTTTGACTTTGGTCAACTTGACCTAGCCACTTTGCAATTAACGCTATTCACACATGAGGGTGTGCAAACCAACTCCAAAGATGATCCCATTTCATACTTAGAGGGATTTTATTGAGGTTTTTATTATGAAAATGGGTTTCCTTACCCATTTATTCTCCTCCTAGGTGAAATCAGCAAAATTAATCTTCCAAATTATTGTTGGAAAAATTTGGAACATTATAGTCCTCCCCTCCCAAACGTTGCTTGTCCCCAAGCAACTGCAAGGATAGAACTGGAGAGCCTCCTCTTAAGGCATGGAGTCTATTAAGTGTTTGAGGAATATCTTCCTCATGTGGATCCTCCATCCCCAAGCTATCAGCCATGTAAAATGAGTGACTCTCCAACTGAGAAACTCCTGAAAACCATCCTCCACCTTGGGCTCCTGTAGAATAGGTGGGCTGAAATGTTGAACATGGTAAGCTTCATAGCCTACCCCATGTTTTCCTCTTCTCCACTTATGAAAAATGTGGAGTGAGAGCTAAACTTGGGCTGCAATAGTGTTGCCTTTAAGAGGCAAGATGAAGTCTAGATCCCCAAGGATCTCTCCTCCAACGCTGCAAATCAAGCTGGCCCAAATCATCTCATATGTGATGAGTTGGAATTCATCATCATATGGCATCCAAACAATCATATGGTTCACCTCATGGAAAAATAAATGGTTGAACATGGTGACCATACCATCTCCCATACTCCCCTTGGAGCATGTGCTGCAAAAATAATGGAGGCCTTCTCTCTCAAAGGGCACATCCACTCAATGAGTCTCTCCCTCCTCATGATACATATGGGGCTGCTACTGATATATGGCTAAAACATAATGGTATTCAATAGAGACCCAAGCCACCCCATCAAACATGTAAACCATGAAACGCCTCCTCCAAAAATTCAGACTCTCTAAATAGCTCCTCCCGCATGAAGGAAAGAGGTGAAGCTTGGAAATCATGGGCTGCCCATTGTTTCCCCTGAAACATACACCATGAAAAGTAGGGAGAATCATACTCCCAATGGACATCTTCAACTCATATCCCACTTTCCAAACAAATCGCCCCATGTAAAAAGAAAACTCAGCAACACATGGAAGAAATAACAAATAGGAACAAGTTTTCATATGACAACCGGAAAGTGGATCATAGTTCCACTCATGGAACCTGCGCAGTGCACTCCCTACCTGCATCAAAAAAAAAAACAACAAGTTCTTTTCTAGCCACTTTTTTGCTGCCACAATCATCTCATAAGATGAAAACATGAACATAAAATATGGTGTCAATAGTTCCCACCAAGAATCATGTGGCTTCCCCCACAATCCACCCATGAGATAGCCAATCTAAATGCTGAAAATGGATCTAAGTACATCATCATATAGAACATGAGAAAGGATGATCCTCCTCAATACCACATGCTGATCATATAAATTAAAGGAAGGAAAATAATAATACAGATGTATACCTCCTCTGCCGGGTACTCTGGTCATTGAGCTAAAATGGCTCAACTGAAAGTGCTACTTTACTCCCAATGAGTAGGAAGGTGGTTGTGACATCCTCATCACCATCATCTGGGCTATGCATCTCTCCATATGATGATATATATCCTGCTGGATGCCCTCCCAAATGAAATCCTCTGCCAAGGAAAGATATGCATCAAGATGCATGGAAAAGAAGTCCCCCTTGTGCTGCAAGTAGCATCTTCTCCTTGAGACTAGAGGCTCTAGTCAAGAAGACTCTGCCATGTGAGTAGATGACCATATCCTCTACCATATATATATCATCTCTCTCTGGGTCATCAAGCATACTGCAAGCACCAAGATCCTTAGAGTACCCCAATAAGAGTTAAGATCTCCAGTAAGGATCAATCCTCCTAAAAGACAACGCTGGTGATCTGGCATGTGTAGCTCTCCTGCTGCTGCTGTCTACTACTTTGACATCCCTCATGCCAAATTTTTCCTCCAAACTCTTCACCTCTCCACAATCCAAGAGCGGTGAATCCCACAACATGATGCCTCTCATCCATGATAGATCTGGTGGTCTCCGTGGTGGGATTCCCCTATGTAGTGAGACATCAATGACAAGAGTGGGTTGTACATATGGTTGGGAAACCTTTCCCTTACCCTCCCTGCGTAGTACAACCTTTCTCATTTTTTCCTTAACATTCTGGAATTGAAAAGGGTGTGTGCCTCTCATCACATGATGCTGCTCTTTCTCTCCTCCCCCTTCTTCCAGCTGCAAAATGGCACAATCATGCTGCTCACTGATTGTGCTTGGACCTCCATGTATGAGATCCTAGGGACCTTCCTGCAAGGATGAAATAATCCCTCTTATTGGAGCATGTGCTCCTCCTTCCTCTACATGAGGTACTAGATCAGCTCTATGATTGATAGTGTTGTTGCCCTTCTCCTCATCAACATATGTGGGCAACTCCTCCAAAATGAGATCCTCTTTTGAAAGAGAGACCTCCATGACTCCTTGTACCAGAATGCAAGATGAAGGTCTTGCCTCCAATAAAGAAACATGCAAGATATCAGCCTCCTCTAAGGGTTTCTGAAGTGATCTTGAGCCCATGGACTCCTCCATCACATGCAAGGCTTTTGTTTTTCTAGGAAAGTTTGTTTCCTCCACATGTGTTTCAAGTTTCTTCCCACCAAAATTTTCCTTCAAATCCCTAATGAACGTTGCATAGGAAGAAGTATTTTCATTTTTCAAAAAAAAAGACTCAAATAACCACCATGCATATACTTTACCTCCTAAGTGCAGCGCTGCTACTCTGATGGCTTCATCTTTAGGAATCTGATGCTGCTACAAAAAGGTGTCTAGCTCTTCAATCCAAGCCTTGGCTGAATAAGTATAGGAACCATCAAATATAGATAGAATAAATCTATCCTCATCATGCTGCTTACTCCTCCTCATCATGATCTTGCAAAACTCCGAGAAAGTAATATGATCTCTAAACCTCTGGGTTTGAGATTCATACTCATGCAAGAGACCTCTAAGAGTTCCTTTCTTCGGCATGCCTTCTTCTTCTTTTCTTCTCATGGAAAAGCTGGCCATGTGACTGCATTGTACCCCATGGTGTGTAGCTGCATGCTCGCACTCCTCATGGGAAAATCTAGAGCTGGCCATTGATTCAGCCCTTCTATTTTCTTCTCCAAAAGATTGAGTCTTTTTCCTGCTTATTTCTTGGTCTCCTTGATGAGAATGGGAAGTGCAAGGTTCTTCCTCTTCTTCTTGCTTATCCTCCTTGGAGAGGTTCTTCTTTGCTCTAAAAATGGATGAGATCAAGCTCATCTTCTTCATCTTTATTTCTTCTTCTTTCTTGGGCTTGAAGGCCACAGGCTGAGCCAAGAAAGGTGCTTCGATACCACTATAATGTTCCCTTTTCGGGAATGTCAACAATCATCAATCTATTCCAGAGATTGAATGAAGGGACATTTACTGGATATGTCACTTTCTCAAGGAAGTGTGAGATCCAGAGGCTATCTGGCCCTTTTTAGACTCTGTCTATAGAGCTTCTTGAAGAATCCCACTAAAAAATGAGCTACAACAATATGCAAACATATACATGAAGAGAAACTTGCTCCAATCTCACAAAATGATAGAAGAACTCATTCCATCATATTAGCTCATAGAAACAAAATAAGTGTACAATATCTTGAGGGAAAGAGCACTCAAGAGAGGGAATGATCAAACTCAAAGAACAAGTACATGAAAGCATGAAATACACTGCTGCATAAACTGCCCTAGCTATGACTGCGCAGTCTTGTGGAAACACTGCTACATACAATTGTGAAATATAATGATATTACAATATAGCTCAAGAAATGAGGGGGATTGTGCTCTCAACCCCTAAAAAAAATGATGCAATGATAATACAACAATCCTCAGGAGGATTGGCTACATTATATGCATAGAATGGGAAAATACCAAAATACTGGAGCTGTTGGGTAGCAGCAGCAACTCATAATAAAAATAGAATGAGATGGTAGAATATGCTCTACAATATGAATCAATCTCCTCCAAAGGATTTCCGGAGTGCAAGGCTGATCTCGACACTGGAAATCTATCCCTCCAATGTGATGGTGCAAACCCCCACTACAGACTAACTCTGAAATAACGCAGTCTATGGAAGGGACTGTGCTAATGAAGATGGGGGAAATCTTGGCCTACTACCAAAATCTGCAAATGAGCTCAATAACACTCCTCAATGATATCTCCACTAAATGGAGACTCTTTTCTCTACAAATCAAGTCTCAGAGTGATGTGGTGAAAGCCTCCACTGCAACCCCAGCGACACAATGTCTTCTTGCTGCAAGAATAATGCTATGATGGAAGAGAATGCTTTGGCCTTTAGCCAAGATGTGGAAAGAAATAAAGATTAATTCCTCAAGAGGCCTCTCATGAGGAGGAAGGAATCCTAAACAGGAATTCCCCCAGCAACTCTGCTGAACAGCAGGAGTATGCTCCTTCTCTCTCAAGACAACGAAATCAATAATCTATTCATGAGAAAAAATGGTTGTCTTGCCCTCCTCTTATACAAATTTTGAGCTCCCTCTCCATGGACCCCACTCATTAGGGTTTTCCTTCTCTATTTCATTGTACCACGATGTGCTTTCCACCTCATAGCCTATGCAGTTTGACTTTGGTCACACCTAGCCACTTTGCATTTAGCCCTGTTCACAAATGAGGGTGTGCAAACCAGCTCCAAATATGATCCCCTTTCATACTTAGAGGGATTTTATTGAGGTTTTTATTATGCAAAGGGGTTTCCTTACCCATTTATTCTCCTCCTAGGCGAAATCAACAAAATTAATGTTCCAAATTATTGTTGGAAAATTTTGGAACATTACATGATCCAGAAGCTGAGCATCATCTCTATTGTCGAAAAACTCTGTGTATCGAGGACCTTGATATGGATCAAGTGGCTGGGTGACCCTGACTTCCCCGTCTTCAAATATCATCAGTTCCTTCTTCAAATCTATCACTGCGTAGTTCTCGAAAGCCCAGTCAATCCCCAATAATGCTGGATAGGGATCCTTATCCCCCATAATGTGTATTACCTCAACTTCTATGTATGTCTTAACTCCTGCAACATCAACTTTGACCTCCTCTAGCCTACCTATGGGAAAAATGTAGTACTGGTTTAACATGCGGAGTTATATTGGTGAATATGTCAGCTTTGGCCTTTCCAATGCTTCCCATGTCTTTCTTGGAAAAAAGTTGACATCTGACCTTAGGTTAAGCATTGTGTCCTTAATTTTGAACCCCGCAACTTGAGTGTTGACCCAGAATTCTTTCCATGTTCTCCTCTTATTTATTTTGACTCTCCATATGTATTTATGTGTCATGTCATTTGATTCTCCTGGTTCTGTGGTATCCTGCACCACCATTTCCAGGTTATGTTTCAACTGTTCCAGCATTGGCGCATTGGTAACAAAATTTAGAAACAGTTGGAACCATTCTTCAATCATAGTACTTGTACTAGCTTGGTTCTCTTTATCTACCTTGGGCTATGGTAACCCAACGCCCTTGCTTCCCCCAATTTGGGCAAAGTTTTCCACTGCTTCTTTAAAGTATTGCTTTTTTCTTTCTGGCTTAAACATTGGCTTTAGAGATGTTGGCCTTATTAGTTTTATCAGATTTGTAGTCCATGCATCTTCCCTGGTTCTTTTTCCTCCTCGTGTCACTGTAGCTACATTCCACATAGCTTGACCCTCTATTATTCGCGGCTCTGCATTTACCAAATTTGTTCCTCTTTGTTTGACTCTTTCTTCCCATCTTTTAATTATCTCTGGGAAGTCTTCTATTGCATGCGTGTTAACTCTGCACTGAGAGCACCAGGGCCTTCTAAGAATTGGACATTCCCTAGCCATGTGGCCTTCTTGGTCACATTTGTAGCATTGCACTAGTTCTCTTCCTCCAGCTCGGCCTCCTCTCTATTGAGCATTGGAAAAGGTATGAATTCACCATGTATTTTCTCATCTTTTTCCTTTAAACATAACTCTTTTTATTCTAGAAAGGTGATTTATTGTAGAATTATGATAGAATTGCAAAGACTTATGTTTATTGTGAAAAGTGACTAAAAACTGCCTTTTATTGTAAAAACAAGAAACAAATAGTGTAAACAACTATTCGAGAGGCAAGGCTAAAGCAAGAGTAACTGTTGTTCCTCCAGTAATAGACCATATCCAGTAAAAGAGAAGGAAATCAGAACTCATAGCTAAGAGAAGACATGGAACAACATGACTACAGCCGAAGAAGATCAAGCGATAGCTAATGAAAGAAAAGGAGAGAATCCCTTAGGATCTTTTGATCCTGAGGGATCATTGTTTAGTCTTATCTTATTCCTTGTATTATCCATCGAAATTGTTATAAAAGGAAATTCCTTTAGAGATTGAAGGAGTCAAATTATTGATTAAACATTTCTCTTGTAACCCTTCATTTTCTTATTGACTCTCATGATCAGAGAGCGACCGCTGTAAACACTATTTATGTTTGATTAATATAGGAACGTGTTTCCGTCCCATTTATTAGCTCTGCAGTAGCCCAACGGTGTTCACTGGTGGCTAAGGGCCCGGCCCTAATGGATCGATCTACTGTTTGTATCTCTATATTTCAATTATTGTTGTGTGATAGTTTGTGGTTGTTTTCATTACATTTGCAAGTTAATTGGTTTTTTGTTGAATTACTGATTGATTTCGTTATGTTAATGAATTGAATTGTTGTTCCATTTTGACAAGGATCTTAATTCCTGTATCATTCATCTTGTTATGCCTTACAAATATTTTTTGTTCAATATTTAATTCCATTTTTTGTTCCAGTTGATTGTTGTTCATTTCGGATTGCTGCTTAGCAACGTTTGTTGTGGACAAGGTTTGGTGTTCAATAGAGTTCGTTATTTGATTCCATTAAGTTAAGATTTGTTTTTCAGATTCATTAGTTAGTATTTGTTGTTCGATTCTTCTAAGTTACAGTTTGCTACTCATTTATATTGCTGTTCAATTCGAGTGTGTTGTTCATTTCCAGTTCATTAGTTTACAGATTGCAAAGAGTTTGCTTTTAAAGAGTTTTCCTAGTTTAATTTCAATAGCAGCTTTAGTTTAATTTCTATTTCCCTTTAATTGCTTTAAAGTAGGACTGTCAACTGTAGAGAATACTGGTTATTTCTTCCACATTCCCAGATTTATTTTCTTGTTCCAGTTTGATTTCAATTCCATCAATTTCTAGAGGAATGAGTTATTGTTGTTGTATCCTTGATTGATGTTTACTGAGTGAGTAGTTGGATTTCAGAGCATTTGAGTTCATGTTATTGTAATTAGATTTCTTTTCCAAGAATCCTTTTACTCTTGTATTTAGAACACTATGCTACATCTTACAAAGCATTACTCTTATCCTGAATTGCAGCCTCAGACAGAGTACACTCTTGAAACAAAAAGTCGTTCCTGGATTGATGATTAATGTAGGATAAATAGGTCTTAAAAATATACCTTTTATACCTCAACATTTTGGTGCTATTGTCAGGGAGAGTGTATTCCATTTAGAAGGAGTGATGCACATTTGAATTTTTTTCTGCTTAGGAAGAATTGGGTATTAAAGATAGAAGGTAAGAACCTGCACACCGAGCAAGAAACATACTTGCTCACGGCCCGCTTCATAGCAGAATTGGGTAAATTATGTTTTTAGGTAGGAATGAAGACTTGTTTTTTTGAATGAATAGAAAAGCTAAAAAAAAAAAATTCCTCCTAAACCCTAAAAACCTAAGGGACCGGTGACCCTTGGGCGAACAAATTTCATTGATGAAATCCTTAATAAAACTGAATCTCAGCCATTAGTAGGACCTAGGAAAGTTATTTCTAGACAAACTACTAGTTCCCTTCAGGCCACAAAGTCACCATCTATAGCCTTTGCTGAGGTACATAGTCAAACGGAAGGAATTGAGCAAGATTCCCAAGAAATTGAGAATTCTCGCATAATTTCTCCACAAGAAGGGAACTCTAGTAATCTCCGTGAAGGAGAAGGGGAATCAAGGGAAACAGAAGAACCAAAATCTCCTCTTGAAGTAATCTAAACAGTGAGCAGCCCAGATAAGGAAGTGCTATCAATATCATTCAAAGCAAACCTAAAGGACTTGAATCTCCTTAGATAGTAGGCCAGTAGGGAACACTTATTATTCCGGATCAAGGGAGTGATGTCAAGGTCATTCCTATTCCTTCTATTCATCCTAGGAATTCCCTCGAAATCCCAGAAGGATATTGGCACATATTTGATCAAATGGCCCAGAACCAAAACTAGAAAACACCTCAACAAACTTCCACACTACAATATCCCATAGCGAACACTGCAGTTAATGCACCTATGAAGGCCATTCCTCTTCAACATATTCCTACATTCCATGGCTTAACATCGGAAGATCCAGATGAATTTTTGTTTGAATTCGATGTATTATGCAGGGGGTATGACTATACCACCGATCCCCAAAAATTAAAATTATTTCCTTCCACATTAAAAGGAGCAGCCTTACGATGGTTTATGGGGTTAGGTGGAGGTGTTATAAATGATTGGGACCAGATGAAAGCTGCGTTTCTAAAGAAATATCAGGATTATTGTAGTTCCAAGGAACTAAAAGACGAAATATTTCAGATGACAGCAAAACCTAACGAAACACTGGAGGAATTTGTAGAATGCTTTCAATACAACCTCCATAGATCACCTTATGCATCTTTTCCCTTACCTGATAATGTGTTGAAAACTACATTACTTAAAGGGATGAAGGAAAAATGGGTTGAAACATTAAATATTATGGGAAAAGGTGATATATATCAGGAAAGTTTTGCTGACATTATTGATTTGTGTATTAGGAGCTCGAGAGGTAGCACAAGGCTAAAATCAGCAGAACGTGACATGATCACAAGGGATAATAAGACCTCCAGTGAAGGTGTAACCCACGTAGAGATTGGTAATCTGCTGGAAGATTTTAAAACTGATATTCTAGGGACTCTAACAATGTCGTTCGACATTATGCAAGCCAAACAAAAGAAAGCAGAAGCAAAACAAAACTTGGAAATATTCTATCCTAAGTGCAGGAAGAAACATAGCCATAAACAGTGCCCGCTAGATATAATCAAAGTCTGTGCCATCTGCACAAAATATCACTCCACAAAAGGTTGCCCCTCGCTCCCTGGATTAAAGCAGTCTACAAAGAGGCAGAATAAGAATTAGAAATGGTATGCCTACTTAATCAGCGCCGACAATGGCAACCACGACAAATAGGTATGCCAATCGATCCATCCTCTTCTTTTCAACCTCCTCAATATAATGCTCAGCAATATAATGAAATGTGGCAAAATCAGCCACCTTTCCCCAATTGGTCACAATAGACATTTCCTACATCACCATGGAAAAATCAAACAAACCAAACTAATTGGCCAAATTTTCCTTTCTGCCCACCGTTTTGGCAAAACAATGCTTATCCAACACAATGGTCCCTCTCCACTTCACAGAGTCAAACATGGCAGTCAAACTGGAAAAGACCTACAAATCAACCAGTTGGAACAATCCCTCTCTCTCAACCTACACTGCCAACCCCCTATACATTACCACAAAACCCCCAAACCAATTTAAGACCACAACTCCCAGCCCAACCCAACCCCAACCCAAACAATAGGCCAATTCAGTCTATCCAAATAATGGAATCACCAGAACTAGAAACTGAACCGAGGGAGTGCAATGACCTTCAATTGAGATCTAGGCACATAGTAGAAACAGAGGGAGACAAAAATTTTCAAATTGAAGATCTGTTATCTATAGAACAAACATTTCAAAAAGAGAATGTGGCGCAACAACAAACTCAACAACAAGCAACCACCTCTTCTCCACCATTCCCAAAATGATTAATCATACCTCGCCCAATAGAATATCCTGATTTTGATCTTCTAGGAGAATTAAAAAATTTGTGTATAAAAATCCCTCTCCTCCAAGCTATCCAAGACACTCCTATTTATGCAAATACAATCAAGGAATTATGTATAAAGAAGCCAAATAGGAGAACAAAAACCAACCCAACTGTCCAAGTAGTCGGTACTCTATCTGACTTATCATCAGGAATGGAAAGACCTGTAAAATATGAAGACCTAGGAAATCCTATAGTGACGGTGCAAATCAATGGGCAATCATTTCCAAATTCCTTAGTTGATTTGGGAGCTAAAATTAATGTCCTAACAACCATCACTTGTCAAAAACTTGGCATTACATCATTAGATTCAACAATAACCTTATTGGAATTGGCTGACTGATCAGTAGTCAAACCAAAAGGTACACTACAAGATGTAATGGTATCTGTAGATTCTTGGGAGTACCATGTCGACTTCCTGATTATCAACCCAAAGAACCGGCTAGATGGACACCCGCTAATCCTAGGTAGACCTTGGTTGGCAAATGTTGATGCTTACATTGGCTGTCGACAAGGCAACATGACTATAATAAGGAGAAACTATGTCAAGAACTTAGCTTTATATCCCCCAGCCCAACCAAGCCTATCAATAATCAAAAAAAGGAAGCAACTTGTATCATATCTCATGGAAAATATGAGATCACCACTAACTATAGAATATGCCCTCAATTTTAAAGATCAAATAGAGGATGACATTATTAATATCTTCATTAACAAATCAAAAATCAGATCCCATCTGCAATGTCACATGATCAAGGTAGCATTTGATAATGAAGAAGAAGAAGATATTATAAAAGACATACATGATCAATCAATACCCACTAACTCTTTTTACAATAGAAAAATTGTGGAAATTGAACTGGGAAAAACTCTAAACATTAACAAAAACTTGACTGCTGAACAAAAATATAAGGGAGCCTTTGCATGGGATTATCCAAACATGAAGGGACTTGACCCCCAGTTATGTACACACCACATCTACCCAGAAAAATATGCTAGACCCATTCGCCAACCCCAACGAGGATTAAACCCTCACCTTAAAGATATTGTGAAAGCTGAATTACAAAAGCTATTGGATGTCAATTTCATTTACCCAATATCTGATAGCAAGTGGGTGTCTCCATTAGTAGTGGTTCCAAAGAAGAACGGAAAGTGGAGAATATGTGTAGATTACCAAGAACTAAACAAAGCAACCCAGAAAGACCACTTTCCCCTTCCCTTCATTGACCAGGTATTAGATACATTGGCAGGAAATAAATTATTTTCTTTCTTGGATGGCTTTAGTGGGTACAATCAAATTTAGATTGCCCCTGAAGACCAAGACAAAACTACTTTTACCTGTCCTTGGGGATTTTCCTATCGAGTTTTACCCTTTGTCCTATGCAATGTCGTTGCTACATTTCAGAGGGCCATTCTCATCATCTTTTTAGATTTAATAAATGAAGGGCTTGAAGTGTATATGGATGACTTCACACCTTATGGAGATGATTTTGAGTCAGCATTAGAAACTTTGGAAAATGTGTTGCAAAGATGTATTGACACTAGGCTTTGCTTAAGCCATGAAAAATGCCATATGATGATGACCAAGGGACTCATCTTAGGTCATTACATCTTAGCAGCTGGAATACAGGTAGATCCAGCTAAAATTCAGATAATTTTGTTAATACCTACTCCTACCACACAAACAGAGGTACGTAGCTTTCTCAGATTTTTTGGTTACTATAGAAGATTCATAGAACATTATTCTCGAATAGCTGCACCTTTAGATGCACTAATAGGAAATTTTGATTTCATTTGGACAGATAAATGTGACCATGCTTTCGAGGATCTCAAAAAGCTTGTATCAATAGCCCCAGTGCTGAGGAGCCCAAATTGGGATTTTCCATTCCAAATTTCATCTTATGCCTCAGACACAGCCATTGGAGCAGTGCTTGGGCAAGAAGAGGATAAGAAACCATATGCAATCTATTATATTATAAGAAATCTATCTCCTACTGAATTAAACTATACTATGACTGAGAAAGAATTTTTAGCTAAAATACATGCTGTAAATAAGTTTAGACATTATATAATTGGGCATCCTGTAGTTTTATATACAGATCACTCTACCATAAATTTTTTAGCAAATAAACCTGTTGCAAATGGTAGATTAACAATATGTTTGATTTTGTTGTAGGAATTCGATATCACAATAAAAGATCGACCTAGAAAAGAGAACCCTGTAGATGATTTCCTGTCATGAATGCCAAAGACAATAGATGCAGCAGCAGTCGAAGATCACTTCCCAGATGAGCATTTTTTTTCTTTTACTGTTAGAACCCCATGGTATGATAATATAGAAAATTACTTAGCAATAGGTAAATTACCTAAACATCTAACGCCTAATGAACGAAAACAAAAAATACAGCATAGTACTTGATTCTCTTGGATCGGGGGCTACCTATTTCATACAGGGTCAGATATGAAAATCAGAAGATGCGTCTGAGAGGATGAAGTATTTGATATTCTAAAAGCATGCCATGATGGGTTGTGTGGTGGACATTTTGCAGATCGTAGAACTGCCCACAAGGTTTTACAGATAGGCTACTATTGGCATACCATTTTTAAAGACGCTAAAAAGTTTGTACAAGCCTCTGATAGCTGCCAAAGGGCGGGTCGCCTTGGATAGTCCGACGAAATGCCTTTGAAACCAAAATTAGTAATCGAACCATTTGAACACTGGGCACTCAACTTTGTTGGTCCCATTAACCCACCATCAAATCAAAGAACATACATCCTAGTTGAAACCGAGTATGTTATTAAATGGGTTGAAGCAGAGGCACTTTCGAAAACTATAGAAAACTCTGTAATACAATTCTTTTTATAGATATTTGTGCGATACAGCCTCCCAAGGGACATAATTACAGATGGAGGACTGCAGTTCTTAGGTAACAAACTTTCTAAAACATTAGAAAATTACCACATTCAGCACAAAATCACAACTCCATACCACCCACAGGCAAATGGCCAGGTAGAGAGCATGAATAAAGTGATCAAATCTATACTGACAAAAATAGTTGCCTCACATAGACGTGACTGGGCTTACATATTTCCAGAAGCCTTGTGGGCGTATTGAAAAACATGGAGAGGTACCACGAGGTATTCACCATATCAATTAGTATTTGGAAAAGAGCCCATCTTTCCGATAGAGTTTGAAATTCAGACATTAAGAACAGCCCAGGAGGTGGGTTTAGACTTAAATGAAGCCCGGGTCAGAATATTACAGAAAATCAATGAGGTGGATGAAATTAGGCTCTCTGCTCTTCAGCACACTACATTAATTCTGTTAGCCCCCCTATGAAATTCTTGACAAGCAAGCTTGGGGCTATGTCATTTTGGAGACCTTCAAGGAATGCATCTCCCTTGAAGACACATCATCCTTGAGGTCTCTATGTGCTTTGCCTTATACAAATCCCCTCTACTGTTTCCCTAGCTCAAAGCCTTCATTTACCCCTTGTACCCCTGCAAAATGTCCCTTTTCCCTTTTTTCTCCTTCTATCAAAGTGTCTCTGCTCCCCTCTATTTCCCCCTATCAACCCTCTAAACCCCTCCAAAATCCCCTTCAAATTTTTCCCACACCCTTTGTTTCCCCATTTTCCCCCTCCATCTCCCTATCGTTACCCTTTGGGCCTCAAAATACATTAGAAATGGGTTAAAAACCCACTCCTGACCTTATAATAGGCCTAAGCCCCCTTCTCCGCTAGCCCAGCGCCTTTCCACTCCATATAGCCTGGCGCCATGAACAAGGCTTTTTCCCTGCGGGGGTTTTTCTCTGTCCGTAGAGTCAAACCATGGAGCCCCCGTAGTTGACTCCTTGGGATATGGGATGAATCAAATCAACGGTTGTTATTCACTACGGGGGGTCGCTCCAAAATTCCCGTGCCCGTACACCTTGGCCCCCCGCAGTCCATCCCCACCATCTGTTTTTATCCCGCAAATCAATGGCTCACGGTCCATTCATTTCGAGGGCATTCCTGACCATCAATCTTGGTTGATCGGACGATCCTCATTGACCCCGCTGCCTCCGTTGTTTTCCACGTTCAAATCCTAGATCGCATCTCCGTTGTCCATTCGCCCGACAGATTGACAGAGCGGAGCCCATCCACCCTGTGGTCCCTGCTGCACTGTTCATAAACCGTCAGTTTATTCCGCACCACCCTCGCGCGCTTGGTGGTTTTTCCCCGGAGGCCAGCGATTCCAATCACCTTTCACCACTTGTCCTCTTGTACGTTTTTGAAACCACTTTTCCCGCCCGTTAAAGTCATCCCCCGCGCATTATCTGTCAGATGTGGGTGCCCAGCGAAATGATCGTCGATCGTCCGATCTGAGACGGGCCATCCAACGGCCATCGCCCGCTCAAGATGCACGAAGTCTAATGAAGTTGCATGCGCGATATCTCACGTCATGGCCCGCCATCCGTCGTCCTCCGCCGTTGATCTCAGCCACGATCAACGGTCTAGATTCGTCTACCTGCCGTTGACCATTCCACCATCGCCCCGGCCTCCACATCATCCGTCCATGTGTCTTCACCATACGCCACGTCACCCCACGTACACCCTCTGTACATGCGCCCATTCCATTACGTATAATCAGTTCGTTTCGTGTTTTTTTAATGTGTTTTCGTTTGTTTTCCACGTATATTCACTCTACGGACCGTCAACCCCTGCCAGAGCGATTCTCACTGTTTCCTCTGCAAGTTTCACCTCCATCACTCCTGCATGGCCATCTCCTCCATCCGTCCACATCATCCATTTCCCATCCATTTTTTTCTTCACAGATATTGTGTTGTTGCAGGGTTTTCAACAGTAAATGACCGCCATGATGCGTGATCTCTGTCACAGTGATAGAGGGATCAATGAAGACCAGGTGCAGAGGTTATATTCAGAGCTTAATGTTACAGGAAGCATCTGGAGGGTTGCTTGCACCATTAATTCATCAAAGGATAGATTTTAAAAATCTACCAACCCTCGGGCACCATTGAAGCTCGAAATTCACAGACAGAGACAGCACAGGAACATCAGAGAGCTCGAGGCAAGAAATAGGAGACTTCTGCAGGGACTTTTAGAAGGCAAAAGTACAATTTGGAAGACCCCGTGGATATCTTGGACGGTCCTATGCACAGAGAGATAATATTATTAGGTTTTCCGTATGAGCAGAGCATTCTCCCATGAAAGGACACGGTACACATCATTTTTCAGTCTACTATGTGCCTCAAATGAAGATCTACGCCCTTTCAGCAGTCCTACATCATCAAGAAGCATTTGTTACACAGTATGGATACCCTAGCATCATTATTTCACTAGTTTGTCCAGTCAACAGAGAATGGCAGTAGTTCTGCAGCCAGAGTACCAGAAGTAATTGCATAGATTTAAAGCAGAATGGGTTGCGGCCTTCCTCCTCTTTGAGCATTAATTCTTCATTTAATTCTTCACCTACCATCTTTTGCTCTGTTTTTTCCTATAAGAATCCAGAAGAACACATTGTAAAGGTTGTTGCTCAGTTGTTCGGCTGTTGCTATTAGAGGGATTCAGTTTGACTGTTAGAACAGTCTTGGGAGGGAGTTACAGAGTAGTTTGTATGTAATAGGTTGGGAGGAGAAAGTTTGGATTGTATTAGCCATTGAGCTTATTGTACATGACTGGTTTTGCATCAATTAATCAAAGCATATTTCACAAGATCCTGGTCTATTACTATTGGTGATGTTTTTCCTAACTCTGTTTATTACATTTTCATACTGTTTCATGTTCTTCTGGTAGGCAACAGAAGTATAGCATAGGATTCACCCTTGTTAGGTGCCCTATGTTCCTGCTCTCCCTACCTTTAATGTTTTCTGCTTTATTTGTATCTAAGAGTGAATTCATGTGGTTTAACCAGCGCAGTGGATGTTATTGCCTACTAGCTGATGTATGAACTTAGGGGTTTGCTACTTGGATGTTTCTTTGTCAAATATATCTCTGTTTTTTCCCTTGGAGTTGCTAAAGTAGACCTGGAGTTAAATGACCTCTAGTCCAATCTATAAGCAGCCCCTTTGTCCCTCTTTGAGAGCTGCCTTGAGTATGTCCAAGCAGGTCTGGAGTTAAATGACCTCTGACCTGATCTATAGACAGAAATCTGGTTGTCTTTCCTTCGGTCACCTTCTTTCCTTAATGTTCCATCCCATCATCTATCTAAAAGATCCTTTAGTGTAGATGACTTGCCCTGTGGAAGCCTTGGCTAGTTGTTGCATGTAATTTCCTTTCATGACTTCATAGCCCAATGGATGGCACTTTCTTGGCCTATCCCCTTCGCTGAAATATCCTGCTGCCTTGTTCCTTTCTCCCATTACCTTCTCAGTTTATGATCTCCTAACCAACCTAGCAACCAACCAACCAAATCATTTTAAACCCCCCTCTATGCTTCATAACTAGCTTAACACCTCAGTTTAAGCCTCAAAGATACATCATTCTTTGCTTTATTGGAGAGATCCCTCTCCGGGTCCAGGAGGGCTAGATCCTAGGGCCCAAAAGTGGTTCTGATGTTGTCTCATCTTTTGGTCTTGCCAATCTGGCCAAAACATGGGAACCCCAACATAATGGTGACTCCACTGAGGAAATTTGAGTGCATTACACTTTGAACATCCCTAGGCATTCAAACCCACAAATCTCTGGTTAGATTGGCAGAAATTCATCCCTTTCTTGAATCATCCTCCGTTCGTTGTGTGTCTCATACTCTTAGACAAAGCCTGGGAAGGGCCAGGTAGCCTCCAGATCTCACCCTCTTCGGAGGTGACATATCTGGTAAACGCCCTCCCAGTCAATCTCTGGTTGGAGTTTGTTGTGTTTTGAGGTTATTCCTGAAAGGTGACATTACCTAATTGCTGATGGTGGACAGCATCCTACTTCAAACATTCATAATCTTCCACCTGGCGACTCCACACTCCCTATGATCCAAAGACCTAATGACTCCACTGGTAGAAGACTCTAAACTGGTTGAGAAGAAGCAGTAGCCTTCTTTGCATAAATATAGATCCAAACATGGACAGAGACACAAAGTATGATGATTTGTATGATAAATTATGTGAAATAACTGAAATGTTTGGTAAAGTGCTGGAAACGCATATGGCTAATATGAATGCAAATGATGATTATTCATAACAACCTATGCCTTCTCCAGAACAAGAGCAAAATCAAGACCTAGACAATGAGGAGGACATGTATGATACTCAAGAATCTGTAGGCGATGAGGAGGAAGGTAATCAGGAATTGCCTGATTGCTTACCTATGCCTTGTGTTATGCTGATCAAAGAATATCAGGACCTTTTAGCAAAGGCTGATAGGGAAAGCTTCCTTGAAGAAACACGAGACCACATAAAAGAGGTAGAGCTTGATGTGGAAGAAGAGGATCAAAGAAACATCCAGCCTCCAAATCAGCTTACACAAGAGAACGAGGACTGCTCTTTTTCTGTCCGTAATGAGAGGGAAGCTCCTTTTTCGATAGAAGAGGAGGTTGATCAAATATTAAACCAGCAGTCCACCCCAGAAGTCTTCTATAGGACACACTCTCTTGCTCACTCCTCTTTTGAGTTTGATGATTCAGATTCAGAGGACTCCTCTGTGGATCAGAGTAAAGGAAGATCTACTGAGAATCCATTTCATCTGATTGGTAACACTACTTACATTCCTGATTCTCCCATCTTTGATCTATATAATGATGATGTTTCCCAAATAGAAGTAGATTTTGCTGAGCCATAATTAACAGATTTGTGGGAGGACAATCAGTTCCATCAACCCCAGAGAAGCAGTGAAACCAGTCAGCCTATCTATGATACTGATGGGGAGAGCTATGACATTATAATAGTAGAAGAAGATTCTCTGAGTCTTCATTCTGCTTCACCACAGATCATCAGTGAGATTGGAAACCAGCAGTTTTTCTTTTCAGAAGACGAGGAGGAAAGCAAAGAAGAGATTCTGGAGCAGAATGTAAGAAAAGAGCTTTCTCTTGAAAAAGAGGAAGCAATGGACCAAAACCCTGCTCAAGAATACATAGATCTTCTCACAGAGCTCAGCACCTCAGAGAAAAATATATCAGAGCTCTAGGAGGACGACACTGCCATATATGATGAGTCCTCTAGTTCAGAAGATGAAGAAGATTCTCTTCTTCAAGAGAGTCTTATCCTTGATCCAGTGGAAGAAGAGGAAGTCCTGGTTGAAGCATGCTTGCCAGATATTCATAACCAGGTATCATTTCATGATCCTTATGCACATTTCCTGCATATACTTGAAGAAGGATCAAGGGTCTTTTTGAGAAGCATGTTGCAAATAAAGAGAAAATTTTTCAAGGCTACTATTATGGAACAAGAAGAGTGGGAGCTGCCCTGCCTATCCAGCATGCTCAAGGAATTGAGCAAGAAGGACCAGCCATGGGATCATTTGATGGACTGGTTACATTGGAAGACAATGTTTGTAAGCTAGACTTGTAAATATTTCAGTAGAGTAGGGTAGGTAGGAAAAGCTCAATAAAGCTCAACCTATGAGCAGGGAGTTAGTTGTTTCAATTTCTGTCTTAGAATGTAGAGAAGAAACCTGCTAGACAGTCTAATCCTAGCAGGTAGTAGTGTAGGTAGAGAAACATGTGAGACCAACAATCTAATCTGGTCTCATGGAGCAATAAGGGTAGAAGTAGAATAGGTTTTTTTTCTTATTTGCAAATAAAATGATGTAAAGGGTTTGCTAGCTCAAATGAACCCTAAGGAAAAAAGAAATGCTAGGATTGTAGCGTGGGTAGGTAGACTGATTGGGAAGAATGTTTCTGCTGATGTAACATGTTCATATTGTGGCAGCTGATCAAAGAAAGGGATGTGCCAAGCAGCAGGCAACTGGCCTACTCCAAAGATCATTTTTGGTTTCTTGCCTCCTTCAAGAAGAAGCCATCCCCATGTGGAGCCACTGTTAGCCCCCCTATGAAATTCTTGACAAGCAAGCTGGGGGCTATGTCATTTTGGAGACCTTCAAGGAATGCATCTCCCTTGAAGACACATCATCCTTGAGGTATCTATGTGATTTGCCTTATACAAATCCCCTCTACTGTTTCCCTAGCTCAAAGCCTTCACTTACCCCTTATACCCCTACAAAATGTCCCTTTTCCCTTTTTTCTCCTTCTGTCAAAGTGTCTCTGCTCCCCTCTATTTCCCCCTATCAACCCTCTAAACCCCTCCAAAATCCCCTTCAAATTTTTCCCACACCCTTTGTTTCCCCATTTTCCCCCTCCATCTCCCTATCGTTACCCTTTGGGCCTCAAAATACATTAGAAATGGGTTAAAAACCCACTCCCAACCTTATAATAGGCCTAAGTCCCCTTCTCCACTAGCCCAGCGCCTTTCCGCTCCATATAGCCTGGCGCCGTGACCAAGGCTTTTTCCCTGCGGGGGTTTTTCTCTGTCCGTAGAGTCAAACCATGGAGCCCCCGCAGTTGACTCCTCGGGATATGGGACGACTCAAATCAACGATTGTTATTCACTATGGGGGGTCGCTCCAAAATTCCCGTGCCCATACACCTTTGCCCCCCGCAGTCCATCCCCACCATCCGTTTTTATCCCGCAGATCAACGGCTCACAGTCCATTCATTTCGAGGGCGTTCCTGACCGTCAATCTTGATTGATCGGACAATCCTCATTGACACCGCTGCCTCCGTCATTTTCCACATTCAAATCCTAGATCGCATCTCCGCCGTCCATTCGCCCGACAGATCGACGGAGCGGAGCCCATCCACCCTGTGGTCCCCGCTGCATTGTTGATAAACCGCCGATTTATTCCGCACCACCCTCGCGTGCTTGGTGGTTTTTCCCTGGAGGCCAGCGATTTCACTCACCTTTCGCCACCTGTCCTCTTGTACGTTTTTGAAACCACTTTTCCCGCCCGTTAAAGTCATCCCCCGCACATTATCTATCGGACGTGGGCGCCCAGCGAAATGATCGTCGATCGTCCGATCTGAGACGGGCCATCCAACGGCCATCGCCCGCTCAAGATGCACGAAGTCTAATGAAGTTGCATGCGCGATAGCTCACGCCATGGCCCGCCATCCGTCGTCCTCCGCCGTTGATCTCGGCCATGATCAACGGTCCAGATTCGTCTGCCTGCCGTTGACCATTCCACCGTCGCCCCGACCTCCACATTATCCGTCCATGTGTCTTCACCATACGCCACGTCACCCCGCGTGCACCCTCCATACATGCGCCCATTCCATTACATATAGTCGGTTCGTTTCGTGTTTTTTTAATGTGTTTTCGTTTGTTTTCCACGTATATTCGCTCTGCGGACCGTCAACCCCCACCAGAGTGATTCTCGCCGTTTCCTCTGCAAGTTTCACCTCCATCACTCCTACATGGCCATCTCCTCCATCCGTCCACATCATCCATTGCCCATCCATTGTTTTCTTCACAGATATTGTGTTGTTGTAGGGTTTTCAACAGTAAATGACCGCCATGATGCGCGATCTATGTCACAGTGACAGAGGAATCAATGAAGACCAGGTGCAGAAGCTATATTCAGAGCTTAATGTTACAGGAAGCATCTGGAGGGTTTCTTGCACCATTAATTCATCAAAGGACAGATTTTAAAACTCTACCAACCCTCCAGCGCCATTGAAGCTCGAAATTCACAGACAGAGACAGCACAGGAACATCAGAGAGCTTGAGGCAAGAAATAGGAGACTTCTGCAGGGACTTTTAGAAGGAAAAAGTACAATTTGGAAGACCCTGTGGATATCTTGGACGGTCCTATGCACAGAGAGATAATATTATCAGGTTTTCCGTATCAGCAGAGTGTTCTCCCATGAAAGGACACGGTACACATCATTTTTCAGTCTACAATGTGCCTCAAATGAAGATCTACGCCCTTTCAGCAGTCCTACATCATCAAGAAGCATTTTTTACACAGAATGGATACCCTAGCATCATTATTTCACCAGTTTGTCCAGTCAACAGAGAATGGCAGTAGTTCTGCAGCCAGAGTACCAGAAGTAATTGCACAGATTTAAAGAAGAATGGGTTGCGGCCTTCCTCCTCTTCTGAGCATTAATTCTTCACCTACCATCTTCTGCTCTATTTTTTCCTATAAGAATCCAGAAGAACACATTGTAAAGGTTGTTGCTCAGTTGTTCAGTTGTTGCTGTTAGAGGGATTCAGTTTGACTGTTAGAACAGTCTTGGGAGGGAGTTACAGAGTAGTTTGTATGTAATAGGCTGGGAGGAGAAAGTTTGGATTGTATTAGCCATTGAGCTTATTGTACATGACTGGTTTTGCATCAATTAATCAAAGCATATTTCACAGGATCCTAGTCTATTACTATTGGTGATGTTTTTCCTAACTCTGTTTATTACATTTTCATACTGTTTCATGTTCTTCTGGTAGGCAACATAAGTATAGCATAGGATTCACCCTTGTTAGGTGCCCTATGTTCCTGCTCTCCCTACCTTTAATGTTTTCTGCTTTATGTGTATCTAAGAGTGAATTCATGTGGTTTAACCAGCGCAGTGGATGTTATTGCCTACTGGCTGATGCATGAACTTAGGGGTTTGCTGCTTGGATGTTTCTTTGTCAAATCTATCTCTGTTTTTTCCCTTGGAGTTGCTAAAGCAAACCTGGAGTTAAATGACCTCTGTTCCGATCTATAAGCAGCCCCTTTGTCCCTCTTTGAGAGCTGCCTTTGAGTATGTCCAAGTAGGTCTGGAGTTAAATGACCTCTGACCTGATCTATAGACAGAAATCTGGTTGTCTTTCCTTCGGTCACCTTCTTTCCTTAATGTTCCATCCCATCATCTATCTAAAAGATCCTTTAGTGTAGATGACTTTCCCTGTGGAAGCCTTGGCTAGTTGTTGCATGTAATTTCCTTTCATGACTCCATAGCCCAATGGATGGCACTTTCTTGGCCTATCCCCTTCGCTGAAATATCCTACTGCCTTGTTCCTTTCTCCCATTACCTTCTCAGTTTATGATCTCCTAACCAACCCAGCAACCAACCAACCAAATCATTTTAAACCCCCCTCTGTGCTTCATAACTAGCCTAACACCTCAGTTTAAGCCTCAAACATACATCATTCTTTGATTTATTGGAGAGATCCCTCTCTAGGTCTAGGAGGGCTAGATCCTAGGGCCCAAAAGTGGTTCTAATGTTGTCTCATCTTTTGGTCTTGCCAATCTGGCCAAAACATGGGAACCCCAACAAATTCAACAACAGAGAGAAAAATGGCACGATGCCCTCATCAAAGAGAAAATCTTCCACGAAGGAGATTGGGCACTCCTATATGACTCCAGGTTTCAGGATTTCCCAGGAAAACTCCAGACACAATGGCTTCAACCTTACGAGATACAAAAGGTGCATGATAATGACACCATCACATTAACCACCATTGATGGATCTGGACATTCCTTCGAAGTAAACGGTCATCGAGTACGACTTTATCATAAACTTCTTAATCGGGAATCATTTTACCAAAAATTACGGGAATATTCTACCATGCAAATTCTTGCTTAGGAAGACAACTCCTCAACACCCATTTACTGAATCATTTCTTTATTTTGAAACTTATACATAAAGCTTTTCCTTTTATTTTGCTTGTTTTTTTTTCTATAGATTTTTTTTCTTAAGTTGTTCCTTTTTAAGGAACAACAGCAGTACCTCTCAAGAAACGCACGTTGAGTGTTTTTGTTTGTTGTTCCTTTCCAAAAGGAATAATAGTTTTTGCTACGTCCTGTATGCTGTTCCTTTTAAAAGGAACAACATTTTTTGTTGCATCCTGTATGTTGTTCCTTTCAAAAGGAACAACAGTTTTGATTGCAAATTTTTGTTGTTTCGCAGTGTTTTTACTGTTCCTTTCCAAAGGAACAACAATTTCTGTCGTATGTTTATGTTGTTCCTTCCCAAAGGAACAAAATTTCCTTTGATTGTTTTTGTTGTTCCATTCAAAAGGAACAACATTTTCGCAGATTGTTTTTGTTGTTCCTTTTTAAAGGAACAACACTTTTTGAGTGCATTTTTCTTGTTTTAGAACAACATTTTGAGGATTTTTGTGAATTCTTCATGACTCTTCTAAAGGAAAACATACAATTTATGCAAGGTTACACAAAATAAAGGTTACTGGAATTAGCAAATCAAGAGAAATTGTCATTTTTTTAAAAGAAATTGTTTTGTAGTGATAAGAAAAAGGAAAGGACACAACCATTTATATTACTTTGTTGTCTTTATTTTCACTAAAATTAATATGATCAGTTATCTTTATCATGTTGGTTCTTCCCTAAATTTTCATAACTTTCTTTGATTTTTATTTATTGAGTAAGAATAAGGGCATATTTTCTCTATTGAGATGTTCAGACTTATTCCACCATCCCTACTCTTAAGGAGTGCTGAGCCATCCTCTATATATAAGTAGGAAAGTGCTATATGAAAAAAAGAAAAAAGAAAAAGAAAAATCTCTATATAATTACTAACAATTCTATGATATGGCAGATGGAGGGTAGAGGTTCTCATCAAGAGCCAACCTACCATGATCATAAGGAATCAGTGAAGTGGCATTCCCATTATGGCTACCACACCAGGGACATGATCCAATGGATAAATAAATAATAATAATAATAATAATAAACAGTCCTTGGAACAGGAGGTCTCATCACGAGCCGGCCTGTCCACTTGTCACTCCTTCTTTGTGAATGGCATTGTGAAACATCTCATTCCCAAGCCATCACAGTGACCTCCATCATGACATCACAATGGCATTTTCCTAGGCATAAATAAAGGATAATGGTTCCAAGGATGAAAAAGAAAAAATTTCAAGGTTATAGACACCTATGGGCAACAGAGCTTTGTTGATGGTATTGGAGTCACACTTTTCAAATCAATAGTAATAATAAACCCTTTTCTTATATCTCTATCTAATATCAAATGAAAGTATGTTCCTAAACCCTTGGTTTTGAACCTATTATGCATGAAATTTATCATAAATCGGTCATATTAGTTTGAGTGGGTAATAACCACATAAGTACTTGTTTTCACATCAGTTGTCCCTTTCCCTTATCTTTGAATCATTACATAAACATTTCTATATCTATTTACAATTTAATCATACGCATCAATTTCAGTAATGCAATAATTTGATTGATTGTATCATAAGTATGTATGTTTTTTCATGTTGTACAACTATTGTGCAGTACTTTTCTCTCTTATTTGACGGTCAAGGATGACCTATCATCCTTCAGGGGGCGCGTGGATGCCTGCATGCAGGTAAAATCCCTATATTCTTGGTAATAACAAAATCTTAACGGTATTATTCCGATATACTGTGTTGTGCTATTCCATTACATTACTGTGCATTTGTGAAGAATTAATAGTGTGCAGATAAGATGGGAGGATGACCAATTCGTAGTGAGCCATAGGTGCTAGTTGTTTCTAATGTTGCACGGGAAATTCTGGAGAGAGTAGGGTGGGTTACCTACCTCACAAGACTGCAACAACCTCATGAAATAGTAGCCATTGAATTTTTACAAAATCTGCAGGAAGGTTATTCCATGGTTAGAGGTAGGTAGATAGCAGTAACAGACTCAATAATTATCGAGGTGTCTGGCCTGCCAATGGAAGGAAATATATGGACCCATAAGAAAGTGAGGCTTCAAGAAGCCATGAACATCTTCCGAGATGAAGGGAAGACCCTGATCGTTAAAGGGAAAGGAGTTCAGCCGGCGTCATTGGGAGAACCATGGACAGAATTGGCGAAATTAGTACAGGGCTACATAACATGCAATGGGAGAAAAGATGTGGTAAGACCTTGCCACCTTAAGTTACTGGAAGTATTGAAGAAAAAATGTACTATAAACCTGCCTGCATTTTTAAATTTCTTATTGCATGATGTCGCCCGAAGTATAAGAAAGTCTCGTCATATAGACATGGTGGTAAGCCACCATTGCTTAATTAGATTTATAGTGAGTTACAGTCTTGCCCAACAGCGGAATAGTTGGGAAGAACTGATATTCTCAATTGACGAAGGAATAGCCCTGCCTGCCCCAAAATGCAAAAGAATTACTAGCACAGCAGCAGAACCATTAAAACACAGACAATCCTCTAGGTTAAGGAGAAGTGGGGGAATGATAGAAGGTTTTCAGGGTAGCATTATCCAACCCCTAGAATTTCCCAGCTTAGAAGATGAACAACCCCCACAACTCGAAGAAGGAAGTCATCATACTAAGGGGGAAGAAAGAAATGACGAAGAAGAAGGAAATGAGGAGGAAAAAGAGAGTCACCACACTGGTGAAGAAGAAGAAAGTCACCACACCAGTGGAGAAGAAGAAATTCGTTATACCGATGAGGAGGAAGGAATTTATCACACCTGTGAAGAGGAAGGAAGCAATGAAGATGAAGGAAAGGGAGCAGAACCTCTCGAAGCCACCATTACAAGTACACCTCAAAGCCCATTGCAGGAGGACCAATTGGACCAAATTTTGGCCAACATGAGTGAATACATACAACCCCATAGCCCACTAAATTTCAACATTAAAATAAACCAATTATAGGAACAAGATGTTATTGGTGAAGATACGGTCGAAGTGTTACTCGATGAAATAGAAGAAGGAAACCCTCAGGGAACAACAGAGCCAGTTAAGGTTACTACCCCTAAAGAACGTAGCTAGGAGCATATGAACACTGAAGAGGTGTTCCGAGAAGAAAATAGAGAAGCAAGCCTAAGTGAAGGATCGGCTACTGAAAAGAAAACCCTACCTGAGCAATTCAGTACAGAGAAAGGGACAGTTGTTCCTCCCAGGAGGAAAAGGAAAGTAACCGAACTTGAGAAGCTACGGAGGGAATGGAAGAAGCTTTAAAATATAGTGGAACAACTAAAACAGAGTATTAGGGTTCTCAGAATGAAAATAGCCCCCAATCGAACTCGAAAACAGAGGAACATAACCACCAAACGAACCCCGAAGAAAAGGAAAGTAGCCACCAAAGCAAAACCCCAGAGTGCATAGACTATGGAAGCCCAAGCTGAGTCCAATAAAGAAAGCATGGAACAATAGGAAGTTGTTCCAGAGACATCTACCCCAACTGAAAATGCACAGGCCTGTATTCAAACCATTTTTATTGACCCTACTATCGCAGAACTCCAAAAGGAGCTGGCACAGGCTCGATAGGCAAGAGAAAAGCTGGAAGAAGAGACTGTCCCCAAAAATAAATATCAACAACTACAGCAGCAACTAAAGGACATCAGTGCATCAGAGGCTAAAGCCTATGATAAGTATCAGAAGGTAGAAGAGAAAGCTAAAAAGGTAAGGAATGAATTAAAAATTGCCCGGAATCAAATGGATACTCTCTGCTCCTTATACGCAGATGTTCTAGTGTGTAGATGCCTTGCCAAGAATTATGCTTTGTTTTTATTAGAAAGATATTTACAGTTGAAAATTAAATTAGTTAGGGCAGGAAAGTCTATAGAATTAAACACTATAGATGATTTTGTAAAATGCTGCAAACTCTATGGGGTCAAAGTCCAGCGTCTGTTGTGTGAGTTCTATTTGCACAATCTCATATTGGAAAATGATATTGAGATAAATCCCAGCCCTTTTGTGGGTGACATCCAATATCAAGCATTTATTTTGTTTGTTGTCAATCATTTGAAATGGCTCAAGGCCTACAATACTTTTCAGAGCCAAGAAAATGGGTTAGACCTTTGGGTTAGGGGTGAACCAAAACACCCATTACAACTATGGGTTAGGCAGAAGAATCTAATGACAAATGAGGGTGTGATCCAATCATTGTCCACAAAGAAATTGTCTTGGATGGGGTAGAATATTTTCTCTCCATTAGAAACTAGGCCTATACAGCAGCTAAATTTCGATGGAATATTTCCAATTGGAATATTCAAAACCGAGAGCCATTTAATTATAGAAATTTTGGATTAGCTGTTGACCGCTTGGTCCTTTATAGCAACCTCATCTTAAGGGAAGGTCCATTCTGGCTAGGGTGTAGGTTTCGAAGTCCCATTGTATGGTATCCTGCAACAAATTATAAAGCCATTTATGAATTACTTGAAGGACAGACATGACATGTCTTTGAAGCTTTAGCTGCAAATCATGGTTTTAGGCCTCTTAATGAAAAACCTTCCCCAACCTATTCTCTAACTTCTTTACATGTAAACTATGGTTTTCATGAGGACATGAAAAAGGGTAAGAAGGGGGGTATGTTGAGCATTGGAAAAGGTATGAATTCATCATGTATTTTCTCATCTTTTTCCTTTAAACATAACTCTTTTTATTCTAGAAAGGTGATTTATTATAGAATTATGATAGAATTGCAAAGACTTATGTTTGTTGTGAAAAGTGACTAAAAAATGCCTTTTATTGTAAAAACAAGAAAAAAAACGGAGTAAAAAACTATTCGAGAGCAAAGGCTAAAGTAGTATTAACTTCTTTTCGTCCAATAATAGACCATATCCAGTAAAAGAGAAAGAAATTAGAACGCATAGCTAAGAGAAGACAAGGAACAACATGACTACAGCCGAAGAAGATAAAGCGATAGCTAATGAAAGAAAAGGAGCGAATCCCTCAAGATATTTCAATCCTGAGGGATCATTGTTCAGTCTTATCTTGTTCCTTGTCTTATTTTTCAAAATTGTTATAAAAGGCAACGCCTTTAGAGATTGAAGGAGCTGAATTATTGATTAAACATTTCTCTTGTAACCCTGCATTTTCTTATTGACTCTCGTGATCAGAGAGCGACCGCTGCAAACACTATTTATGTTTGATTAATATATGAATGTGTTTCCATCCCATTTCTTAGCTCTGCAGTAGCCCAGCGGTGTTCATTGGTGGCTAAGGGCCCGGCCCTAGTGGATCGATCTGCTATTTGTATCTCTATCTTTCAATTATCGTCGTGTGATAGTTTGTGGTTGTTTTCATTAAATTTGCAAGTTAATTGGTTTGCTGTTGAATTACTAATTGATTTCATTATGTTAATGAATTGCAATGTTGTTCCATTTTGACAAGGATCTTAATTCATGTATCATTCATCTTGTTATGCCTTACAGAGCTTTGTTGTTCAGTATTTAATTCCATTTGTTGTTCCAGTTGATTGCTGTTCATTTTGGATTACTGCTTAACAACGTTTGCATCGACAAGGTTTGGTGTTCAATAGAGTTCATTATTTGATTCCATTAAGTTAAGATTTGTTGTTCAGATTCATTAGTTATTATTTGTTGTTCGATTCTTCTAAGTTATATTTTTCTAATCATTTATATTTCTGTTCAATTCTAGTGCGTTGTTCATTTCCAATTCATTAGTTTACAGATTGCAAAGAGTTTTCTTTTAAAGAGTTTTCCTAGTTTACTTTCAATAGCAACTTTAGTTTAATTTCTATTTCACTTTAATTACTTTAAAGTAGGATTTTCAACTGTAGAGAATATTGGTTATTTATTCAATGTTCCCATATTGATTGTCTTGTTCCTATTTGATTTCAATTGCATCAATTTCTAGAGGAATGAGTTATTGCTACTGTATCCTTGATTGATGTTTGCTGAGTGAAAAGTTGGATTTCAGAGAATTTGAGTTCATGTTATTGTAATTATATTTCTTTTCCAAGCATCTGTTTACTCTTGTATTTAGAACATTGTTCTACATCTTACAAAGAATTACTCTTAGCTTGAATTGCAGCCTGAGACAGAGTACACTCTTGAAACAAAAAGTTGTTCCTGGATTGATGATTAATGTAGGATAAATAGGTGTTAAAAAGATACCTTTTATACCTCAACACTCTCATGCCTCCCCCTCGTCCCCTGGGATCCTCATTAAATCTATATGAAGGCATGTCCAATCATTCCGCTAATGCATCCAGAGCCCTACACTACTCTTTTTTTTGTGTTGTAAAAGCATAGAACTCATGGTATATGTTGTTCGGAACATTGGAGTATTTTTTCAATATTGGGCATAGGCGGGGCGAGTGACCCATGCTTTTGCAAATCTCACAATATTTAGTTACAACCTGATTTTGTTACGCAGGGAGCCCTGGGTACTGGTGTTGCGGGAGATATAACCCTTGAGTGTTTATCTGCACAAATCCTCCTACTGGCGTAGCTACCTATGCCCCTACTTCTGATGTCCCCCCATTCTATCCCCACAACCTTGGACACTCGGTTACCACGTGTCCCTCCATTAGATAGTGTGTACACCACACATTTGGTCTTGTCGGCCGTAGTGGCTGAATCTCTTTCAAATTTTCTGTCAGGCTAGCTATCTGATCTTGTAAACCCAATATGGAAGGGTCTTGAGTTGTGGCCCCTCCTTTGAACTCCTGTGGATATCCTACCATGGCTGCTATCTTCATAGATTGCTCCAATGAATCTTGTAATGTGTCGATCTTCTGTTGTGTCAACGAAGTTCTCATTAATGGAATAAGGGCCTTGATAAACCAATATCTCTGATGATTTAGATCAATTGGATAACTCAGTTTTCCAATGGCATGCTTGAATCTTCTCATCAGATCCCATGCAGTTTCCCCTTATTGCTACTTGATCTCCCACATTTTAGATAAACCTTGTTGATATATTGGGGGTTACTTGAATTCTTTAACGAATTCTCTATTTACATCATCTATCACTGGGTTCTGATGAGCTTCCAACCATTTTATAAAATAGCGTAGAGCTCTCTCCTTGAGAGTAGTTTGAAATTCGATCAAATTGCCTGCCTCTGGTGTTTGTTGAGCCCTCCATATGGCCTCGCAGAGATACCAGTGTTGTTCCACATCATCGTTACCCCTTCCAGAGAACTCTGGGTATTGGGTAAATGATCCCGTCATGCTTTCTTTTGGGGGTGTTACTAGAATAAAACCCTGGTTTCTCGGCTGTGTGATGGTATTACTATTGCTACTGCTAGTGTGTATTACTGATGTAGACTGAACACTATTCAACTTACTCAATTCTCGTAACTTAACAAAAATTTCACCTAGTGGCTGATAGAGTACTAGTGGAAGGTCGAGACTAGAGCTACTTAAACTTTTGGGAATATAGTTATCTTGAGTTATGGGTGTCGACCCCTCTCAAAATAGTTGCTCCATCGCAACATGCAACTCCACATCGGACATCTCCTCGGGCTACGTGTCCTCTCCATCGGACTTCTTTCCCTTATTTGGTTGGTTTGGGCTCCTATACACCTGCCAAAATGCATTCATGGTCCCTCCTATTCCTTGGGAACCCATCTAATCTTCCATCTCCTTTGTCATCTGAGGCGCCTCCTCCTTGTCCTTTTGATTACTTTCCTGCTTCTCCAACTCCTTCATCACCCTCCCTCACCAATTCTCAGCAATTTGCACCCTCCAATGTGCTCTTCACTCCCTCAACCTACTGGAGGTCTCAACATCCATATCCCTATTCCCCCTTCCAACGTACTTGTAGCATCTCTCCCTCAGCTCCTTCCCCCAGTATTGGAGGTTTAATTCTCCATCTCATATTTTTGAAACTCCATCAATCCTTCATCTACCATTAAGGCTTTGATCCATAGAGGGGGATCTCCTTTAACAACTCTCTTCACAATATTGATTTGAATATGTCCTCTACTTTCAAGAAATACTGGTAACACTTCACTGCGAGCTCCACTATGTATCCTTCCAAGGTAGATTACACCCAGAAATATTTAGCTCAGGTCAAATCGGTATCTAACCGATGGAGCACTACCAGATCTATGTGCAACCACTTACAACAGACCTTCTGTGAGCTTCCTTGAACTGCCTTGGCTTGTACCTTCACAACCAATTATAGAGTTCCTCTAGAAACTTTTCCCAGAATATCTTGTAGATATCATTGGCAGATTCAAAGAATAAAACCCGATCCTTAACAGTTTTCTCTCTCTGTTGTCTCAACTTAGCTTGCTGAGCTATGAACTTATCTAAGTGGTTATCCCACCAGCTTTGTATTTCTCTCTTGAAGATCCATGATACCATGATCTAGTTCCCAAATGGAATTTCAGGGTCTCGACAATAGAACCATTTTTTGGCGAGGAAGAAGGTCTCTTGGGAAAGACCCAGGTTCAGGATGGAGGCCAACAAGGTTTCCACAGTAGTCTAGCACAACGCTGACATTTTCACTCTACTCCGAAGAGTAGAGAGTCTCACCCAAGGCGTACCGTGACCTTAGTAAGATTAGGATCAGATCATGTATCAATCAAGCATAACTTATAAGATAAAATAGACAGAACTGAGTGCTCCAAACAGGTGTAAATACTCTTCAAATGATAGTACTCATGAAAATATTTGGGATAGAAAATAAAATTTAAAGTGACCAACACATTCGACTTAACCCCAAACACATTTCAAAACTCAGGACATCAAACCCAGATCATAGTATATTGCATTAACAATAGGAACGGTTACATTTCTCCTCAAAGTGACCTTGGTAGGACTGATTACAATATTATCACATAGAATAGAACATAATGAACAGAGAGAACATAACTAACAGAGCAAACAGAGCTCTCATACAACTCCCTTCCTCTGATCCATACTGTGCCAACCTCCTGTCTACGCTGGTCGACTGCCTATTTTTTCCTTTGCCAACACGACTGTCAGTTCTACCTTCCTTTCCACTCTATTGTTTGTTGCATCTCCCTGATCACTGGGAGTTCCACTGTTTGTTCTTTGTCTCTCCCTTATGCCATCTGTGGTTGTTTCTGCAGCAGTCGCACCACTTTCTCTTCAGCTCTTCATCACCGTGACATCTCTCTGTCTACCATGGTTGCACTCTGCCACCTGTTATTCGCGACTCGAAACCGTTTTAATTCAAAACAAGGGCCTCAACAGTAGTGTTATTTTTCATAAGTTTAGTCTCTCAAACCTGAAAAGGGATAAAAGTATGTAGGAGAGAAATCTATTGACCATGCTTAGTCAGCGTATACCTTTTTCATAATTAGTCTAGTTTAGTCTGGAAAAGGCATAAACTTATATTGAATAGATGACTATTCATTTGTTTTAACGAGTTCTAATAGTCAAGTGCTTGGAAATATTTTCATGTTTAGAGAGTCTGAAAAGATATTAAAAGAGAACTCCAAGGCTTCGCTTTTTCATAAGTTTTAACGTGTTCGGAAAAGTGGTAAAAATGTACTCATATTATCGGAATTCAATTTAATTAACGAGAATAAAAAGATGGAAATAACTCGGAATTTTCATGTGTTTTATGAGCATGAAAGATAACAAGATAATCTTGGGATTTTCATGAGTTTAACAAGTCTTGAAAATAATAACCAAAATTGATTCGAAATAGGTTTCATTTTTATACAAGCATGAAACAAAATAAAACTATGCTTTTCCAATGAGGGTTTGGTTCGATGGTGAAGAGTGTGATGTTAAGTCACTCGTGCGGAATGGTCACTAGTTCCAATCCCCCCGAAGGAAAAAAAAAAAAAAAAAAAAAACCTGTCCATGGTAAGGGTTGGTGTGGCCGAGGCCGGGTGTGATCCCTAGGTGATTTTGACGACTTAGATGCCCCTTAGTCGTGGTTTCTTAGACCAAAGGTTTGGCATGATACCATGTTAGGACCACATAACCAAACAAAACAAAAAAACAAAGAAAACTATGCTTGAGAGTGGTTTCATTTTTACACAAGCTTGAAATAGAGAAAAATGTGCTTGAAATAAGTTTGTTTCATTTTTACACAAGCTTGAAACAAAGGAAAAATCATGCTTAAGATAAGTTTCAATGCCCCCCAAGCGTAACCTACAAGTGCACATGACCCCTAAGCTTAATTTCATTCACCTAACTATACTACTGAATACTAATATTTGGATGGAATGAAGGTTCATTTTCAAGATCAGATGAAAGACTCGACTTAATTAGGAGAGGATTTGTTTCATTTTTTAATGAGCTTGACACAGGAAAAGAACTATGCTCATGGAACCTTGTTTCATTTTTTAATGAGCTTGACACAAGAAAAGGAACTATCCTCATAAGGACCTAATTTTTTTTTTAACGAGGTTGACACAGTGAAAGAACCATCCTCATAAAGACATGTTTCATTTTTTAATGAGGTTGAAAAAGTAAAATGAACTATCCTCAAGGGGAAATTTTTCATTTTTTAATGAGGTTAACACGGTAAAAGGAGTACATGTCAAGGGACACACGTTGATCATGGCCTCCAAGAGCTCTTCATCAAAAGGAAGAACCATTATCCGGAAGGAACCCGTGTCAAGGGACTCAATAAGGATAAGAAAATCATGTTCAAATACCCCCATATGGTTCACCATGTCAATTACTAGATCTAATTCAAAGTAAGTCGAGCAAAGAGTGAGAGGCTTGCTTGCATCAGTAACTGAAAACATGGGATTAGTTTCCACATAATTAACCCTTGGTAGGGTAGATACTGCTTCCGTATAAGGAAAATTCAGGGGTGTCAGATGGTTGGTAGTCAAATCAATGCTAACGAACTAAATATTTTCAATAGCCACAATTTTTCCATTGTGAGGGAAAAACATCACGTGAAAGAGTGTCAATACGACAACTTTCATTGCATAGACATAGTGTAGCCCAAGGAGAAAATTGAAATCCAAGGGGCCTCAGACTAGCACAAGATCAATATAGACAATTTTACCTTTTAAGGTAATAGGAAAATTAGGAAATATCCCTAAAGTTTCATTAATGGTTATGTTAAAAGCTGACAGATTCTATGTAATAGGCACAAGTTGAGGGGAACCCAAAGCTTGCTAAGCAGTTGAGGATAAAATACTAACAGAAGCACCTTCATCTACATTTGTGCGATGCACATTATTATCATAAACCTTCACAATGATTTGGAAAGGGATGTAAGAAGGAATATGAGGTTATTTTAGTATATTCCAATCAAAGGAAAATACCTTAGTACTTGGAGGGGGTTTTGTAGAAATAGGTGAAATGCCCCCTGGCATAGAATAATCTGATGTAACAAAAAGAACCTGAGTGGTATGAATTTTACTCTCTATAGGGAGAGTGGGATCAATAAAATGTGAAATCAAGTCAACCACTTGATAAAAAAATGGATAGTAAACCCGAGTGATATGATTTTCATTTTCCAATGGAAGAGTGGGATTGAATGTACTTGGAATTAGATCAATCACTTCGTCAATTGATGGTAGGTTGGGAGAAAGTTTACAGTAACCAGTTGGAAGTTGTTGTTGTGGAACAGTAAGGTTTTTCAACAATGTTGAGGCTTCATTCAAATGAGGGAAAAGGTGACTATGGTGACTCCCTTTTCATAACTTACAAGGAAACCTAACTTTACCCTTTTTCCCACGAACTTGACAATCACTAGTTGATGCATCAACAGTAAGTTGATAGGTTTTTTCTGACCATACTTCCAAGACCTTAGGAATACCAGTACAATTGATAAGGAAGTGGTCACCCTTACAAAGCTTGCAAGGGTATTTGGATTTATGATCCATGTTGGAGGTTTCCTCAACACTACCAACGCTTATAGTCATGGTTGGTTGGTTAACTTTTTTCTTATCTTGCTTCTTCTTCTTCCTCCCTTTCTTCTTATTCTTAGCCACCTGGATACTAGCATTAAGGATGTTACCAAGTGAAGAAGAAGAATGGGAGGAATACATGTTTGGCAAAGAAGGTAAAGGGTCAACATGAGGTTGGTGATGTTGAGATGGTGAACTCTGTTGAGGTGAAGCATCCGGTTGAGGTGGAACAATTTGAGTATTCGAGGCCAACGAAGTTGAAAATAACCATAGTAGTAAACCTATGGTAAATCCAGATAATGAAATTCTAGCCATATAAGGAGAACCGACATTTCCAAAGCAAGTAAAAGTAATAGGATTCTCATTAAGACGGTTTCCTTGGTTGGTAAATTCTAGAACTGTTGCCATTAGATTCAACTTCAGTGAATTTTATTAACAATTTAAAAATATTAACAATTCAAATTCACAATCCACACCCATTAGGGGAATTTTGAAGTCTAAAATGGGCCTCCTAAGAAAAATGTACAAAAAAATATACTTTATAGAAACCAATAGGATTCAAGATGATGGTGCCAACCATGGGGGATGATTCACCATTTTTTAAGTAAAATGGTAAAAATATTAAAAAATAATAAAATAATAAAACTACTTTTTCAACTCGTATTTTCAACTTATCTCCCAAATGTTTTACTCAAATTCGAGTGGGATTACTCGCTGGATGAAAAATTTAATTCCTCATCCAAGGAGTACCCATGTTGGATACTTTTGATGGACCCTACTATGCGAAAAATGAGAAATACATAAAAAACGTGATTACAATGACGTTTTTCATGTATTCCTAATTTTTCATGTAGCAGGTTCCATCAAAATTATGCAACATGGGTACTCCTTGGATGAGGAATTAAATTTCATATCCAACGAGTACTCTCTCTCGAAATTTGAGTAAACAATTTGGGAGATAAGTTGAAAATACGACTCGAAAAAATAGTTTTTTCTTTTTTTCTCTCTAAAATTTGAAGATGTAATCAAATCTTATTTTATTATTTCCACTATTATTTTATAATTTCCTTAGGAGGCCCATTTTATACCTCAAAATTCACCAAATGTAAGGTATCTAAAAGGTAAAAATAAACAAATGAACATGTGTTGTAAATCTAGGATTCAAACCACACACAAATTGTTTGTTATCAAAGAGAAATCACTAATTGGTAATGAAATCCATCATCGCAGAGATCAATGTGAAAAAATGGCGGTTGGAACAGTTACCCTGACAACCTGCGTAATGAAACAGTCTAGAACAAGTAACTCCACTATGCCATCTCGAGCGAGGATTACCCTCAAAAAAGTCCAAGTGAGTCTATTCAATGTATGTTCTAGGTACAGTGGGACTTTCCCTCCACCATCACCTTGGGAAAATCCTAAGATTATATCCACTAAGGTTACTAGCTAAGACAGTCAAACCTAGGGGAGCATTCTTTGGCCCGATATACATGCAAGGGTAGAGTAACTAAGTTCATTCCCCTTGAAAGTTCCTTGACATGGTTAATCTGAGGTTTACTGATAGGTGATCTTAGACTCCTCAACAATGGTTAATTTGAGGTTTACCCTTTGTAATGCATGCACATATTCTATATTTACCAATGAAGTAGGTATGATTACTCCACTAGGCATGATATGACCTCGTGCTTGACTCTTTTAAGAAGAGCTTCCCAGAGAAAAATTGCAACAATTGGAAATTTTCCTTACCGCAAGATGCTATTGTTTTTTTAGTTTCTTTGGAAAGTTAACTACTCCCTATTCCAAAGCACTAATCCTGAACTAGATTATTGGAAAGATCCATAGAAAATGTAAAAATTTATAGATGAATTTAATTTAGGGTTGTGTTATTTTGGCTTTTTCTTACTCAAAGGGTAAATAGATATGAAACCAGTGGTGTTATGACCTGACCCAAAACTGAATGCAATCGATTATTTATAATGTAATATTTTCACTTCGATTAATCCTAACTAACGTAAGGAGAGAGGTTCCATTCACTTCCAAAAATGAAAAAATTGATAAATAAGATAAAATATAACAAATTCTCTAATGCAGTAATTCCAGCAGGAAAAACTAATCCTAATCAATTCAAAACAATTTTTTCTTTTTATGTCTTAAAACAGGAATAAAAACATGTAAATTCAAATCAGGGTTATCTTTCAATGATAGACACTATCTTTAAATCAATGAAATAATCTTTGCAATAGGCATAAATGAATATATGATTAGATTAACTGAAAGAAAAGAGATTAACATAACCAATTCGAGAAGTGAAAGAATCTTTTTTGATAGATCAGCAAACCAACAAAAATCAAAACCAAAAACTGTAAATATAAGTTATTTTCCTCAAAAAGACAATCAAATAAACTAATATAAATCTATGGTTGAATTTTACAGAATGTAAACTATGCAGCTGTAACCTATGCACAATTCACTTGAAAACTATGCAAATGTAATCTATGCACATTTCTTGTTCATATTCTAAAAATGAGAATTATAAATATGCAAATGTAATATATGCAAGATAATTCTCAAACAGAAGATGATTCCAAATCAGCGGAAGAACAAAAATATTGTTTTCCTTCACCAATGTAATCTAAAGAACCAAGCAAGTGTAAGTAAGAAAATTGGGTGAGAATTCCAAAGGTAAAAAAGTAAAAACACTCAAAGGCGATTAACACTCGCAAAAAAAGAAGCAAAAAGATGCAAAAAATGTTAAGAAACTAAGACAAACCTCGAAGTAATGACCAAAGGAAATCAAATTAATAATTTCTCATAAAGAAAATTCAAAACACCCAATTAACTTAACAGAGACTTAATGAGACTCTAAACAAGCTAACAGGATCATAAAAACCAAAACTAAGGAGTTAAATTAGAGAAACCTTAATTTTTTCAAAAAATGTATAGGGTTATGCAGGTAGACAAGAGAGTTCAGTGTGCATGCGCACCGTTTCTAAAGAAAAATTGTGCACATCTACGCTTTGTTTTTGAACATAAACCACGCAGATCGAGAAAATTAAGAAAAAAAAACAAAGGTTTCAAACTAGAAATTTCAATTCTTGAAAGGGTCTAAAGGCATCAAAGGTTAAAAAAGGAAATAAGGAGAACTCGTTCCCTAGTGGATTCGCCAAAAAAAAATTTCTAGGTAAATCCCTCTTGTGGACAAGATCGATCTCCCCAGTATCCCAACAGATAACTAGAAACAAAGAACCATTTGAATAACTCTTTCTATAAACTATTAGAATTCATATTATTATAACTTAGAAATGAGGAGGTTATGCTCCTACCTTTCAATGAGATTTTTGATGTTGACCTTAACTTTCACTCCAAAGAATTCCTTCAATTCTGAGAAGAACCTGCAATCACAAACGTGCCAAGAATTAAAATCACTTGCAGTATATAATAATCCAAATACCAGTTTAACTTAATGATCAAGGAGATTAAGGATTCTCATTTTTTTATTGAATCTAAAAACAACACAATAAAAAGGGATCTATGTGTATTATGAATAATATAAAGATAAATATTACAACTTGAGCCTTGATGTCATCAGCCTCTTCCAATAGTCTCCTTTCCTTCCCTTGATGACAATCTCTTCAGACCCAAAACTAGCAGCATGCATTTACAAATTCCAATCCCAAAAATCTCCCATTCCTTTAGTCCTATGCTGAATTGATAGGGAGGATGAGGAAGTTTCTAGTTCCACAAGGGATATGATACTTAAGAAAATGAGTTTAGTTGCATATACTAGGGGATGAGGCGCGAGTATGTAGTGGTTTTAGGTTTCTAATTTGGATTATATTCCTCAACAAAATATTCTAGAACTTACTTTTTTATTTTTACGTGCATGAAGAGACCTGCTCACTTTCTACTGGAAGAAACTGCGCAGATCTGCGCAGTTTTTTTTAGAAAAACTGCGCATGTGCAGGTTTTGTTCAGGAAAAACATGCAGGTGCTCAAAAATGGTTTTTAATCAGTGAAAACCAAAATTCCTTTTGTCCCTGGTATTATTTTACTTCAAGCTTCATAGGGGATTCACTTGAGACACTCCATCGGATGGAAAGATATGTGAATCGACAGTCATGGTGACAAATTTTATGTAACATGCTCACTCTATGATCTCAAAATATATGTCTATGATTTGAATTCTCAAAAAATTCAACCTATATGACATTATTTCCTATAGGAGTTCACCCTCTTCTCTCTACACAAAGATACGTTATGTTCACTCGTTCATAATGGTCAATCTTCTCCTTATTTTAATAAAATTTCACTACTACTCCACTACTTACTCCCTTTAAGAATTTACAATTCAAAACTCATTAAGAAATATTGATTTAGTCAATTAGTAACATTTTATGAAGATTCCAAAACAAGATATATCATAAAAACAAATTAAATCATCTGAGGAGTGCGAAAAATCCTGAGAAACTTCACTAACAGGCATAGTCACTTTCATAACATAGTATTCCATGCAACTGGGACCATAGTCGCTCCCATAAGCTACTCTCCATGTGAAAGGAACCTAAAACCATTTTTATACCATCATTTATCACCTTTATATACTTGATGATCTATGTATTGGCCTTGGGCAGCCCTTTCCATTAAGACTTGGTCAACTTCTTAAAAAACATTATTTTGAATTCCATACATGACTATGCCCTATCTAGCACGTGTGTAGTAGCGGGTCCATTCATGTTTGAATTGTGTATAAAATTTAAAATATTAAAAAAAAATATAACTCCCTATATTTTGGGCAGGGTTTATGAGTTACACCAGAAGCCCACCTATAGGAGCCCATGGCCAAATTGTTTCCCAACTGAAAAAACTTTTTTGAGGAAGTATAAATACACTTCATTGTGAAGGCCTAAGGGAGGAGAGATAAAGGCATTGATATTATAGCGTGTTATAGCCCAGATCAAGTCTGATTATCCCTGTGCCTCCTGCACTTCACAAGTTTAGGAAACCCTTGTTTCCTTCTTTGAGATGTTCTCCTCCTTTATGTGACATCCTTGTGCACCTTTTATGGAAGAAGATTGTTGAGGATTGAGATGGACGGATCTGGAGGAAATTTTTTCTTGGAGCCATGGTTAATTTTAGGTGATATTTCTCCACATCCTTAGCATACACCAATAAAGAAGCTTTGTCATGTTCCTAATATCATGATATTTTATGCTTTTTATACATGTTAATGATCTTGTAATTGTTAATTTCATGTTATCTTTTATAATTTTATATGATCTAACCTACTGAAATTTAGGTTATATATGTTGTACAACTAGTATATGTTTTTTTTCTTGAGTGAGTTGCAGGTCTTTAAGCACGTGGAGAAGCAGAGGGTTTGCACCCTATGGCAACGACCTCAAATGTAGGACATACGGGTAAGGTCATCTCTCCCTAGTTTACTAGTTTAAGCATTAGTACCTTTAGTTTGATTGCTTCTTGTTGTTGTATTTTTTCCACTCTGTTAGGTCCCTCAACCTAGACCTTAGGGTAGTTTTTCCCACAAAAAAATTGGGGAATCCACTGGGGATTACATCCGTGTAATTCCTAGTTCAGGTTTTTTCTCTGGATTTTGGGTTCCCTGACTGATCCGATCGTTTTCATGATCTTGTTGGTTCTTTACCCATCTAGCCAAAAGCCCTGATCTTCTAGATAAGGCTTGGATTTTTTATTTTTCCTTTTTGTATTTTCTATACACATATTTTAGTGCACATAGTCGCATATACATTTATTTTTGTCCAAATAAACACATGTATACATGAGTTTCCTTAGACACAGATGTGTATACATGCATGTTGCACACTGCCAATCCGTGTATGGCTAGTTTAAAATGAAAAATTGATTTTTGGAGTCTTGTAAGTTCTTTTTTCCTTCTTTTGGTCACTACTATAGAACCTCTAATATGTCTGGATAGTGTTTCTCTTTGTTGTGTATCCATTTCTCTCTTTCTTTCTTGAAAACCTAGTCAACCTAGGGTTTTCCTTGCTTGGTGAAGTTTTAGTTTCGGTTGTTTCACCGAGACTTCTTTCTGAGTCTATTGGTTTTTTTTACATTTCAAAACAGTGAGTTTGTGTCGGTTTACTCATGCTTGGCCTTGTCATTGCTTCACTTTTTTGTTTTTGGCTTACTAGCTTGTTTGATTTTCTTGATTTCTTGAGATCACCTTTTCTAGTAAATCTTGAATTTCTCTTCTTGGTTTCTTGAAGTTTATGTGATTGTTGGATATTTATGATGTTGTTTCAAGTCATTTTATTGAGTTAGTTACTTCATTCCACTTATTCAGTCCCGTCATGAAAGTGACATGGTTAGCTTAAGGAGTTTGGAGTTACTTATTGGCTCAATTTGTTGATTTGAAGGCTTTGGTAGTTTATCCCTTTATCAAAGAGATTTTTTTGATTGCTTAAAAAGTAAAAGGCTAAAAAAAATTGATGTTTTCCGTTGCTTTTTCTTTTGGTTTTTGTTTCATGGTTTTCATCATTTTTGGAGCAAGTCTGTAGTTTTTCATTTTGGTCTAGTTGCTTGGTTGTGAGAGAAGTTCTATAGTGGGCTTGTCTCTTTTGTATCAAGTTGTTTTTGGCATTTGTGTGCAAAGAAGTTCTTGTTTTGGGCCTGTCTCCACTTTTTTGTCAAAGTGATCAGACTTGTCTTGTTGAGAAACTCATTTTCTTCCCTTTTAAATAGTCCTAGAATGTGCATTTGTCATTGGTAGTTTTGCATTAGTGTAGTTGCACCTTTAAGCATATTTATTCTTTTGATAGATTTTGAGTGTGTGAGCGAGATATTGAAATGAAAAGAAAAGTTTCTTTATTTTTAGTTGTTTCGTAGAACCTGAGTAGAAATATCTTTCATTGAAGAAAAAGTTTCATATGCATGTAGAGGGTTTCTATCGATTTCTCTTTTGCATCAAAACATCACAAGTTTCATTCTCCATTTACCTCTCACTTAAAAATAGTAGCCATTAAAATCAAGCATGTAATTTAAAATGAACTAGAATTTTTGAGTTATCATTAATATGCACCAACTAGTCTAGGTCATAGGGCCTGGAATAGGTGAGTGGAGAGTTAACTCTCCAAGGCCACTCAAAATTTCAAACATAGAAGTTGATTAATGAGCAAAATATAGCCTCATTAAGTGGACTGAGAAATATATCCTGTAGAGAGTCAAGCGTGAGGGCTAGTGAAGGAAGAGAAGAGAGATACCCCCTCTCCTATTTGCTGGATCTTGAACAAAGACCGTTTTTATCGGTTGCCGATACTAACTGGTGTTTATAGTTGTTATTAATAGGTATCACTAGGTGACTGTGGGGGGGAATACCCGTGGTACCTGAGACATACATTGCATCACTCTCATTAGTACTTCTGGAGGGTGCCCTTGCGAAGATTTGGTACTTGCACCGGCAAAGGATTTTGTTAGGAGGTTAGCGTAATTGTTTCTGTTACCTTCGCTAGAAGGACTAGTGAGTAATTACCCTAGACTATTCTTGGAAGTTCATTATATTCGCTTTCTTGTATTTTGGTTTCCAGTCCTAATAACCCAGAGAGGAAATACTTGAAGGTTTCTTGATTGTTCAATCTTATGGACATTTTTTTAGAGAGTGCTCTTTGCTCCTATATTTCCATAGCTTTGAAATTTTTTTGAGTCTACATAAAATCTCATAATTATTAAAAGTGGTTGACCGATCGGTTCGTTAATCAAGGAGGCTTTGTGGGCTTTCTCCTGTGAGTGTCAAGCCTTCTTCAAGAAGGCATGGAGAAATTATGCTGGTGATTTCCAACCAGTAGTTGAAAACGCATCAGAGAGTGATTCTCTGCTTGTGGCTATTGTTTTTGTGGGTGTTCCTAGTACTAGTCGTGATTTAGAGAGGAGTACTCCACTCCTTTCTCAGGTAATTTTACCAACAAAATAATTTGAGGTGGAAGAAATTCATGAACCTCCAGTTACTCCTTCCTCTCCTCTTCCTGCTATTTTTCTGGATGTTCTATTTTATGTTGAGCCTCCCTCTCAAGGACCGGCTAGCCCTCATATTTCTCCTTCTTTTATTTTGATCTCCACAACTGGGAACACAAATTTGGCTATGAGCACTTCAAGTGTGCATACTCCTATTTCGGCTGAGGGAGGAGGTACCACTGTTATTTAGACCATCACTCCTAGTGCTACAATATTTGTCTCTACATCGATTTCATCTATGAGTGGGGGCACCCAAGCTTTTCCTTCCCATTCTGGTCCCTTCTAGTGAAATTCCTTTAGTTCCTCTCACTGCTGCTGATGTTGTCTCCACACCCATTTCTTCTATGGCTAGTGGGTCAGCTTATTTTCAGGGTTTCCCCTTCGAAAGTGGTCATATCCTTCATTCGAACCCTTCCTTAGCTTATTTTCCTTTCTCTGCTCAAGTTCAAGGTTTTAATCCTTTTTTCAGAGGCCAAATATCTAATGCTTTTCAAGACTGGAACCTTTCTTTCACTAGGTTGGGAACTGGGAATCAGTTTTTATATGGTTAGAAGGGGAATGTTCCTTTCTCCTCTGTAGGTGCTTCTCAGGGTTTGTCTCTGCTCGCTAATGCTTGGAACCCTTACCAAGGGGTTTCATCTTCATTTAATACTTTGACTGGGGGGAATATCCATGTTTATGGTAACCCTAAGGTGGGAGGGGTCCTTCTCTGAATGCTTCTGGGCCACAAGGTTTCTCTTATGGTTCAGATTTATCTACGAAAAATCCACGGAAACTTGGTGCCTCAACAAATATAGGTTATTCTTTTCAAAATTTTGGGAATTCTTCCGTTGGTGGATGGAATTCTCAAGCTCCTATGCGCTTACCATTCCTGGAAACCCTAAATTTTCTAGATTTGTCAAAATTTACTAATGATCCTATTCGATATAGCCTAGGTTGGCCTCCGGTATCTACTAAACTTCCATTAGATATTCCAAAATTTGAAGGTAAGAATAGTGAGGATATATCCAACCATGTTACCACTTTTCATTTATCATGTTCGTCAAACTCCCTCATCGATTATACGATTAGGTTGAGATAATTTTAGTGCACCCTAACTGGAAATTTTTCTAAACGGTACATTGAGATGACTCAAGGCACTTTTTATTCGTTTGGCGAGTTGGCTACCATGTTTTTGAACCATTTTTAGTTTCCCATTCGATATGATGTTAGAACTGAGCTTCTGGCCAATTTCTAGCAGGATAAGGCGACACACATTTTTGATCATATTCAAGAATGGAGGAGAAGGAGGAGGCTCATGAAAGCCCATATTCCTAATGAATTCCTTCTCAAGTGGTTCCTCAAATACTTAAAGCCAGAAATATCAAAGGATGTATCTCTTTCTGGGGTATTCTCTAAGGAGCAAGCCATATTTAGAGCCCAATAGTTGGAACTGATCTATTCTCACTCTAGGATTCTTAATAATATCTTACCTTATGCTCATCATTCCAAAGTGGATTTAGCCAAACCAAATCAAGGTCCTCATGCTGATGGGCTTGTAAATTCGATCGATAGTGGCATAGCTAACGTTTTGAATCAATTGTAGCAATTGTATCTGCAATTTGATCCTTCCATTCAGGCTACATCATCGATGTTTGCTCCTTCCCAACCCTTAACAATTAATGTTGTTCAATATTCTAACCCTAAAGGAAATCAAAAATATGATGGGAATAATAAGGGATGGAATTACAATAAAAAAGATAAGGATGGGAAGGCTAATGTGAATAATTCCTACGATAATGTTGGAGAGGGTAAGAGAGAGGAAAAAAAATGCAAGTTATGTACTGGAGACCATATCACCCATCTCTGACCTAAGATTTAGGATGCTCAGTGCTTGTTAGCTCAATAGGGTTCCTATAGTTCCTAGGTTGTCCTGACTAATCCTTTTCCCCAAGGGAAACAAATTCTTGCTGGTGTGAATGCTAATACTAGAGCTCCCGCAGGGGGAAACCAAGAAGGGGAAAATTCTTCAAATGTATATATTATGAGTGCTCACATTGATGTTGCAACAAGATCACATGATTATGGTGAATCTGAGTCTTTGAAGGCTAAGGGTGCTCCTGATACTTCCGAGCCACTCCATATTGAGAGACCAGCAGTCGAACCTATGCCTCGCATGATGAAATATTCTACTAAACGTTCGACAATCAACCCTAATACCAAGGCACCCAAGAACTACTCCATTATAGAATATTTGGCTCAAATTCCTTCTATTATGTATGTGTTGGAGGTAATATAGTCATGCATAGAAAAAAGGAGTGTGTTTCTCACTACGATCGAAGAGATAGATCGAAAAAACTCTCTTATGATCACATTCGATATGTAAAATCTTAAGAAGAGACTTCCTCATCACATGGATTTTCAGATCAAATCTACATATCAGAAAATAAATATTTTTTGAATGGTATTTGATGAGGGTGCTTCCACATGTGTCATGTCTATCTAATGTTGGAAATCCATTGGATCTCCTCAATTTGTTCCTTCACCTACTCTTCTCACTGCATTTGATGGTCATTCTCACAGACCACATGGCATTGCTTTTTATTTTCCCATCTATGTTGGGGGTAACATTGTCAATATTGAAGTAAAGATAGTTGATGCCAATTTGGACTACAACCTTCTATTGGGGAATAATTGGATTTATGAGATGGATGTTATTGCTTCATCATTATTTTGCGTCCTGTGTTTTCCCCGTGAAGGGAGGATTGTCACTGTTGATCTGATGGACTATTCTCTGATAGATATAAATGCATCTTCTGACTCTATTGTTCCCTTGGTGAATGATGCCAAGAAATGTGTGGAGAATTTAGGGGTCAGAATATATACCTCCTTGATGGGTACCTTTTATCTTCTGCCTCCTTCTGTTCATATCAATGTTATTTCATCCTTTGTTCATATCAATGTTATTTCATCCTTTCGGTTGAACCCTAATAAGTGTGTTTTTGCCATCACATTCGGTCGTTTGTTTAGATTCATAGTGTCTAATGAAGTTATTTTGGTAGATCCCTTCAAGGTTGAGGCAATACTTCAATTTAATCCCCCATATTATATTCATCAACTACAAATTATTCAAGTAAAAGCCAATTTCTTAAGGAGATTCATTGTTAACTATGCTGAGGTTATGAAAGGATTTATGAGATTGTTGAAGAATGGAATTCCATTCTTGTGGGATGAAGTTTCTCAATGCTCATTCGATGCTTTGAAAAATGCATTGACCCCTTCTCCTTTATTGAGTCCACCTGATTATAGTAGAGACTTCATTTTGTATATTTCCATGGCAGAATCTACTATAGGTATGGTTCTGGTTCAAGAGGATGATGCTCTTTGTGAGAATTTTATTTATTATCTAAGTTGAGGCTTGGTAGGTCTTCAACTATGATACTTTCCCATTGAGAAGTTATCTTTGGCAACTGTTCATGCTGTCAAGTGACTTAGGAATTACATTCTCCTTCGCAAAACTTATGTTTTGGCAGTGGTCAATTTGTTTCAAATTGTTCTTAGTAGGCAAGTGATTGGGGGAAAATAAAATCGATGGATTGTTATTTTGCAAGAGTTCGATCTCGAATTCCTATCTACCAAATCCAATAAATCGTTGGTATTCACGGAGTTGATCTCTGAGTTGCCTTGTGGAGTCATTTCGTGATGAGAAGTCATTTCGTGATGAACATATTTTCCTAATTTCTTCACAATATCCTTGGTATGGGGATACCATTGTTTATCTCTAGACTTCGAAGTTTCCCTTTGATTTTTCGAAAGATGAGCGTCGAAATTTGCATCACTTGGAAAAAATTTATCTTATTATCGGTGACACTTTGTATCATCGTGGGGTTGATTCGATCCTTAGACGTTTCTTAAATCTTGAAGAGGCTGAGGTTGTGCTGAATGATTGCCACAGTGGAGCTTGTGGTGGTCATTTATCTGGTCTTGCTACAGCTCAAAATATCTTTCATGCCAGCTATTTTTGGCCCTCGATTTTCAAATATTGTGTTGAGGAAGTCAAAAAATGTAATCCTTGTAAAGTTTATACTCAGAAGATGTGTGCTCATCCAGCTCTTCTCTTTCCTGTTATCGTTTTCAGTTTGTTAACTAAGTGGGGAATTTATTTTACTACTTCTAACTTTCCTTCGTCAAAAGGTCACATGTACATTATCACAGCAGTGGAATAATTCACCAAGTGGGCTGAGGCTATGCCTACTTTCTCGAACGATGGTGAAAAAACAACCATTTTTTAGTTCAACCAAGTCATTTATTACTTCGGTATTCCCAACGATATTGTCACTGACCATGGCAGTCATTTTCAGAATTCCATGATGGTTGAATTGGATCTTAAATTAGGTTTCCAGTAAGAGCATTCATCTTTGTATTATCCTCAAGCCAATGGGTAGGTTGAAGCCATGAATAAATCCTTAAAGGTTATCCTTCAAAGGACAATCAATAAAGCTAGGTCCAATTGTCATGTCATGGTGTATCCTATGTTTTAGGCATACTAGATGTCAGTTAACACTGCAACCGGGTTCACTCCTTTCCAAGTGGCTTATGGTTTGGAATCAATATTTCCTATTTAATACAGGATTCCTTCCCTTAAGTTGGTTTTTGAGCTTCTTCCATACACTTCAAGTCTCAAAGAGTGCCTTGTCTACTAGAACATCTCGATGAGTAGCGTCAAGATGTAGCTATGATTAACGAGGCCTATAAGAAAAGAGTGAAGTTTCAATATGATAAGGCTATCAAACCTAGGGTTTTCTTTGAAGGTGACGTCATTTTGGTCTACGATCAAGACAAAGATGCCTTAGGGGTATGGAAATTCAAATCCATGTGGTATGGCCCTTTCATTGTTAAAAGAGTCCTTAAGAAGGGAGCTTATTATTTGGTTGAATTTGATGGAAATGAGCTAGCAGAGCCCAGAAATGGGCTCTATCTTAAGACATATTATGCCTAGGCATCCGCCTAGAATTTTCTTTGGTTGTATATATTGTATTTGTTTTTCATATCTGTATATTGATTCTGGTGTGACCATGATGTTTTGGATCTAATTTGGCAGGTGTTTATGGATGATATGAGTCATTTTGGCTTTGTCGATGGTGCTAATCGACATACCCAGAATCTTTATTTCATGGCTTGGGTAATCTACTATACATCCGGTCAGTGGCTAGTCTTAATGGGCATATCTATTGGTCTTGCTTCGAACAATGTCGCAGAATATAATGTTGTGATCAATCCACTTTTGGAGGCAATGTCTCTTAGTATTGGTTCGTTAGTAGTGTACTTGGATTCATAACTGGTGACTTCATGGTTGAATAACATCTATCATGTCAGAGATCCATTTTATATCGGTTATTTCTGAGAATGTGTTTGTTGCAAAGATCATTTAATTATGTTACATACATTCAAATTCCACGTTCATAAAATATATTTGCAAATTCATTAGCTAATCAAGAAATCGATTGGCATAGTAATCATTCATTACATTAAATATCAAAAAACATCAATAATCATAGTATATATGAGACAATCACATCATAAAATCATTGTATATATAGATCAGAGTTGTGCTAAAAAATATTCAAAAATTGGATAATTATGTCCTATAAAATTAGGGCTTATGTCCGATAATGCCCATCATCAAAAAATATCAAAGTTATTTGGTCACCCTAAAAAGTCTATGCATGTGGGCCCTACCCTAGATAGGTGTCACAAAATAACACTATGGTAGTAGCCACATGGCGGAATAGTCGCACCCAAATGTGTTGTACACTGACCACACATATCTAAATAGCCTCAGGGAAGTCCTCTACTGCAGCCATAGGGACATGGCGGGTCAAACCCTCAAAGTTCCTCTGAATGGAATGGAGAACTCTCCTAGGGTCCCCTGCAACATTATAAACCTCTACTCCATTGTACTTTTGCATCAGTAAACCCTCAGGTCTGACTGGTCCAACATATGTAACATGATCAATAAATTTGTAAGTTCATTGTCCTATAAAAATTATTTTTTCATTTTCATATTTTCACTGAAAATCCAAAAAATCAAATAATCAAAAATCATTTAAATGTGATATGACCAATCACTCCTCATGTTGCTCTGGGTAGTAAGGGTGAAACACCATCTCCCCTAAAGTTCATGCCAGCGTAGGGGTAATCCTCCACGACAATCACTTGTTCTCCCCACCACATGAAGAACTCATCATCCCAGGTAGTTCTAGGGACCTCGCCGCCCCCTAGCCTCTTCATAAGGTCATCCCATTGTGTTATATGTCGATATCATGGGCTACTCATAGTAGAGATCACTTTGGGTCGAAGCCCTGGAATCCTCTCAAAGAAGAATGTACACAAAATGGTCCCATAACCAAAATGTTTAGTTTTATTTTTTTTGGATGGAGGTTAATTATTTCTTCAAATTAGTCAACAAGGCAGTGCACCAATCATATAAAATAGTCATACAATCAACTGTCAAACTCATGTTGCCATGTGAGGCTTGGTTTAATGAAGTTGACCCGACTACTTTACTATGGTGAAAAGAAGAATATTCATGTGCACCCCTTTCATATCTCTAATTGGGACATGGGTCCCAACCTTTTGATTACCCTCAACACAGTATATGCGAATGTAATCATCAACATTTAGCCCTCCTGTTGGCTTGCCTTGTAAATTTAATGGCTCTCATCTTTGAGAGAGTCCAGTTATAAAATATGTCTTCAATTTCGATCCTTAAAGGAATTTGATCAATCATGAATCAATCCTCCTGTGGGTCCCAATAATTAACAATAATTTCAAGCAATTTGGTGTTTTTTTTCATATTTGGCATCTTGAAAAACTTGAGCAATCCACATCCTCAGAGTATATCTAAGGACAATTGGTCCTCCATTACCTCATTTTCAATTACACTATGCTCCCTCTCTCTCCAGCTGATGGTCATCCTGAGTCAATTCATTAAATTACCCATTAGATATTTATTTTAAAATTTCACTCTACACATATGTGAGTTTCTTCTTACACGGTTGCATCTAGATGCAGGTTCAAAATTATGAACCCGTGTATACGTAGAGGGTTAATCTAAAAACTTAAATCCCATGGTGAAATTCATATAAAATTACTTGAATTGATAATAAAATTGATTACTAAGCTGATTGAGAAGATTACTTGGAAGATTTGAGTTGATTTGGCTAAGAATTGGTCCAGATTGAATTGGGGATTTTTTGCTCTAGAGCTCTTTCTCAAATTCACCACTGCAAAAATGACCAAATGTGAGATCAAAAGGCCTATTTATGCCCAAAATTTAAAAAAAATCAAAACCTACTTGTCTAAAGTTTTGTGTTTACTTTTTGAATTTGTCTAAGACTTTATGACCTTTTGGCTTATAAGTGCTGGGATAGGTTGTTTTTAGGTCCATTTGATGATTTCGAGATGATTCCATGATCACTTTGATTCCATGACTGATGACCTATCGTTAGATTCATGCATACTAGCCTCCATACTGAAATCTTTCCATAGGGTCGATCACATCATATTATGATTATTAAACCATTTTCACTTGCCAAATTATTCATCATGATATGATGGTAGGGCCATCCTTTACATGGGGTTCTTAGCTATATCCTCGCTAGCATATGTCGCCCATGCTGAAAATTTTGTAGGCTCAGGAGTCCTCTTTAGTCCTGCCATGACTTATGCGACGAAACTTCATTCTTCTTCTTCTTCGCTATATTTCTCACTTTATACCCTAGAGGCTCCCATTTTATTGTTGAGTTGTTTTGTTGCATTGCATATTGACCATTTGTATATCTTGGCCTTAAGCCAGCTTCACTTGAACTCGTTTACAAGCCATCTTTTTTACCATGTCTTTCTGCAAAGTCAGCCTTGCAATCACTTAGCCTTTGCAACTTGACACCTTTTTCCTATGGACAGAACATTCCTCTAAGTGACATTTACCATTTTTTCCACCTTGCATTTAGCATAGGATTGTTTCTATCCCAGAAACTAGGACAATTGTTCCTCAACACTCATTTTATCCACTGTACTATAGGCATTCTTTTATTCCCTTTTAGGCTTTCAATATGAAAAAGACAAAAAAATAAAATATCTCAAAAAGAGTGGGATCATGAAATTACTTCCATATTTGATGGCAGCTAAGAGTCAGTTGTCTCACCCTTGAACAAAGCACAAAAAGTTAATTATTTTCTCCATTTTGGGATGGGCTTTAGTTTGACTTAACTTAGGAGAATCCATAACCTTGTTTTCAATTCAGTACTCCCCCGGTTGGTTATCTCTTCCAATCATATCAAGGGTTTGTTTGTGTCTCCTGCATGAAAAAATTATACGAAATTATCATATGCTGCCATAGTAAAAATGAGTCATTCTTTTGTTCAAGGGAAGTAAACCTGAGTTGGCCTTTCTTCAGTGTCTCTTCACTCATTTTAAATTTGGCCATCCATGATCTATCAGAGTCTTGTTCTGTCACATCAAATATTTGGTCCTTTTCTTGTGCTAGTTTGAGAAGGTCTCCATTGAATTATTGCAGGCGGGTTTTTCTCTTATCGACTTCAAAAAAATTCTCTGAGAGTACACCTAGAGCCACACCCTAGCCCTATTTACATTATTGATAGGTGGCCTTATGCTCAACATTTGATCAACACCATGGGTCTTTGAGTGAGTGGTTTCCCTTATGTTCGACTTCAACTTTCATTATGACACCTACGATTCGTGCAGTACCGTGGTTTCCATTTGACCCTATCTATGGATTCCTCGCCTCTTTGTCAACTTTCATTGTTGATTGGTTCAAAGGGTTTCTTCCATGTGCTAGCTAAATTTTGTGCATGCTAGAAACATGCTTCGAGTTGGCTACTTCACTATACTTTGTTTGATTCCTTCCAAATTTTGGCCTACGGGTTAAACTTGCGCTAGATTGATGTGGGATGCCTTAATGCCTTCCTTCTAGCAAATCTTTTCCAATTGATTCTCACATGTTGCTCTAGGAATAAGGGCTAGATTTCTTTTGTCAATATCTTAGGGTTTGCAGTCATGAGTGGAAGATTCCTTCACTATCGACAGTGAGAATACATCAATGTATCTTAATTGGTAGATTTTATCAAAGTGTTCAACTTTAACTCATTCATTCACACTTGTCAGATTTCACTGGGGTACCTTGGCTCTCATCATCATTATCGGTGAGTTGTCTCGCATTTTTTAACAGTATACATCAATGACTGATAATCAAACTATTTCTCACATGGTCGACTTCAGCTCATTTATTCTCATTGTGTATAATTGTACCATAGTGATCGGTGAAGACCTCAGGTTTGCATCAACATGCTTTGGTTCACTTCTACAACTCCTGCAGTTTTATGCCAGTGACACCATCCACCCTTATATGTTGCAGTTCATCACAACAACATTCTATATGTTGGAACCTGAGTTGCAAGTAGTACAAATTTTCCACCACTTATGATTTGGTATTTGGATATTCAGTTGCGACTTCAGTGATGAGATACCTTTGTAGTGTCATTGACCAGTCTTCTATATGTGATACTTTGACATGACTTTGATATGTACTTTCGTGCAGTGATCAGATGATTCACTATGTACTTTACAGTTTCTGCTATACTTGTATACATATTGGATCCACTCCATACTTCTTATGCAGACATGATTTTATTTCACTAAGCATGGGTATTCCCACCTCAGACATGAGCTTACTTTATGATTTCTTTCATTAGTTTTTGGCAGCCTGAAATCTAGTGAATTCCTTGCAAGTCCTCGCGAGATTCTTTCTTATGCATATGATACATTTTGGCCATCATGTACCCCTTCTGACCTCATATATTAGGGGGTATATTTTATAGCATCATTTATCACCTTTATATACTTGATGATATATGTATTGGCCTTGGGCAGCCCTTTCCATTCAGACTTGTTCATCTTCTTAAAAAACATTATTTTGAATTCCATGCGTGACTCTGCCCTGTCTAACATGTGTGCAATTTCAAGTCCACTCATGTTTAACCTGCATATACAATTTAAAATATTAAAAAATATATAACTCCCTATATTTTGGGCAGGGTTTATGGGTTATACCGGAAGCCCACCTACAGGATCCCGTGGCCAAACTGTTTCCCAACTAAAAAAACCGTTCTGAGGAAGTATAAATACACCTCATTGGGAAGGCCTAAGGGAGGAGAGAGAAAGGCATTGATACTATAGCATGTTATAGCCCAGATAAATTTTGATTATACATGTGCCTCCTACACTTCCTAGGTTCATGAACCCTTGTTTCCTTCATTGAGATGTTCAACTCCTTTATGTGACATCCTTGTGCACCTTTTATGTAAGAAGATTGTTGAGGCTTGGGCTAGACGGATCCAGAGGATGGTTTTTCTTGGAGATGTGGCTGATTTTGGGTGATATTTCTCCACATATTTTACATACATCAATAAATAAGCATTGTCCCATTCTTGATTTCATGATATTATATTATTTTTATACATGTTAATGATCTTGTAATTGTTAATTTCATGTTATATTTTATAAGTTTATATGATATAACCTACTAAAATTTAGGATATATATGTTGTACAACTATTCTATGTGCTTTTATTGAGTGAGTTGCAGGTTTTGAAGCACGTGGATAAGCAGAGAGTTTGAACCCTGCGGGAACGACCTCAATCACCGGACATACAGGTAAGGTCATATCTCCCTAGTTTACTATTTTAAGCATTATGACATTTAGTTTGATTTCTTATTGTTGTTGTATTCCTTCCGCTCTGTTAGGTCCCTCAACCTAAACCTTAGGGTAGTTTTCCTACAACAACCACTCCCACGGGCTACTCTACATGTAACTGGGCAGGGGATGAAGGAAAATCACAGTGTCTTCAACTCAAAACTACCTCCAACTTGTTGTACAACATCTATGAAATTTTTTAAGCATGTCGAAGCCATGACAAGTCATAAAACCATACCTTCAACCCCATGAAGGGTTCATACATTATTTGGTCATCATAAGTAAAATGACCAACACATGAGATCATAAACTATATCAAGTCTCGTCAAACATGAAGCTCAATTGTACATGGGATCATGACAGCCTCTACGACACCTTCAGGCATCATTAGCATTCCAAACCATAACTCAGGAGCATCAAGGACACATATCAAGGGAAACAACTCAAGCATCATATGCGTGGAGGACTAGTTATTTAATCAACCATCAAAACTATCAAAGAAAACATCAAAGCATCTGCAACAAAACATGAAACACAAGTATATGTCACAACAACCATGCACATGCAAATAACATCACACAATCAAGCATATGGATACCATATCCAAACTAATTCTAGGTTGACATCAATGCCAACCATCACTCTCGGCAACACTCATCAACTATCACCTCATCACATTGTCAATGCATCCTCCAACACCATGCTACTAGTTTGACATCAATGTCAACCAAACAACTCATCACAACACCAATGCCAATAATATCCCCCTTTGGCAATGATGTCAACCCCAAATGGGTCAACCAAAACAACCTCATTCACTCCCCCTTTGACATTAATGGAAAAGGGTTGAACTCATCTAAATAACCATAGTTGAATAGTCACTACTGCTCCTGGACAGTATTTGTGTCTCAAAAAGTAACAACAATCATAATTATCCACATAGTGTGATCAACAACGTACCATAAACAACAATAGAAGAACAACAACACTCTACACAACAACACCAACTACATCAACCTCTCTCTCCTCCCCGCACCAACAACAACAATGTATCGAGATTAAACAACAACCATATCTCATCAAGAACAGAATATATATGCTCCCCCTAAGCAATATCATCCTCTAACCAATTCCTTCTAATTGAAGGATACACCTCAAGGACCATGGACTGACAATATAACATATGACTGAATGACACCCATATGCCCATGTGAATGTATTCCCTCATCAATGAATACTAGACATTAAGGCTCTCCCTCTCACATGACCATGACCAAAGATATACAATACAATGTAGTACATGGTTGTATAATGAGATAAAAGGCTATAAATGACTATGTCATGATGTACAATAGCCCAAATATGGTTGCAACAACCATAAAAATGAAAAATCTCATGACTCATGACCCTCCTATAATCATCTCATAACAACATAAACTCGATGACATTGACATTTGATTACATGGCTTCATAGACGAGATACATGACTAAAACTGATGAAATACAAAATCAAGCATGTGATTGTTACATGACCAAAACTTATGCCTCTCCCCAAGACATACTCAAATAAACTCCTTGACTAGCACTACAAACATTTTGGTCATCCAAAAATATGATGAAATATCAACAATATAAATCTCATCATGTATACAACCATCCAAGTGAATAGAATAGAGCCATCATCTAGCAACAAACGAACTGATGGTAGTAGTAACCAAACATCATGAGATATAAAATAGTGAGCAATAATAGCATATATCCATGACATCAATGAGAAACATAAAACTCTAATATGTAGCAGCAGCATAAATATAGCTCGTGAACTTACAAAAACAACATATGACCATCATCTGACATCATCCATGATGCAATAACCAACACATCTATATGATAGCATCAATAATATGTCAAAAATATGTAGACTATATGCACCAACATGCAAGCATACACTTAAGGTAGCAGCAATCAAATTCACATCTCACGTCATAAGATAAGACTCAAAGTATTATGGCAGCAAATCATGAATCCATGAAATAATAAATTTGATCAACAACACCTCCAACTAGTACCATCATATCATGTCACTGATAAGCATCAAACAATATATGAATAATGCAAACAATAAGAAGCAGCTAATAATCATCATCATGGACTAGCACTAAAAACTTGTAGAAAGATTTATCAATAACAAGGCTAAAAACAATAATCCATAACTAGATATATCAAGAGCACCATCAACATAGTAACAACAAATAAACTCCTCAATGGTTTCGAACAACAAGAAATAAATGATTGATCATGCAATAATATGATCAATACATCGCATCATATGTGGAAAAAACTAGTAGAAGTAGAACACTATAAGCATGCATATGAAATATAGACATCAACAACCTGGAAATAACAACTACATGCAACTCAAATATGGCATATAAACTCAAACAAGTTCTCCTCAACCTCTAATAGCTCATGCAATAGCCAATGTTAGGTAAATAATTGTGAAATACATAACAACCTCCTCCAAACAATGTCATGTACCATGATTCCATCTCTTAGGTCTCTGTAATTTAGCAGAGTGACAAGACTAAACGCTGCAGAGACTACATCAAAAACCACTTTGGGATTCTAGGATCTAGCCCTCCTGAATCTAGAGAGGGATCTCTCTATAAGCGCAAAGATTGATTTATCTTTTAAGGTCTTTTAGTATGATATTAGGCTAGTTATTAAGAACAAGGGTTTTTTGGTTTGTTTGGTTGGTCGGGCATGATCTTTGATTGAGTGGAAAGTTTTGAAAATGAAAGGGTTTCAGAGGTGTGAAGATGTGAACAATCAAAACAAGGTTCAGCTGATAGGATATGTTAGAGACTACACTTAATCCATTGGGCTATGGAGTCACAAAAGGTTTTAATTGCATAATAGTTTCAAGAGTGGTCCATGGGGCAAGTCATCTATAACAAAGGATCTCGTAGATTAAATGATGGGATGGAACATTAAGAGTGTTGTGAAATAAAGAAACCAAAGTGCAGCCTAAGATCAGGTAAGGACTTTTAACCTATCCTGATTTTGACATACTTTCAAAGGAAACTCTCAATAAAGACACAAAGGGTAGCTTAAGATCAAGAAAAGACTTTTAACTTAGCCTGCTTTCAGCATACTCTCAAGGGAAACAATCCAACAGTCCTCATAACCGCTTTTAGAAAGGATGAAAACATATAAGATTAAACACAGAGCAAGGCCTAAGATCAGAGAAAGACTTTTAACCTTCTCTGCTTTTGACACTAGCTCCCAGGGAAACTTTCAATACAAACTGTTGGAGAAGAAACTAGAGGACAGGGCTAACCATAGACTTCCCTAGTTCAATATTTACTTAGCACGTAATGAAAATATCATTCAAGAACAATGTTTAAAGTTTATACAGTAAGACATGGGCACACCAACATTCCTTGAATATTTTAGACTGTATTAAATCATTCTTAAATACACAAAGGAGGAAAACATAAAGATAAAGCTTATCAGTGAGAGTAGGGTACCTAAAACAGTAAATCCTAGCTCTATATTTGTTGTTCTTTATCATAGAAAAGTGGACAATTTTATGGAAAACATAAGAAGGAAAACAAGTACAATGAGAAGCACATCACCAATGGTATAGACTAGGATCCCATGAATCAGCTTGTATATTGATGTCAATCCAATTACATACTTCAAGTCCAATGTTTCAGTACAACAACAACTTATCTTCTCAGCCTAACTTCTTTGATTACAAACAGATCTTCCAAGCCTCTGTGAACTATTTACATGGAGAAAGTTTCGAGCAACAAGTATTACATCAATAGCCCAACAATCAACAATATCTCATCTTCTTCAGAATTATTTATAGAAGAAAGAGGAGGTGGGATTAAAAATAAGATCTCTAGTTCAATTAATACAAGTTTTAATGTTTCTCTGCGTTTGAGAGGCTCAATAGAGAATATTTTTGATAATTTCCATGTATTAATTGGTTTTCATTAAGTATTTAGCTTCTGGGCAGATTTTGTTGACTTTAAACTCCTTTAGGTAGGCTGGAAATAACTCTGGCTGTCTTTTTAAACAAATATCACTGACTAGGCAATAAATATGCCTTCTTTTGATTTATTGAGAGCTATAGGTGGCATTTTGGTAGCTGAAGAGGATAAATGACCTCTAATGTGGCAGTGTAGGCCTCCTTTATTGATATTTTTCTCTAATTTTACCTTAAAACACCTTTAATCTATTTTTGGTTTGTGTTTAGGCTTAATTAGCCTTGATCTTTGCTTCGGGTCTTCATTCTTCTGATATTGTCTTTGTTTATTTAAACCTGAGGATTAAAACTGTGATCCTCAATATTTGGCTCTAATTAATCCCTCTTTAACCTTGATTCTTCATTACTAATACACTTTGTTGCTCTGTCTCAGTGGCACAAATGATATTATGCAATGGAGGGTTTCTGAGATCGAGGGTCATGATATCCCTGATAATATATGAACTCAGAACTCACTGGTCCTTTTTCTCCTTTGATAAAGCCATAGAATCGTCATTCTGGACCCTTTTGTCACCTGTCTATGACTATGGAAATACACAGAGCGAACACCATTTAAAACCTGCAAAAAGCACAACAAATTGATAAGAAAACCTATGAAATTGGTTTGAGTGCTTAGGAGGGTTCATGCGGAGGTGGTTTGGAGCTATGCGAATAGAAGAATGCAGCAGAAAATGGGAAAAAACCCTGGCAGAGAAGCTAACCGGGTGAAAATGGAGTTTGGGCGTGACAGTTGAATAAAGAACCGCAGATTAGGGATAATCACGGCGTAGGATCGCTCAATGGAATCGCTTTGAGAATATGGAGGAAAGGAAAAGTAGACTGCATCTAAGATGGGCTGTTGGATTAAAACATTCAACGGTGGAGATTTTCCAATGGCATCATTCGGGAGAATGGACGAAGGCAGACGAATTGGGGTGCGATGTAACGTGAGTCGTCCGATCTCAGAGATCGACGACCGAGATCTAAAGTGAAAATGACATTTGAGGAGGATGGTGGTTTGGCGGAAAACCGGCAGCGGTTTTCGCGCGGGCTTTGGGGGGTAGGCAGTATTCACAAAAACAACGTGATTCCATACACCTGCTGACACACATCCTTTAAAAACCACCCATATCGCATAAATTTTCGCATTAACGCCATGCAAAAATTAAACGAACTAAACGAAGTCGTTTGCCTGATGGGCACCAGATTTGATTGCAAGTGGAAAGCATGTAATGGAAGTTGGATGCAGATGTGCGTAGGTTAGGTAAGCAGTGTCCATGATGATGTCAACCATGATGATGTCAGCACTTCCGGACAGAAAGGTGGGTGTAAAAGGCTATCTAGTTTAGTCTCGATCCTCTCATCATCTAAATGGACGGTGGAGATTCAATGAAGGGGTGGATAGATGAATGGAGAGAGAATATAAGTCGTAGGGTAAGGCGTAGATCAGTGGTTTGGCTACCGATCTGCAAAGATCAACGGTCTACATTTGCTTTCACCATTATACGGCGGGATAATGAAAAACAAAGGAAAGTCGGGTTTGGGAAAGGATTTCAAGCCTTTAAGCGCCCGATTGCGGGGCTTAAGGCATATGAAGGATGGGTGCTGAAGGAAATAAGCCCTCAGGGGCTTAAGAACCATATAGCTAAAAAAAGTGAATTTTAGGCCAAAAACAGAGATTTTTGAGGCCAAATAAGGGTTCCGGTAGGAGAAATAAGAGTTTTTAAAACCAAATAAGGGGGAATAAAAGGTTTTAAAAGAGGGATTTTGAATATTTAGAAGGTAAGTAAAGGGTTTTTAGAAGGAATTTATGAAGGGAAACAGGGTGAAAATGGAATGGTTTATGAATGAAAGGAAGAGGAAAATGATGGAAAATGGAGTTCTCAGAAGCAGTTTTTTCCCTTAGTTAACAGTAGGTTCTTTAGGATTAAAAGTGAAACAGCAATGAAGATTATCTCAAAGGATAATCATCATCATAAGACTTCATGAACTCACAATTTGGTCAGGAAATTGTTTCTTGAAGGCTCACAAGATTTAGCCACCATTTGATATGGAAAAAAATTTATAGGTGGCTAACAGTGGCTCCACAGGGGGATGGCATCTTCTTGAAGGTGTCAAGAACTTCAAACAAGTCTTCTCTGGAAGCTGATCAGTGTCTTGCACTTTGATAATATTTTTATCAGTTTCTAACAAAAATGATTAGAACTTGTTACATCAGCAAAGTATTTCCCAAACAACTACCTACACAACCTACTTCCTAACATTTTTTCTTCAGCAGGTGCATTTGGACTTGCAAACCTTTTCATCAATCATTTTATTTTTTTATTGAAAACATAGAACTAACTAAGTCTACCCTTATTTCTCCATGAACTCAGATTAAACAGTGAGTTCATAAGCTCCTCTACCCAACTGCTATCTATCAGGATTAGGCTGTCTGACAGACTTTTATTCTCTAATTTCTAAAATAGAAATTTAAAAACAGCCAAGCCATGATTAAGCAGTCTAAATTGATGTTGATCTATGGCATAAAAACAAGCTGCACATAGACTAAAATTTGCAGAAAATTAAAAACAAAACAGTGAAGGCTTGAGGTCTGAAAATCAACAACATCCTTCAGTATTTCTTCAGCTCTGTTTTTGAGTTTGTTTGAGCTCTCTCTCATTCTACCTTTGGCTCAAGATTTGATTTAATTAGAGCCATTCTCTTTTTGAAATTCATGGGTTCAGATTTTGAATTTGTTTGAACCTCTATTTTTCTATCCTAATCTACTTCTACTGATAAGCCAAGATCGAGTTGTTTGGCAAATCTCATTCACTAACCTATCAGCAGCAAATTTAAAAACTAATTAGTCATGATTAGGTTGTATGACTAACTAGAAGTGTGTTTTTAGGAGTGGCATTTGAGCTTGCACACTTTCAGATTTTGTTTCTATTTTTGGTATGGGGTTGTACCTTTCTTGTTTTCACTATGCCCTCTTTTCTATCTTCTATTGTTTTTGTATTTTTTTTTCTTTTTCTAACTTTGAATGAAATGATGGCTATGATATTTACAATTAGGAAAAAATAAAAAAAGCTTCAAACTGGTACAGTTAAGAAAAATAATGTTTGAGCATCCTACCATTGATAGGACCTCCAAAGAGTTCAAATCCATTCACTTCCTGCAAGAAATAAGCATTGTTACCAGCAGTAGAATGAATGAGATAAGGGCCCATCCATAAGTTATCAAATTTCCCATGTTTACCCTTATCTTCTCTCCTGGAATCCCACTTCAAAACTTTGTCACCAATGCTGAAATCACTGGCCTTTGTTCTTTTATCAAATAGCTTCTTGATGTTTTCTTGCTTGTGTAGTGCTCTGTTGTAGACTTCTTCTCTGTTTTTTTGAAGATGTATAGTCTGATTGATTCTTCTTGTCATATCATTATCCTCAGACTGTACTTCTTGGATCAGCTTCATGACTGGCACTCCTAGACTAGTTGGAAAATTTGCATCTGCTCCATAAACAAGCTGGTAGGGTGACATTCCAATTGATTTCTTAAGTGTTAATCTATCAGCCCATAATGCATGTACTAGCTTTGTGTGCCAATATTTCTTATTGTCTTCCAGCAACTTTTTGATTATACTCACCAAACTTTTGTTTGAGGATTCTGCCAACCCATTACCTTGAGGGTAATAAGTAGTAGAATGGCCCAATGTAATCTGATATTTGTGACAGAATTCAACCATATTTTTGGATCCAAATGTAGCAGCATTGTCAATGATAATCTTCCTAGGGCAGCCAAATCTAGATAGGATATGATTTTCAAGGAATTTTATGATAACAGAGTCAGTGGCTTGCCTAGAAGGGATGGCTTCTATCCATTTGGTAAAAAAGTCTGTTGCAGTGAGGATTCATCTCTGTTGGGCATATGAGGCTGGATGGATTTCCCCAATGAAGTCTAGACCCAACTGTTGAAAAGGGGCTTCAACAGTGATTGGATGCAAGGTTAAGGGAAGTAGTTTTCTTTTGCCTTCAAAGAGTTGGCATTTGTGACAGGAAATAATCCATTTGTGGACATCTTTAAAGAGGGTGGGCCAATAGTAACCAGCTCTAAAGATTTTATTGGCAGTTGTCTTCCAATAGAGGTGGCCTCCACATTCCCCTTCATGTAATTGATGCTTGATCTTATCTGCATCATTCTTAGGCAAAGATTTAAGAAATAATCCACTAGCATTTTTCCAATATAGACATTTATCCAAAATGCAGTAATTAACAGCTTTCAACTTTAAAAATCTTGCCTTTGTTTTAGACAAACCAGGAGGTGTATTCAAATTGAGCAAAACATATAAAATATCAGCATACCAAGATGAAAACAGAAAATGATCTTCAATAATGGGAGTTGAAAACTCCTCGTGTTCATCTAATGCCTCTAACATGTTTATATCAAGAGCTTCAAAATTAGACTCAGCCATTAATCTTGCTAGTCCTTGGCCTTTTATGAGCTTAGTGGGTTTGATTTCTACATCATATTCAAGTATCACAGCAATCCACTTTCCTCTTTTTCCATCTAGGTCCTGGGTTAAGATGTCCTTTACAACTGAATTTGGCACAAATGCATTTATGTGGGAATGTAAAATGTAAAATCTGAAGTATTTTAAGGCTTTGAATGAGGCAAAGGCTTGTTTTTCCATGATATTGTACTTCAGAGGTGCATCTCTCAATGCCTTACTAAAGAATGCCATTGGCTTCTCTTGTCCCTTCAAGTTTTTTTGTAATAGGACAGCAACCACTATCTGTTATGATGCAAATGAAAAAATGAAAAAATATTTTGTAAAATCAGGACTAATGAGAACTGGTGTTTTGGTTAATGCTTGTTTTACCAGTTCAAATGATTTCTTTGATTCTAAGGTACATTTAACTCCTTGTTCCTTTTTCAGCATGTTTTTTATGTTTCTAAGGAGTTCAGCTAGATTGGGTATGAACCTTCTCAAGAAATTAATCTTCCCAATGAAATATTGAAGTTCCTTGATGTTTCTAGGATGGTTGATTTGCAATATACCATCAATCCTCTTTGGGTCTATCTTTATCCCCTCTTCTGATATGATGTGTCCAAGTAGTTTGCCTTCTTGGAGACCAAACATTGTTTTCTTTGGATTTAAAGATAACCCATATTTTCTGCATTTATCAAAAACTTTTCTCAAGTGTTCTAGGTGTTCTTCATCTATTTTAGAAAACACAGTGATATCATGAAGGTAAATAATGATGAAGAAGCCTAATTCTTCTGAGAATGCAATATCCATGGCTCTTTGAAATGTGGCACCAACATTCATTAAACCAAAAGGCATTTTCACATACATGAAAGTACCCCAAGGTGTGGTAAAGGCTGTTTTGATTTGATCATCAGGATGTACCAGAATTTGGTTATAACCTGAGAAGCCATCTAGAAAAGAAATTCTTTTAGAACCCACTACCTTTTGTAAAATGTGATCCATCTTGGGTAAAGGGTAGTTGTCCTTCAATGAGACTCTATTTAAGTTCCTAAAATCAATACAGAGCCTTATTTCTCCTATCTTTTTCCTAACTGACACAAGATTAGATACACAATCTGAATATCTAGCAGGGACAATAATTCCAGCATCAAACATTTTCTTAATTTCTTTCTCAACCAGGGGTAATTGAACAGGGTTAATTCTGCGCAATTTTTGTCTATAGGGCTTCTGGTTTTCCTTGAGGGGTATCTTATGCTGAATTATCTCTATGTCATATGATTTTAGATCCTCATAACTCCATGCAAATATATCATAAAATTCCCCAAACAACCTAATATCACTACTACATTTGAAGTGAGTCTCGACACTCGGGTTCCGACGCTTTTCGACCAATTTTCGGAATTTCCGCCAAATTTTTTCCATCCCGCCCGAAACCGTCGCTATACCGACGTTTATAGAAAAGTGTCACAATACCGACACTTAGAAAAGTATCACAATTGCGACGTTTGGAGGAAGACGTCGCAATTGCGACACTATGGCCCAAAGCGTCGCTATTGAGACGACTCCAATCGTCGCAAGTGCGACACAATGTCTAGGTGTCGCCATTGCGATGTTTGGAGGCACCCGTCGCAATAGCGACGCTTTTTCCGTAGTCGGTATAACGACACTTATATGCGCGCTACATAAAAATACGAAACTTATATGCGCGCTACATAAAAATTCGAAACTTATATGTGCGCTACATAAAAATGATTTTATTGTTTCGTATCCGTCGCAATAGCTACATTAACGTCTGATATCACGCGCGCATTCGCCCTCCACTCTTGCAGAACAACATTCGCCCTCAGCTCTTGCAGAACAACATTTTCCCTCAGCATTCGCCCTCAGCGTTCGCCCTCAGCTCTTGCAGAACAGCATTCGCCCTCAGCTCTTGCAAAATGGTAAGTTCTTATTGCAGGCCCTTCCTCCTATAGTAGGGTTGACTCTATTTGGGTTTTTTTGGTCAATTCCATTAGATTGTGTTAGGCTGTAGGGTTCTCTCTAGATTTCAAGAATCAAGATTCAATACCCTCTATTATCTTCATCACCCAATACAATATTTAAATTTTTCCCAAAGAAACGCTTATTAATTTGGCAACCATTATTTCTCCCTGCTTTAAAAACCCTACATTTAAATGAAAACAAGCATTGCATTTCAACTACAAAAATCTATTAGTGTTCAAATGTACATGTGTGCTACATTAACGTCTGATATCACGCGTGCATTCGCCCTCCGCTCTTGCAGAACAACATTCGCCCTCAGCATTCGCCCTCAGCTCTTGCAGAATAGCATTTTCCCTTAGCATTCGCCCTGAGCTCTTGCAGAACAGCATTCGCCCTCAGCATTTTCCCTGATCTCTTGCAGAACAACATTCTCTTTGCATTCACCCTCAGCTCTTGCAAAACAGCATTCGCCCTCAGCTCTTGCAGAACATCATTCACCCTCAGCTCTTGCAGAACAACATTCGCCCTCAACTCTTGCAAAATGGTAAGTTCTTACTGCAGGCCCTTCCTCCTATAGTAGGGTTGACTCTATTTGGGTTTTTTTGGTCAATTCCATTGGATTGTGTTAGGCTGTAGGGTTCTCTGTAGATGTCAAGAGTCAAGATTCAATACCCTCTATTATCGTCATCACCCAATACAAGATTTAAATTTTTCCCAAAGAAACGCTTATTAATTTGGCAGCCATTATTTCTCCCTGCTTTAAAAACCCTACATTTAAATGAAAACAAGCATCGCATTTCAACTACAAAAATCTATTAGTGTTCAAATGTACATGTGTGCATCAGTTGTGTAGG